>LPNX010328478.1:590823-713937 GCA_001517045.1 Pseudotsuga menziesii
TTTGTCTTAAGTGGACCATATTGAATACCTAGCAATGATAGGTACTATAGCAACTTCAAGTGTATTCAATTTGAAGAAGATGTCATTTTGTAAAAGATTTGAAGCATCNACAGACACTCAAGGCAACTTGAAGCCAAGCACACATTAGTTACATGTCAATTTACACATTCCTCTTTCCAATGTAAGATTTAGGCCAATTGAAAATGGCTTTCATATAGTCATCATAAATAGAGAAATAACAACTACACAATAAAACAAAAACTAATCTGGGAAACGACAATCCAGGCAGCATGAATCCAAGCACACATTAGCTTCATAAGTTCATGCCAATTTACACATTCTTCTTTCTAATATAACAACTAGAAATATACACTCATACCTGAACCCTGCCTTCATAAGAAATAAGAGTACCACCTTTTACATCTGCGAGTGTTTTGGGAGTGACCTGTAAGTAAATTTTTGAATGTTTAGTCAGAGGCTGCAAGCTTCCATATTGGACAATATCATGAATTTTTCTCTCTCACTTACCTCCATGCAGTATTCGTTTTTATTTTTGACCAGATGATTTAAAATTTCTAGTAGATGGTCAAGAAATTACATGGCATCACAAAAATAAATTCGTTCATACCATAAACACATATAGAAAGCCCTATGGTCAGGTACAGAGACTTATATACAGTCATAATTATTGATTTGAGTATTAAAAACTCCACAGCTTATCCCCCAAAAATGATATTTCATAATGTTGGACTGTGGAAGTCCCCCTCATGCTATACAAAGTTTTAATTTTAAACTCTAAGAGAAAAGAAAAATACAATAAAACACAAGCAATTAATAGGATACTTAGATCGACTATCGCTCCCAAGTTGTCTGAGTTAGCTATGAACACGTACTCCTTTCCCTGTGAACCATAGCCATTGATAGACAAATTAAAAATACAAAGAAACACCATTGAAAACAAGATATGAAATATTATATCCATGAAAATACCATAAGAATCGAAAGCCAAAAGTTTGAATGAATGAAGCAAAGAAGAACCTGTGAGAGTAGTTCACCAAGCTTTCCACTGTTCAAAAGAGCAGGGAAAACATCTCCATGGCCAGGTGGGTACCTTCAACCAAAAATAAGCAAACAATATGTAGATATGAATAAACATTCATATGAAGATACACCTTCAAAATAAAATGCATTTCTAACTGAGACAGAGCACACGTGTTGACGTGATTCTCAAATCAAATTCAAGTTTTGAACAAATGACTTCTGACATATTCTAGCAAATGGGAAGGGAAAAGAAACTGATAGACTGAACAAACCAACATGTTTAAACATTATAAGCATGTATACCCTCTAGCCTATATTATGGTGTCACATCTGCAACAATACTTTCAAGATTGAGCAATAGCAATCAATAATCCTAGCACTACAAATCTACAGGTCCGCAGAACTATAAAATAGACTTCCACTAAGAGGAGAGGCCTTTTCTCATAGTACTTCCCCATTAAAATCGTTTATTTAGATGCATCTTCCACAATGGCAGTCTCACCAATTTGATCTCCCGAAGTGTGGTCACATCATTCCAACTTCCACGCAACTTCATTCTTACTGTTATAATATAGGATGGGACAAGGTCAATAAACAATCTACACGAAGTCAATGGAATCTCACTCATGTCATTATAATTTAGGATGGTTCAAGGTTAAAAAGAAACCCACACAAAGTTAATGGAGTCTGCAATATTAATGTTTCCATCAAGCCCTCAAGGATAGTGGAGTCTAGACTACTATAATCTTCTATTCGATAGACCCTTTAGTATAATCGACATGCCACCTTTGATTGTTACCACGACACATACAAGCAAAGTAAGGAGAACAAAACATACAAAAAGTCACCCTCTTGTTTTGGCAATACAAAAGTCAACTGCCAAAAAATCCAAGACAGAGGCCAACCGTTCAACTTAAGTAGTAGAAGTGGTTAGAACTTTCCAACACAAGCAAGACACTAGTGTTCCCAGCAACTTCACTGTCTAATTCCCTTATTTACAATTGGCCAAAATCCCCGAATATCCCTGACGATACATTAACTATCCCACTGACATTAACCATGGTAAACCCATGGATCCCTCTAACCTTGGAAGTGAAACAATCCCAATCTAAAGAACTACCTCGTACTAATCAAATGATCACTTATTAGATGGAATCTCTTTTTCCACCCTCACTACACGAGCATTATTAAGAAATAGTCCACCTCATTTAGTTGATACTACTCTAAACCACTACAAGGTTACATTATTAAATCTCAATCTGCTTCAAGCTACATCAATATCTCAAGCTACTTACAGCTACCCCTGTGAGATAATTCATCTAGAAATTGAGGCAATTTCTTCCTAAAGACAACAGTCACTTGAGGCCATCACTTTTTCTGTAAATATTAAAACGTCTATATGTGACTTTATGTTATAAGAGAGTATTTGTTTTGTATCCAAATTGAAAGTGAGTTGTTACTTAGGAAAAAGTATGGGTATGCTTGGAATTTTCCCCAATAATTGTTGGACCATAATCTATCATGTTTTTACTCTAACAATTTGCTAGAAGAGTAACCACATTACTTAGCCATCAAAGCATCATCACTAAGAATTGAGAATGGCCCTCTTTCTATTATACCGAAAACAAAACTCACCCTAAGATTGGGGAATGTTAGAATTAGAATTTATGTTGCAGGAAACAAGCCTTCACAAAGAAACATTTCAACAACATTTTTCTCTCCAAAACACTTCAAAAACTACTAGAAAACATTTCCCAACCACTAACCATTTCCACCTTTTCTTTCATCTTTCATTCTTGACAGGTCCCCATGAAGCCCACCAATACAAGAAAAAAAGCTCCTTGCTAAATATAGAAACCTTTTAAGCATAAAAGCATTTGTATCCCCATGATTTCCTCAATATTTTATATATTTTAAATGTATAAACATGTTTTGGGAGTGGTGAGGATTGTGTGTGATGCAACCTAAGAAGCATTTCTGGAAGGATTAGGAGGCAAATTTGCCTTGGCAATAGAATTCACTTTTATTCTCAAGATTTGTTTTTTCTCAATCTCCAATGGCTTCTCATTCACCTACATCAACTTATATAAAGGACACCTCAAGATCCCAAGAGATGATCATGATAGCGGGCTATCCTCTTGGGAGGCATGTTACAAAGTTGTGGGCTTTGCAAGGAAAGGGATACTGAGAATGAAGGTGCAATTTATGTGGAATGGTTTATCAAGGCTCAGACACTTCACTCAAGTTCTTTTTTACATGAAGGTGAACATGAGATTGAGGGATGTTCTACAAAAGTACCAACCAGCAAAAGTTGCTGATAAAAAGAGGACTAAATGAAGAAGGGGAATTCCATTAGACCCTACAGAAAACACCATACAGAAATGAATTGTAGAAATGGCAAAAGGCAAGTCAACGTTAGATATTTTACAGAAATTGAATATATATTAAATTATTAATGTCCATTGACGACCAATATAGGTCAAAGAGGTTGTAAAGTATAGCATATCAAAGTGGTAATAAGGGGAGTACAAAGTTATCTCCCAAATTAGGAAACCTAAAGCTAAGAGAACACGAAAATGAATGCCCTATATATCAACACAACCAACTACAAGTACAAATAATGTAGAACTAAGAAACAGTGTAAGAGATGATGATCAGTTATATCATCAAATACAAGAATGACAATGTCCACCTGAAGAGCACGATTAATAACGTCCTTTAAAGAATGGATTGGACTGTGGCTGCATTAGGGTGTTACCCCAAAGGGCAAGCGTAGTAACTGGAGAGAAGAAGTGGACAATATATTGGCCAATTATTTATTTGCATGTTGCATCCCTTTTGATGTGATTCAATCACCTTCCTAGCACAACATCGTGAGGGCCATTAATATTAAATAATGAACCAAAAGGTTATAAAAGCACTAATTACAAGAAGTTGAGAACCACATTGTTTGCTCAAGAGAAGATCTTGTGGAGATGTGTTTAGAAATTTGAACCCATTCAATCCTGTTGAAGGAATTTAGGAATTACTATTGTAGGTTGACAGGGGGTTGGACATTGCAGATACAATCATTCATAAACAACATTGCCTCATCGATTGAGCTCCGTGTTTTCTTTTAGTCTAGGAAAATCCAGTAGAGAAAATCCATCCCTTCCAATGTGGTTCAAGTCATCTGCGATAATGCATATGTTTGGAGAAGTTCAGGGTTGGCTATATGGACTAAATATAAAAAAAACCTTTTGAACTTGGCATGGAGAAGTTGAATGATACTCCATGAATTCTGGTTTTGTAATGATTCAAGATATTGTGAATCAATAATGAATAAAGAAATCACTATCCCCTTAGATATGGAGATGAAAATGTTTACAAATTTCTGTTGTTTGATGTCTCCAAGTCTGCAGAAATATGGCGTTGTTTGATCTCTCCAATTCTGAATAAAATGTCTACAAAATTTTGTTGTTTGATGGCAAATAACGTTATTTATCCATTTAAATGTCTGAGAATAGCTTGCTGTAGTCAATAAAAACATTTTCCAATGCTAGTCCTTTGTAGCCTATCACAAATCATTTTTTGTAATAACTGCAACTTGGGGTTCTATCAATCACACCCTTGTAAAAAAAATGTTTAATAAGGGGGGTATTGGTTTCAAGCTGATAAATAATGGAATTGATTTGAGTTTACAAGGCTGGATATCTAGTCAACTATAAGCACTAAAGTCAAGAGTATGTAAAAGTTGTCAATTCTAACAATTATACCACTACATGGAATCAATAGTAATAGCATTCATGGTTTTAGGGATGGTTACAATAGTGATACATTACTTAGTGTCCTAGGAGAAGCTATTGAATGCCATACATGTATGCTTAACTGTAACATAAGTAGGGGGGGTTCAAGTTTTGGAGGATTAAAAGATTAGCTGTTAGCTGTATCCGAAGAGAAAGAAATGGATGAGAGGATCACCAATTGCATTCTATGGATGCAAACAAAACCATAACTTTTCATTGTATAACAGTAACTACGAAAATAAACTAAAGGAGTACAAGACTTTCAAACACAACATAGGAGGATATGGAAGAGCACTGAGAAGGTATGCTTTGATGACTAGTGTAGATATTTTTGAAATGTTAGGATCCTTTTCTACTGTGGAGGCATGGCCATGCTTGTCAAAATTGCATAATTCCATGTCTTTGTGGCAGTCCATGCATCAAAGTCATCTTGAGAGGAGAATCCTAGTAAATGGTTAGATGAATGAGCATTATCAAGAGTTTCCAAACTAGTGGGTTTCTTTTTTCTGTTGTTACATTAGCTCTTCAACATCTACACCAAGTAGATGTTCTTCTAAGTCATTGCAATCGTTTCTCCCTCTTCTTTTATTGGTGCTAGTGCTACAAATATTATACCCCACTGGAATTACCAGTGGATCTCGTGTGTTCTACTAATATTATATCCCAATGGAACTACCAGTGGATTTCTTGTGTTCTACTAATATTATAACCCAACGAAACTACCAATGGATTTCTTGTGTAATTTTATCTCATCAACATCTTCACCACCTGCAGGCTCTTTTAAGTCATTGCAATCATTTCTTGTACTACAAATATTGTACCCTAATGGAACTATTAGTGGGTTTTTTGTGTTATAGTTTTTGCTCATCAACATCTGCATCAACTAGACATTCTTCTAAACAGTTGCAAACAGTCCCCCCCTTCTTTTAAGTTTTATGAGTACTATTAATATTGTACCCTGATGGAACTAATTTTCTTTGACAGACTTCAAGACAAGTTTATTACCTTCATGAGAACGAGATTGATCAGTATTTTGAGCATACATTAGTAGAATATTGAGAATATTTTTAGGCACATTTGGGACCCAATTTACACTAGGGATACCCTGTTAGTAATAAACCTTTTACTTAAAATAGCTCAAAAGGCATGGGGCCAAGAACCATCTATCTGCAGTCAAATACTAAATCCAAAAATAAATCAGAATTGTAATTTTGAGTACAATCTCGAGAAACTTACCATCCTTCTTTATCTGTACGACCTTTAGTTGGCCATGGCATCAAATCTTCTGCCACCATGCGTGGATATTGACTCTGAAGACACAAAAAACCATGTTAGCATTGTAACTGCATGCAGACAGAACAGAGCACAGAGCACGGAGATGACACAAAATCAAATTTAAATAATATCATCCGTTAAAGTTAATGCAAATGCATGTTCCTGACCTGGTTGAATATGTGGATGTCGATATTTGAGCCAGTATACTTTTCTACAATCTACACAATACACATGACATGTGGAAAGTCAATATTTCAGAAATGCCTACGGGAATTATAGCCATCAACAGTAAATATTTAGGAGCATTAATAAATACATCAGTTTGGAAACATGTAATGTATTACCTTAATTGTATCATCATGTGTGTTGAATGAATTCATCAACACCAATGGTACTCTGCAATCGTATTTGTTGTTCAGAGACTGCAATTAACAATCACGTTGGTGAGATTAATTAACAAGAGATGCCATAGAGAAACATAGCATAATGAAGATTTCAAGCAGCATTCTATGATTCATTCATTGTAATTAGACAGACACTTTACCTCTATTTGCTTCACAATCAAGTCCAGAAATGTTAGGCCATTTCGTACTTCAATGACAGACCTGCAGGTTAAATCAATTACATATTAGTCTAAATCTTAAAAGTGATTGTCAAATAATTGCCAATCAGGGGAAGGGAGAAACATTGCCCCTTTTTAAGATTGCCACATATATTACATTAAATACATGCACATCAAGATGAAACCATTCAGGAGCCAAAGGACAAGCACACCAAATACCCCTTCCTACACCAGTATAGATCCATCATAAACGAGGATCTATTAAGCACCGAGAGGGATCCAATTTCTTGAGGTGTAAATTTTTTTGTTTTAAAAGTTTTACATGTCAAGAAAGAATTTACACCTCAATAAATTTGATCCCTCTCTGTGTTTAATAGATACGGGTTTAAGATAAATCTATGTTGGTTTTTATTTTTTTATTTTATAAGCCGACATGAATTTTTTTAGTTACTTTTTATTTTTATTTTTGGTGACCTATGAGCCAACATCAATTTTTTTAATTACTTCATATTTTTGGTAACTTATGAACCGACATTAATTTTTTTAATTACTTTTATTTTTGGTAAACTTATGAGCCAACATGATTTTTTTAATTACTTTTTTTACTTTTTTTATTTTTGGTAACATTAAATTACATAGCGTTACATAACATTACGACATCTCCCCCATACTGGGCCGTAGAGCACCTCGCTACTCTCGGTGCAACAAGCAAGGAAAGCTAGCATATCCACTCAATGTTGCCCTCTTTGTAAAATAGCAACAAAATATGCTATATAATACCCCCCACCATTTCAGGGGATTTTAGAAACAAAACTTAATGTTCCATATAGACTAAATGGAAAAAATATTTTAAATGGAAAAAACATTAGAAACTGCAAGAACTTTTTAGGTGGCTTTAACCAGTCAAGTCTCATAGAACAGCACTCACTTATTTCTTACACAAAATTTCCATCACAATTAAAGAGGCCCTTACCATGAAAATTGAAAATAAAATAGAAAAGGGCAACCCTGGACTAGAAGGAGCAAGGAGCACGGAGTGTTCTACTTTTCTTCAATGACTTTTTCTTACAAACAAGTTGAAATGAAGGGGGATTCCACAAACTTAGATCTATTTTACCCCCATATCTATTAAGCACCGAGAAGAACGAAAAACTACAGGTGCAAACCTCTTGGCACTAGTGTATATATATAGTCAAGATTTTTTATTTCAGCATTCTTTTAGGCATTACACAAAAGTAACAAATATCTCCCCCCATTCATGTGATAGAGCTCCCTGCTTCTCTCGATGGAAAGATTCTGATCGACGACTTAAACCAGCAGAATAAAGATCCCTCGTCAGAATTGTGGAATAAAATAGAATGGATAAGGGAGGACATGGGAAACCTCGAAGCAATCTGCTTCAACCATATCAGAAGATCTGCCAATCAAGTAACAAATTGGCCGACAAACGGGGAGGTATAAACTACAATTGGCAATCAAGTTTTGAAAATAGAGACCATTTTATAAAACATGGTCCCTGATCTCAAATAATTGAAACATGAATAGAGGTAGTGATCATTCTTCAATAAATGAAGAAGGGATATTGATAGAGATTGTCCATTACTTCCAACTCATGTGGGGCAATCTTCAAGGAATGATGAAACAGGGATTGTTATGAATGCCATAGCCCAGAAAGAAGCTGAACGAATACGGAGGCAGGCCAAAGATAATCAACACTCCAAAATATAAACACGTCTGTGAGCAGAACACACCTTCCATTTCCATTCTGGTGTGAGTCATAATGGCAGAATCTAGTAAAAGGAAAAGACTGGAAGACCGAGAAAAACGGGCATTAACCTGTTGACCATCTGCAGTAAGAGAGCAGAGATCTGTCGCTAATCCTTTAGACATCGGTTCAACAAATTCATGGAATCTAAGGGACTTTCTCAGGAGAGAGGTAGAACTTCTAATCCAAGCAGGTTTGCAGGTCAACGTGAAAAAATTTAAAATGTGAGAGAATATTAGTTATGCAGAGGAACTTCAAGCATGCCAGGTAATGTGGAGAATAAATTTTATAACCTAGATTAGATTCTGGCGAATAGTCTATCAAGCATACTTTCCAAATTGGTTTAGCTAGTTGATATTCACGACTGGATTGACAGGAACTCTTTCAAGTCCTGTACAAAGTATCTGATTTCGAACATAATGAGCTACAGGACTTGACCACCTTGGTGGAGGAAACCACAGATCAAGATATCTGTGAAGATAAGTTCAAAGACGAGGAAGCTCAGCCTGCAAGCCAATACGGCCTGCGAGGTAGATTCTGGACCTACTCTGCTTTGCGCGATGGAAATCTCAATTGAATTTTCAGACTATACTGATATTAGCTATAATAGTTATAATACTGCTATTAGCTATAATCGCAGTATAGCAGTATACTATAAGCTATTAGCTATAATTGTTAGAGGGCCATGTGTCTGGAAAACATAACAAGAGACAATTTCAGAATGACTCTAGCATATAGAAAACTATATATGCCTCTCAAAGTCTGTTCAGTCAGTGTCGGTAACATGTTAAATGCAAATTATGTGTCTAAAGTGGTCGGCCTGCTTTGTGTATCACTGGTAACGGTCGATAGTAGCCAAGTAAGATCGAAACAAAGACTCTATTTTGATGAACTTATGTATTGAAGGCAGTGAACTTACTTGGGACCAGTACAGCCCATGGTTGTTCCCAAACCGCCATTAAGCTTTAGCACAACAAGCTTGTCCAGCAGTTCCTTGGTTTCGGATGAATCTGCAATGTTCATACAAAAATCAGCTCATTTTAGTGCAGATCCAAATTAAATGTCCAGCTATGCTAAACAGAAGTATCCAATCTAGAAATTTGAAACGCCAACATTTAATTGAAAAATATCCAATCTATGTATTGTTAAATAACAGATCGCAGACCTTCTCCCACATCAGCCAAAGTATCGTAGGGAACTACGATCTCGTCAGTCGGGGTCTTGATTTTTTCCCATTCAATTTTCTCTTCTTCGCCGCTGCATTCATCAATTCCAACAAATATTACGGGTTAGTCGCACCCGCAGATCACGGGGTCGAACCCCAGGGCAGAAAAACAGAGGCTTCGATTTAAAGGCCAGTAAATTAGATAAATAAGCAAGGTCTGCTGATATAATCTGAGAATAAAATATCAACACCGTGTATTCGAAATCCGTAAAGATTCAAAATGGCGGGTAATTAGCAGTCAGTCACCTTAGGTAACGAGAAACTAGTCGGACAAATCCTTCTTTCTCATTAACACTGCACGAAGCAATTATCCATTACACGGTGAGCAATCTCTATAAAGGAATTTAAAGGGAGCAAATCTTCAATGGATTATAAAGGCGGCAGGATCTTTTTATGGAATTAACAGAGCATTTTACTGTTAATACCTACCTGATCTGGTTTAGCTTCGCGACCTCGGCTTGAAGCTTAAAGATCTGATCGGTTTCAACTGCGGGTGAAGCAACTGTTGCTGCGGCAGCCATTTTCGGTTGCGATTGAAAGATCCCCGTCGCGGACTGATCCGAGCCGTGCGTAAAACACGAAATTGCTAGGCACTTACGCAATCCTGTTAGCGCTGTGTTGAATACTGAAGAAATATGATATAATTCCTCTCAAATGCCCAATCGCAATATTGACACCACCAGCTTCGGCTCCAGCTCCATCTCTTTTTATATTCTGGCGAACGAGACCATCGAAAGTATATTCCGGCGGATTATTCCAGGAATACGTGCAGTTACGAAACTTTCCGGGTGTACCGCCAGGCTTTGGATTCCGAGACATCTCACCCAAAACCAGTGGCGCCGAGATCACGCTATGCTGTGGCACTCCGGTTTGCCACGTGTCATGTCATTCGCTGATGTGGACCTTTTACAGATATGAATAGAATAAACTTTGAAAAAAGCATATGCCAGGTGATGATAATGCTGGTGTTGCGTGTATTAGTCGATTAGAAGTTGTGTACTTCCTGTGTCGACCATATTCCCAAAACATTTCATAGGTCAGAAAAACATTTTCCAATAATAAATCAAAGTTAAACATTAGTTGGCTTGTTTTAAAAATTTATTAATTAAAAAACATTTTTAAATTATTATAGCTGTATAAAAGTTGGGAAAGTTATTATTATTATTTTAATTTTTTTATTAATATAAATATACAGAAAACATTTGAAAAGACCATGACCATTCAAGTGTTTTAAAGGCTGACAAATTATTTTATACGTTAAGAAGGTGGTGAATGTTTATTTTATTTTAATAAGAAATTATTAAAATAAAAAAAATAACCTCTTACTTATAACTCATAACCCTTCATTATTTAAATTAACTTACCAAATTTAGTATAAAGAATTATATAATAAAAAAATTTATTTTCAAATTAAAAAGATATAATTAAATTTTGATTTTTAATTTAATATTATCATTTTTATGAGGTGTAGACCAATTGGCTATAAGGTGCACTCTCATAAGTTCAAACTTTAGAATAGTCTATGCACATGTGTAGGGCCACTTTCATGTGAATATGAGCCTTGGTTCAAACCTTGAATAGCATATGCGCATGTGGACAAGAATGTGGGTGAACCTGAAGGTTATAGTGACAAACACTAGAATCGACCTTATGTCATGCGAGTATGAGCAGAGATTCAAATCTCAAATAACATGTGCACCTATGTAGGAGTAGTGTGGGTGCATCTAGAGGTTATAGTGACAGTAAATTCTGTGGGTGCATTTAGAGGTTATAGAGGCAGTAAATTTGACTGACCCTATGTCATGTGAGTATGAGCGCGACCCAATTACCATTTCCTTCACATACCCAAAAATATAATATTGTCATTTTTATTTTTATTTATTTATCTTATGAATTTTTTGAAATGTTGAAAATCTAGTTAAGAGAAAATACAAGAAAGTTTTTTGTTTAAATAATTTGGCAAATTAGTTTAAATAGTTAAATGTTGTGAATTACAAATTAGAAACTATCAAATCAAACTCTCCAACCACTAATTTGAAGGTGTACACCTCTATAAACTTTACTAGTAAATAGTTTCTCTAAGATGGTTTCTTGTCCCACAAACAAAAGGGTTTCATACACCAATTTGTAGGACAATGGACCCCCTTTGAGTAATGATTTAACTATTAAAGTTTACGAAGGTGTACATACCTGTCCCGCCTCGAGATTTTAACCTATAACTTCCTAGGAGGAAACACATGTTTTTAATCCATAGGCCCGATAAAGATAATGGTTGGAGTGTTTGATTTGAATTTTTTTAATTTGTAGTTCCCAACATTTAACTATTTTAATTTGGTGTTTGGCTTGGTTGGGGTCAATAGCTAGAATAGTGAGGAGGCAAGTTTTGCACTCTCCCCACCTAGGTCCAAATTCCCAATGAGACATTGGCAAATTGTGATAATGTTAGAAGGGAAGGCTCCCCACTAGAGTGGGACCCTCATATTGGGTGTATCTCTAGACGTCTTGGTCCTTGCTAAGTCACGGGTTATTGGTATATAGTGGCAGCCACTAGCTTTGAACCTGAGTCTCATCTAGATAGTCCCAACAAGTCATCAATTCTTATTGCACCGAGAGTACCTAGGTGCTCTAGAACCCAATATGGGGAGATGTTGTCACATGTAATGTAATGGGTAACTTTATATTACATTACAAAAAGTAAAAAGTAATTAAAAATTCATGGCTACTTATAAAATAAAAATAAAAAAATTAGAACCAAATAAGTAATTAAAAAATCCATGCTAAAAAGAGATTTATCAAACATCAAAATTCTTGAGATGTAAATTTTTTCAAACATGTAAAAAAAATATAAATCCTAATTTAAGATAAATCCGCATTAATAATTAAAAATACATTTAATATTTAATTTAACAATAACTTTAAACTTAATTTTTTATTATAAATATATTCTAATTTAAAATAACATTTTCATTTCTTAAAATAAAATATATATTTTGAAAAACTTGATAGGAGCTAAAACAAAATTAAAATTCCACACACATCACTAAAAGTCGAATATATTTAAATATATATAAATATTTTAAAATATAAAATCAAAAGTTAAATATTATTTTAATATGAAAATGTTAATTTCAAGGGTAAAGAAAATTCTCTTTGCATAGTGACTTTAGGTTTTGACAAGACTTATTATTTCCCCATCATACACATGGAACACTCCACATAAATCCCATCACATACATGGAACCCTCGAGGCTACACACGAGTCTACACCTCTAGAGAGGCTTTTGTCAAAGGCTCCCCTATGGTCCAAGTCCAACCCAAAATCAACGCCTTGGTTTAACTTAGGACATGGTTTTTAAATACAATATAATTTAAAAAAATCAATTAAAAAAATTATGTATTTAATATTTCTAGATGAAATCAAAATACACATTTGCAGGTTTGTTGTCATAGTTTTCTTTTCATTGACATAATACTTCAAACATATACAATTAACTTTCTAGAACACTAAAAAACTGATTATACATATACACCTTGAGGTAAACAACCACTAAATATTTATGTCACATTGTTCAAATTGTAATCATTATTTATGGGATGAACTTGAACACAAGAAAACAAACTCACAAGATAAGTCTATGTATTTCACTCTAAGGAATTTTTTCTTTGACAGAAACAGTTATAGTATATTACAAAGGTGGTATAACCACAGAAACAATGCCCAGTTACAAAACGCCCTTATAGAAGCGGCAATGCAGGTCAGGAGTTCTCAATCATGCCCTTATGGTAGCGGCAAAAAGCCAATATACGCCCTTATGAAAGCAGCAAATGAGTACAGTATATCTCTAAAAACTATATATAAGTTAAGGATTCAATAACAGAGACCATTACAGCCTTAGACACTAACAATATATACTACTTATTCGAGAACTAGAGACAAGTACAGACGACAATTCAACAGGACCAAAGTAGGAGACATTAACAGACAACATTCTAGCAAAGATTCATCCCAGAGTTAATTATTTTTCCCAGCGGGACGGGTCAACGAACCTGGCTTTATTTCGCTTTCCATTTTGACCACCCTTAGAGCAATCTTTTCAACCTTCACCTCCAGTTCGGCCATCGGCTTGATAATGGCACTTTCTGATATCTTGACTGCTCGCTTGAATTCTTTCCTCATAAACACGAGGTCTCTTTCCACATTTTCCAGACGTCTTCCCCCTTCTGTATCAATTGTGTCCACCGTGTTTTTTAGGTTCTCCAAATCCCTCTTAAGCTCCCTGATATCATAGCCCACTATCAATGCCGGCATGGATGAACTCGACGATTCAGAAGCTACCATAACCGCAGAAAATCCAACTTCAGTGAAAACACCAGAGATAATGGCCACTCTCAACTCCATCGTGCTCAATCTCCTCCAGCAAAGTACCTAGCTTACGTCCTCGTTTCTCTTGCAGACCAGCCAGATCAAGCTTCCTCTCCCTTTCTCCTTTCGGGTATTAATATCTTTGCTCCTCACAAACCAAACTCTCAGACCACCTGAAATCATCATGCTGCTCATTAAAACAGGCATCACATCACCCAATTCACAATACATCGCCTAGACTGATAGCCTTATGTGCGCTAGGTTACAGTCCTTCATTGTACCATATTTAACAGCTTCCTTACAATGCCATGAAAGCCCTCGTGTCGGCACATGGCCGCATGCTTCACCAAGAGGCAGGCACATGGGGGAATAAGAGCCGGAGCGCCAAGAGATCTCGAAGCTCTCAGCCACGGTTCTATGGAATAGGACACAAGGAATAAGAGCCATTGATCAGGAGAGAGCCGATGCTTAGCGAGGTTCCACTATTCGCTGCTAGGTCTGCTTCTTTGTTGTGGGTCCTGAGCATGTGGAAAAAATCAATTTTTTGAAAAGAATGGGCAAGAGATTGGATCTTTTTTATCAATTGACTAAGGTGTTGATGGTTTGGGAGGGAACCCTCGACTAAAGCTTGAATAACTATAATCAAGTCTCCCAAGACTGATAGCCTTGTAATTCTATGGGAATTGGAAATCAATAGACCTTGCCAAATGGCTAAAGCCTCAGCTATATTGTTTGATTCCGTTCCAAGCCCCCAAGAGAAATTGGTTTCCATTTTTCCATCCGGGGTGAAGAAAACCCCACCCCCCTGCCACCCCAATTTCATCCTAAGGAATACTATTCTTGAAGTCCTATTCAATCAAAATGCCTTCCTGCAATCCTAATGTGTCTTTTGAAAGTTGATATGCTTTTTGATTGACCTCCTTATATATCTATTTAAAAGATATATCATCAAAAATAGCTTTCTTTTCTAGGGCTATAGCCATTATAGGTTCAACAATCATGTTAGAAATTTGCCACTTTCATGTAGCCTAGTTCATGAGGAGCTTTGATTCTCCCATAACTTTCATACTTCACAAATTCATCGCAACAACAACTACGAGAAGGATCCAAAGATCACAAAAATCAGTGCTATTGTTGGTACCACCTCCAGCTCCATATTTTAACACCACATAATGAGTTTCAGATAGACAGAGGATAGCCCCTAGCCCACATCTTCTAAGAGTACCCTAGTTGGCTTCGTCAAAGAAACCCAATGGTCTTGTGAAGTCTATGCTTGGTTCCGCTAAACTTCTTGGAAACTTTTGTTTGGAAGACGTTCAACCTTCAACAAAAAACATTCTTATCAGTTACATTAAATGAGCAAGGTGAGCCTCCTTACCTTCAAAAAGTGTCATGTTCCTTGTGATTCATAACCCCCATAGAACATAGAAAGCGAGAGCCCAATGCTCAATAACAAATCTATCCAAAACCTAATCTTCAAAACACTCCAATAAAGACTCTTTCTTCCATTGATGATGAATATTGTAATTCTTACATACCTCCTTCCAAACTACGTTGGAAAAAAAGCACTTAACTAGAATATGATTTATAGTCCAACCATCATTTTGGCATAAATAACACCGATTAGGGCCAGTCTAGTCCTTTTTTTCACAGTTGTCCCAAGTCAAGATTTTATTTACCAATGCAAGCCAAAGGAAATTTATAGTTTTGAGTGGCCATTCCAACTTCTACCCAATCTCCCACCACCACTCTCTCACCTTGCCAACTCCCTCACTTATTTTTGCCTTGCAACACAATCTGGCTATAAGATCCCTTGTAGATTTATTCCATGACCACTTTAGTTTGTCATCACCATCTCTGATGCTAATTGCACTATGGTGTAGAAGGGCTGCGGTATTGCCTCCACTCTTCTACCTGATCTCCCTACAACTCCAAGTCCTCGTTTGATTTCCATCATTGAGTACCATCTATCTGCATAATTGAGATTGCAACTTCTTCCTAACTAAAAATCCCTTTGTTGTTCAGAGCAACTCGTAGAGCCTTTGACAACATAAATTTCCCACAATCAATCCAAGGTCTTTCCAATTGATTAATCAGTTGCCTCTACCTATTTTCCAAGCAACCCAAGATCCAAGAATGTCATAATCCTTAACTAGTCATTTCCAAACATTAGATGCTCCTATGAAATATTTTCTTCCATATCCTATCCATTCCTCAAGGTCTCTGTTTTCAAGGCATTTGTACTTGATAACTTTTTTCCCACAATCCTAGGTTAAATAACATCCTTCATAGACTTTCAGCTGCTAATGCCTAGCCACATACATGCAGGTTTTTTTAAACCCCACCCACCTAACTCCTTAGGTTTGAAAATCCTAGTCCATTTGACAAGGGGAATACCCTCCTCTTCTTTCTTTCTTGACCAAAGGAACTTGTAATACTTCATTCGAATCTTATACAAAATTCCTTTCAGAATGTGTGCAATATATAAACCAATATATATAAATAATATCCAATACAACATTTACAAGGACTAATTTCCTACCCCTAGATAACCACCCAAAACATCAACAAGACATTATATCTTCAATCTTTTTTATGAGTCATGCCCAACCATTCTTCTTGTAGGAATTAGGCTTCAGAAAGAAGCCTAGGTATTTCATTCATTTATCAAAAGGTTCAATTCTCAAATTAAAGAGTTGAACAATTCTTACTTCCACAACGATACTCATCCCATTAAGCATAATACAAGACTTATTCAAATTGATTTCCATTCTCATTGCATTGCAATAGGAATCCAGAATAATTTTGAAATAAGAGCATCACCTTAAATTACTTGTTCCAAATAACAAAATATCATCAACAAACAACAACTGAGAAATAATTACACCTGCAACCTTAATATCGGAGATGAGACCCCTTCTTCTAGCATTTGCATTCAACTTATTATGCCCCTCGATTATTAAAAGAAACAAGAAGGGAGACATTTAGAATCCTTGTTTAGGCCCCCTTGAAGCCAAAAATATTGAATGAGACACATTAATTAGAACAACAAAATTTGTAGACTCTAGATGGCTCATTATCCAATTGATAGTTTGTAAATTCATCCCAATCCACAAAAGAACTAGTCTTAAGAATAACCAATTCACTTCGTCATATGATTTAAAAAGATAGATTTCATCACCATTGTTGATTGCTTCTCCAATTTAATCAAATGGAACCCCTCTTGTGCCATTTCCATTGTATCAAGAATCGGTCTGTTGTACAAAAAAACATTTTTTTCCTTTACAATAGTATTTTACAAGGAAAGCTTTACTCTATTAGAAATAATACTCGAGATAATCTCATAAACCATGTTATAGAGAGCAATAGGTCTACAATCCTCAAAAGTGAGGGGATCAGTTTTCTTTGGGACCAGAGCAATCAATGTATCATTCATTGCCCCCCAAAAAAATTTGGAGACTCTTGATTCCTCAATACCCTCAAGAAGTCCTCCTCCACCAGCTCATAAAAACCCAAGTAAAAATTGGGCTTGGACTTCTATCCCTTTTGAAGGACCACAAAACAATTTTTAGCTCCTCATTTGTAACTATTGCCTCCATTGAAGAATTCACCTCATTATTAAAAGATATAGGGAAGAGTTAAACAACTTTTAGAATCTCTCTGATGTTTGAAGACCCATAGTTGTTAAACAAAGATTGAAAATGACACTGCACAACCTCAACGATATCCTCAAAAGAAAATGCCCTAGACCCATTAGTTTTCTCAGGCTCCCAAATAGTATAACAACTTTTCCTATAAGTTGCATACTTGTAGAAGAATTTGGTCTTATTATCACCTTCAACAACCCATGTGACCCTGCTCTTGAGTTGCCATGCTACCTCGTTTGATTCTACGAGACTTTTTCTACTCCCTTATAAATATTTTATCTTCAAAGCCACCTCCTGTATAAAATTCCCTTCAAAATTAGTTTCAAACACATTCTTAGTCAATTACTTAACCTCCATTATGTATTTTTTTCCTCTATTGTTTTTTGTCTTGCCCACTTTGCAACCAACTTCCTAATTTGGATCAATTTATTAGAAAAATGAAGTATTGTAGAGTCTCCATTATTCACCTCCAACTTCTATAAATTCCTCTCAACCAAATTCCTATAGTTTTTCTCATTCATCTAATTATGATTAGACTTAAATGGAGAAGGGGCCTTAAGGTTTGTCCCCTCTAACTTCAACATTATGGGTAGATGATCTGAGAGACCTCCTGAAACTACCCAAGACTTATATCTGGGAACTACTTCCAAGACCTTCTTTGCAATTATAAAATGATCTAACAATTTTTAAACTACATCCTTACCTCGATGTGAATTTATCCATGTCAGAGGCACCTTATTGGCTTGACATCAAAAACATTAAGACTTTCGAATATGTGAGAGAAAAAAAAACTAGCAGGTTGGGCTTAGTTGCCCCTCCTCAACACTCGAAATCATAATCAAACTAAGGTCCCCACCAATAATCACATTATTGCCTATCAGAAACTGCACGATCATTGAGTATTCCCAAAACTGTTTTTCGTCACTATAAGGAGCATAAACATTCACAATTATGAGTACCTTATCAGATTCCTCATCTTTTCCTTCTAGGACAATACCCGCATGGAGGAAACAAGTATTAGACACCTCAAATATTTCATTGTACCTTGTTACAAGGCCTCCCAAAAGGCCCTGCACATAAGAAGAACAAAATCTCCAACCTTTCAATAAAGAAGAAGAAAATAACTATCTAAAGACAATGGACACATTTTTGCTTGAAAAATCACTACATTCATCTTAAGAATCATGGGTAAACTTTTGAGGGAGCCTACCTTCTTGAGTGCATAGTCTAATCCTCTAATATTAAAAGATAAAACGATCATAGTGAGGCGTTTCTTCAACATTTTGGCTCTATAAGTATCCTTTTAATGGTGAGTTGCTTTCCCTCCCTTACTTCCACCGAGGCCTTTGAATTGGCTTTCAAAAAATGAAATTTTCTCCCAATTGTTCCCAACTTTGATTCAAAAATATACTAATCCTCTCTTCCCCCCCCCCCCCCTCTCAATCATCATCTAGATATTGTTTCTAGTTGATAGGGTTCAAAAATAGGAAACTTTAGCTTAGGGTTCGAGGTAGGAATATAGGTCCCCAAGATAAATCCTCCACATATTGAGCTTGAGAATCTGTCATAGGCTTGGGAAACCCCCTAGACTTGTCAAGAGATTGAGATGACATGCATTCTATATAAGTAGAGGAAACTAGAACCCCACCCCAATACAAACCATCTCTAGGTAAGGGTTTTGTATCGATTGATGAAAATGAAGAAGAAATAGGGTGATGAAGATGCATACCTTTTTCTCTCGTTGCTAGAAATATCCTTTAAGTCCATGGCCTCCTCAACTGACATTGTATCGAGAGGAATTGAATGTCTTTCCTATAATAAGAATGAAAACCCTTCTTCTAATGGGTCATCCTCATTATGATCAACAAGCACCTTTGCACATTAAAAAGCATCTAGGATTGGGTCGTCTACCTTATTTACCTATTTATTTTGAGTCAACTTCTAGTTCTTCATCGACGATTGGCGTTCCCTCCATAAATTTGCAACCTCTCAACATTTAGTGCATCGAAATGCCACCTTCTAATAATCTAGACTCTAAAATAGAACAAGATCACCCTTTTGAATTTTTATTTCTCTAGCAACCCATCTTTCATATCCACTTCAACCAAAGCCTTAGTTATCTTCTTATATGCTATCTCCCATAGAGTTTCCTCCAAAGTAATAAATTTTCCAATTTTGTTTCCAATGTTCCTCAGAGTCGCCTCACACCAAAATTCAAGTGGATGAATTAGCACGAGAACCCATATATGTTGCAAGTTCAGGGGCTCATCACAAGGCTCAAACATTGACCTCTACCTGTCAAGAAACAAGCTTGATAGTCCCGACATCCAAACTCTTTTCCAAATGACATTTACATTAAAGATCCTAAAACTCAAAACATATCCATCCTTTGAGAAGTAGATGGAACCGTGGAGTGTAACCCAAAACCTTACTCTAGTCGGCTTCTAGCCAGAGACATAGTGAACTTCCTATAACCATTTTTCCTACAAATCTACCAATAAGTGTTTGGGACTGATTAGATCCTCCACCTGCTCCATTTCGAAATCCAAACCAAGCACCACCACCTGCTCCATTTCGAAATCCAAACCAAGCACCACCACCTGCTCCATTTTGAAATCCAAACCAAGAACCACCACCTGATCCATTTTGAAATCCAAACCAAGCACCATATTTACCCATTCCTTTATAGGACAGACACATCTTTTATGTTTTGTGGCATAGATTCCATGTGATAGAGTTGATTTCCATGGTAGCGAGTCAGGCATGGCATCCTTCTTTATAATAGCTCCCTCCAAACCTTGTCTTGAAGATCGGGGATATTTTTCTTTATGACAGACCTCACATGGACCAAGGGGAATCCCTTCCCCATCATATTTTTCCAAGCCCAGAAAATATCCCCTTTCTCTCAAATATCATCATCTATCTTATAAAATCCTACACATAGAGATTGTACATTACTTAATGGATCCTCATTAAACACGTGGGTTTCCTTCCATAGACCTACTAGCTCCTCATCTATTTGAAATATTGAATGTGAGATGTTGAGATCATCTTCACCCTAATCTAGTTCATTTAAACCCTAATCCATTGTGCATAAACCTCACCCTTAAATCAAAACCAGGGTGATCACAATTGTGATAACCCTATCTAGAATAATTTGGAACCGCCACCTCCAAAATATAATTACAATTTTATGTATTATTATAAATTTATTTTTTATTTAAATTTTTTATTGAAATTTATGCTTTGCAAGGAGATGGGGCAAAGGAAGCAATACTAAGGCATAACTCATGGCTTTATGGGGTCTTCTTTGGTTTGCTAGACTCAGAGGTGTTATGAGGATCAAATTTTTTGGTGATTCCAAGGGAACTATTGTTTAGGCAAAGGATCTAGTGCAATTGGAAACTCTTCATATGGAGCATTGGTTGAGTAGGAATCATAAGTTTCTCAATGAGTTATCTGAGATTCACACTCTCTCCAAGCAGGTTATTGGGCCTATGGATGGTTGCATCTTCTTTGAGGAATTCACCTCATATCTATTGGTGGATTCTCACCACTACTCTATTTTTTTATGGTTTCTTTGTCTATTGGATAGACTACATGTATTAGGGTTGTCACTTTTTTGTATTTTGGCGTGAGACTGTGTTTTTGGATCCATCCATTTGATGACATTATGTGGTATTTAGGTAGAGTAGCTGACAGTATGCTAGTAGGGTGGGTTGCTAGACACGCGGAATGTATTTTGGGGAAGGAAGCATGATAATATGGTTGTGTATTTTGTAACTTTAATTTCAAATGAATAACAAGTTACATCTTTTTTTTATTGGAAAAAAATTAACGAATGAGCGTAATATTTATGTTAAATTTATTTGTATTAAGAGAAATAGATCCAATATAAATGTTGATATTTTTCCTAAAAAGTTAAAACATAGTTGTGTTTTCTAGCTTAAAAATAGATGGGAGTCTAACAAAATGTTTGGAGGAAAAATGTTTTTGCATCTCCTCTATGAAAACAAAAATGAATCGGAAGAGGAGTATGAATGGTGGCAAATTTGAGGAAAGGGAAATAATGGTATTTAAAATTGATTGCTAGGGTAGATAAAAGGGTAGGAGTAAAAGACATATTTCTAAGCATAAGTTGAAGAAAACAAAGGGATTTCCCCATAGGCCAAATGGACTAAGGATTTACTGTTCCATGGTTGAGGGAGTTGGCTTATCCTATAGTGAAGTCGAGGTGGATATCCAATGGTTGTTTACTTCACCCCGTCCCTTGGCCTTTGTCACTAAGGGTTTTATTAAAGATGACAGAGGAGGAAACAATGAATCATGTCTTGAAAGTTGTTGAAGAATTTGTTGTTAAAGTTGCTCAAGATCATTGTTGAATAATCCAATCCATTGTTATAAAGATGCATTACACATCAAAGAATGTTCCAAATACAAAGAGAATATTACTCAAGTATAGAAGTGTGTCCATGTCAACAACTAGAAATTTGAACATAGCTAAATCTTTTTACAAGCAACGGAAAATGGTTTCGGTTAGAGAGGAACTATGGGGAAGCAACATCAAGATTATAGAACTATACCAAAGGCTAAAGTGGCAAAAGTTGATTATCAGTTGTCGTTGGTTATGACGATAGTTTTGGGGTTTTGCAAACCGTTCAAGGAATGCAACAATAAAGTAAGAACACTCAAATTCCTTGATAGAATGAGTGTTATTTCTTGCATTGTAAATTCCCCTTATAATTAAAAAATTCGAAAATCCATAATTTTTTTATTTTCCCAAGATTGGGTTTTCATGGTAAACTTTGTTTTTTTTCATGTGGGTAGCATTGAATCCTTGAACACTACATTTTACATTTTAATATGTGGGTTGGTGAGATGGACGATCCATAGGCCTAACATCTATGGATCATGTGGTATAAAATCCCAAGTGTGAGACACTTGAGAAGAATGTGTGTAGCCTAGCTTTTGTGGGACTCAAAAACTTCAAGATAGGGAGATGTGATCTAAAATAGATGTGTGCTTGGATCTAGTTTTCACTCCTAAACTTGGGTTGAGTTAAAAAATGTATAAGTCACCAAAAATGCATGGGAAGATGTTGCAAAAGAAAAGTTTATTGTGGAATGTAGGCATGTCTACGCTTTTATCCCAAATGTAGGATGAAGATGGTTGTTGTACAAGAGTGAAGTAATCATGTTACAAGTTGTTGCAAATTATGTAGTATAGTGTATAAAATATCCAAAACAATGATTGTTGTCGAACCACTCTATTGTTGTAGAAAATGACAAGTTCAAAACCAGTTTCATACTTTTGTCATAACAAGGTCATATGAAGTTGAAACACCAAAAATTAGCGTCATATTCATCTATTTCCACCTCAAACATGTGAAGTGACTATAAAATTCATTCGGCAATAACTAAATTATACGATGTCCATTGATAGTGAAATTTGGACAATGGGAAGCTGACAACCATCTCCATGTGCCCACCAAATTCTAACATGAAAATTATCAATTTCATCACCCAAAATGAGTAAACATAGTTGGGCATGCTAGTTAAAAAATAAATGGGGACATCTTGTCATTCTTGGAGGCAAAAGATTTTACATCTCTGTCAAGGGAGGAGACAATTTGAAAAAAGAATGTGAATGACAATCAAAGTTGAAGAAAGAGAGAGGATGGTAATTAAAACCTAATTGCTACAAAACATAAAAGAGGGTAGGAATAAGAGGCATTTTTCTTAGCACAAGTTGAGTAGAAACAAAGGCTATGTCAAAGGCCAAATGGACTGAAGATTTTGTAGTCCATGGTTGAGGTAGTTAGTCTATCCCACAATGAAGAAAATGTGGAGATCTAATAGTTGTTTAGTTTCCCCCTATCCCTTGGCCTCCACACTAAGGATTTTATTAAGTAAGATATAAGAGCAAATAGGGACAGATGTTGAAGAATTTATTGTTAAACTTGCACAAGAGAATTGCTAAAGAAGCCCATCCACTAGTACAAAATAAGAATTACATATTGAATATTGTTCCAAAGACAAAGATGAGATAGCTCAAGTACAAAAGTCTGTCTATGTTTGGAACCAAAAAGTTTGAACAAATTTGAATCTCTTTGCAACCAACATAAAATTGTTTCAGTTCAAGAGGAATAGAGACAAATCAACAACAAGATTAGACAAATTGTAACTAGAGTGCAAAGTGGAAAAAGGATGATTATCACTTGGCCATAGTTTTGAAGATAGTTTTGGAGTACTACAAACCATTTGAATAAATTGAAAGGAGAGTAAGAATACTTGAACTCTCAGAGAAAATGAATGTAATCCAACTTGTTGTAAATTCCTTTTGTAGTTAAAAGAGTTGAGAAGCCATAATTTGTTAGTTTTCCCAAGATTGGGTTTCTAGGGAAAACTTTGTGCTAGTGTTGTGTGTATGATTGTTTCTTTTGCATTGTATTTTCGACATTGGAATATATATGTTATTGAGATAGATGGGTCATACGTCCATTGTTTATAGATCATATGGTATCAGAGCCTAGGTGTGAGACACTTAGAGAAGAATGATGGTGTCATAGCTTTTTGTGGGACTCAAAAGCCTAAAATATGAGAGGTGTGATCTGAAACCAATATGATGCTTGAATACAGTTTTCACACCTAACCTTGGTTTGAGATAAAAATTAAAGAAGTCACAAAAATGCATAGAAAAATGTTGTAGAATGAATGCTTGTTGTTGAATGCAACCCTATTGCTACTTTAATTATGAATGCAATATTCTCATGGTTGATGCAGAAGAGAGAAGTAACCATGCTACAAGTTGTTGCAAATTCTATAATACAATGCATAAAAACTCTAAAACATAGTTGCTAAATAACTATTCTAGTTCTGATAGAACTTGACAAGTTAAAGTAAGTTTCATATCTTTGTAATACCAGGGTCTTATAAAACTAGTTGAAAATCAATTTTGTTTTGAGGTTAGTGGACACATTCACATGTGCCCAACAAAGATTGGCCTCATATTCATCTATTTACCCCGAAAAAATGTGAATTAGTTGTAGAATACATTTCACCATATCTATAATATTTATTGGCAATGAAATTTGAAATTTGAATAGCAAGTATCTTACAACCATCTCCATATGCCCATCAAATTTCATGATCAGATTCATCTATTGCATTCTTTAAAAAAGTAAAACAACAATTCATGTATACTCATCTCTAAATAAACTCCAATTTATTTATGTAAACCCACATACGGTTTGCCAACCTACAAACATGATATATTGTATTGTGTACATGAAAAGTACATGTCCACTATTGGACTCAACATTTTTACAACTTTCAGTTTGTTTTTTAAAGGCCATCTCAGAACAACCTTATCCCTCATAACAATCGTGAATTATGATTTTGTTTGTTGTAAGCTTGGAAACATATGTCAAACAATTGGCTATTGTTGTGAGAATTCAAGGGGAAACTAGTGTAAGGAGAGGTTGATGCACTGAATAGTGTCTTTATGCATTGCATTTCCTATTCTTCTTTTTTCTATGTGGAATTTGAACATACATATATGCATGAATGAAATTTATCACAATCTATGTATGTGTGGGAGTTATTGCACAAAACCCCAAAATTTTGGCAATGAGTGATCCATTTTAATAGAAAATAGGTAAAGTGAAAATTTAGGAATATGGAAACACATATTTTAATATTGAATATGGTATGTCTCTTCTTTATTTCGAAGACTGAAATCTAATTACATAATTAATCTTCTTTGGCCATTGCAAAGTATTAGTTTTCAATGCAGTGTAGTCGTTGGTGAAGAGGATGATTTGTTTGAATGCATAAGATGAGATTTCCATGAATATGTGACTATTTTTCCATACTAGCATTGATATTTTGATAACCTTTCCTTCAAAGAATCAATTGGAAATTTCGCTTGAACCAATTCAAAGAAATCCCTAATGGCATTGAGCCAACTTTGAGATGCCTTTAACCAATGGTAACTATCTATGTAGCTCTTTTAATATAGTTCTATTATAAAAATAATCTTAATGATGTCACATTTAGTTATACATTTGGCATGTTGTTACTAAGATTCTTCTTAATGCAATGCTATTTTAGAGGCAACCTTAAGGTGCTTAGAAGTTGGTTTTGTGCTTCTTGCATGGAGACTTATTCCTACCTTTTAATCATAGAGGAAATAAGTACAAATTTAGGTATCCCATTCTAGTACCAATTTGGTAAATTGTTTCAATAGGGCTCAAGTAGCACAACCAATGAAATCTACAACATACCTTGACAATTATTGATTACATCGACAGATGGCTTTATCCTCAGTATTAAGGATAATTATGGTATGACAATATTTGTGTAATTTGGTTTAATTGTAGGGAAAAACAAGACCATAAGATTTCCACTGAGCTAATTAGCTTGTCTCACATTATATGTACAAAATTTAATGTTCGCTCCTCAAAGATTCCTCTTGAAAATTAAATTCAAATACTCGTGCTTTGGACTTTAACCTTCGTTGATTTAAAGACTTACTAATTCTAAATAAAACCCCTTATAAAACCCCATAAAAGGGGTTTTAGGAAATTAGCAAATTCTCTACTCGTGGACCATTCTAATAGTCTAAGGATTTTGTCTTTGCATATTTTAAGGCCTCTATAATAACTTACCACAACATTGTGAAGATCATTTGGTTTTTGTAGGAACCCATACTTTCATTACGTCATTATACAATATTCTAAAGGATACAAGTGACTCAAACTTAAAGTTCTACTATATCCTTCATAGTTAAAATATTTTCATATACATGTTGATTTCTCTCTTTAGAGATATTGATTTATGTCTAACCTTTTATATACATCTATGGATGGGATAAGCACAACATTTGTTGGCCATCAAACAAGCCACTACATTCCAATCTTCACTCTTCTCCAACACAATCCACTGGTGAAAGTTAATTCTTAGAAGGCATTGTAACTTGCATACTTTCTTATCCTTCTGAACTTGATCTCCTTTCCCATGGGAGGGAGCCCTCGACTAGAGCTTGAATAACTATAATCAAGTCTCCCAAGACTGATAGACTTGTAATTCTCTGGTCCTTGGCAATCAATAGACCTTGCCAAGGGGCTAAAGCCTCATCTATATTGTTCGATTTCGTTCCAAGCCCCCAAGAGAAATTGGTTTCCATTTTTCCATCCGGGGTGAAGATAACCCCGCCCCCCCTGCCGCCCCAATTTCATCCTAAGGAATATTATTCTTGAAGTCCTATTCAATCAAAATGCCTTCCTGCAATCCTAATGTGTCTTTTGAAAGTTGATATGCTTTTTGGTTGACCTCCCTATAGATCTGTTTAAAAAATATATCATCAAAAATAGCTTTCTTTTCTAGGACTCTAGCCATTATAGGTTCAAGAATCATGTTTGAAATTTGCCACATTCATGTATCCTAGTTCATGAGGAGCTTTGATTCTCTCATAACTTGCATACTTCACAAATTCATGGCAACAACAACTACAAAAAGGATCCAATGAGAACAAAAATCAATGCTATTGTTGTTACCACCTCCGGCTTCATATTTTAACACCACATAATGAGTTTCAGATAGACAGAGGATAGCCCCTAGCCCACATATTCTAAGAGTACCCTGGTTGGCTTTGTCAAAGAAACCCAATGGTCTTGTGAAGTCTATGCTTGGTTCCTCTAAACTTCTTGGAAACTTTTGTTTGGAAGACGTTCAACCTTCACCAAAAAACATTCTTATCAATTACATTAAATGAGAAAGTTAAGCCTCCTTACCTTCAAAAAGTGTCATGTTCCTTGTGATTCATAACCCCCATAGAACATAGAAAGCGAGATCCCAATGCTCACTAACAAATCTATCCAAAACCTAATCTTCTAAAAACTCCAATAAAGATTCTTTCTTCCATTGCTGATGAATATTGTAATTCTTAAAAACCTCCTTCCAAACTACATTGTAAAAAAAACACTTAACTAGAATATGATTTATAGTCCGACCATCATTTTGGCGTAAATAACACCAATTTGGGCCAGTCTAGTCTTTTTTTTCACAATTGTACCAAGTCAATATTTTATTTGCCAATGCAATCCAAAGGAAATTTCTAGTTTTCAGTGGGCATTCCAACTTCTACACAATCTCCCACCACCACTCTCTCACCTTGCCAACTCCCTCACTTATTTTTGCCTTGCAACACAATTTGGCTATAAGGTCCCTTATAGATTTATTCCATGACCACTTTAGTTTGTCATCACCATCTTTGATGCTATTTGCACTATGTTGTAGAAGGGATACGATATTTCCTCCACTCTTCTACCTGATCTCCCTACAACTCCAAGTCCTCATTTGATTTCCATCATTGAGTACCATCTATCTGCATAATTGAGATTGCAACTTCTTCCTAACTAAAAATCCCTTTGTTGTTCAGAGCAACTCGTAGAGCCTTTGACAACATAAATTTCCCACAATCAATCCAAGGTCTTTCTCATTGATTAATTAGTTGCCTCTACCTATTTTCCAAGCAACCCATGATCCAAGAATGTCATAAGCCTTAGCTAGTCATTTCCAAACATTAGATGCTCCTATGAAATATTTTCTTCCATATCCTATCCATTCCTCAAGGTCTCTGCTTTCAAGGCATTTGTACTTGATAACTTTTTCCCCACAATCCTAGGTTAAATAACATCCTTCATAGACTTTTAGCTGCTAATGCCTAGCCAAATACATGTAGGTTTTTTTAAAACCCAACCAACTAACTCCTTAGGTTTGAAAATCCTAGTCCATTTGACAAGGGGAATACCTTCCTCTTCTTTCTTTCTTGACCAAAGGAACTTGTAATACTTCATTCGAATCTTATACAAAATTCCTTTCAGAATGTGTGCAATGGATACCCAATAGATATAAATAATCTCCAATACAAGATTTGCAAGGACTAATTTCCTACCCCTAGATAACCACCCAAAACATCAACAAGACATTATATCTTCAATCGTTTATATGAGTCATGCCCAACCATTCTTCTTGTAGGAATTAGGCTTCATAAAGAAGCCTAAGTATTTCATTCATTTATCAAAAGGTTCAATTCTCATATTGAAGAGCTGAACAATTCTTACTTCCACACCGATACTCATCCCATTAAGCATAATACAAGACTTATTCAAATTGATTTCCATTCTCATTGCATTGCAATAGGAATCCAAAATAATTTTGAAATAAGAGCATCCCCTTAAATTACTTGTTCTAAACAACAAATTATCATCAATAAACAACAAATGAGAAATAATTACACATGCAGCCTTAATATCGTTGATGAGACCCCTTCTTTTAGCATTTGCATTCAAATTATTATGCCCCTCGGCTATTAAAAGAAACAAGAACAGAGACATTCAGAATCCTTGTTTAAGCACCCTTGAAGCCAAAAATATTGAAGGAGACACATTTATTAGAACAACAAAATTTGTATACTCTAGATGGATCATTATCCAATTGATAGTTTGTAAAATATTCCCAATCCATAAAATAACCAGTCTTAAGAATAACCAATTCACTTCGTCATATGCTTTAAAAAGATAGATTTCATCACCATTGTTGATTGCTTCTCCAATTTAATAAAATGGAACCCCTCTTGTGCCATTCCCATTGTATCAAGAATCAGTCTGTTGTACAAAAAAACATGTTTTTCCTTTACAATAGCATTTTACAAGGAAAATTTTACTCTATTAGAAATAATATTCGAGATAATCTCATAAACCATGTTACAGAGAGCAATAGGTCCACAGTCCTCAAAAGTGAGGGGATCAGTTTTCTTTGGGACCAGAGCAATGAATGTATCAGTCATTTTCCCCCAAAAAAATTTGGACACTCTTGATTCCTCAATACCCTTAAGAAGTCCTCCTGCACCAGCTCATAAAAACCCAAGTAAAAATTGGGCTAGGACTTCTATCCCTTTTGAAGGACCACAAAACAATTTTTAGCTTCTCATTTGTAACTATTGCCTCCATTGAAGAATTCACCTCATTATTAAAAAATATAGGGAAGAGTTAAACAATTTTTCGAATCTCTTCGATGTTTGAAGACTCATAGTTGTTAAACAAAGATTGAAAATGACACTTCACAACCTCAACGATATCCTCAAAAGAAAATGCCCTGGACCCATTAGTTTTCTCAAGATCCCAAATAGTATAACAACTTTTCCTATAAGTTGCATACTTGTAGAAGAATTTGGTCTTATTATCACCTTCAACAACCCATCTGACCCTGCTCTTGAGCTGCCATGCTACTTCATTTGATTCTACGAGTCTTTTTCTACTCCCTTCAAAATATTTTAGCTTCAAAGCCTCCTCCTCTATAAAATTCCCTTCAAATTTAGTTTCAAACACATTCTTAGTCAATTACTTAACCTCCATTTTGTATTTTTTTCCTCTGTTCTTTTTTTTCTTGCCCACTTTGCAACCAACTTCTTGATTTGGATCAATTTTTTAGAAAAATGAAGCATTGCAGAGTCTCCATTATTCACCTCCAACTTCTATAAATTCCTCTCAACCAAATTCCTATAGTTGTCCTCATTCATCTAATTATGATTAGACTTAAATGGAGAAGGGGCCTTAAGGTTTGTCCCTTTTAACTTCAACATTATGGGTAGATGATATGAGAGACCTCCTGAAACTACCCAAGACTTGTATCTGGGAACTACTTCCAAGACATTCTTTGCAACTATAAAATGATCTAACAATTTTTAAACTACATCCCTACCTCGATGTGAATTTATCCATGTCAGAGGCACCTTATTGGCTTGACATCAATCACATTAAGACTTTCGAATATGTGAGAGAAAAAAAACCAACAGGTTTGGATTAGTTACCCCTCCTCAACACTTGAACTCATAATCAAACTAAGGTCCCCCCCAATAATCACATTATCGCCTATCAGAAACAACACGATCATTGAGGACTCCCAAAACTTATTTTTGTCACTATAAGGAGCATAAACATTCACAAGTATGAGTACCTTATCAGATTCCTTATTTTTTCCTTCTAGGACAATACCAGCATGGAGGAAACAAGTATTAGACACCTCAAATATTTCATTGTACCTTGTTACAAGGCCTCCCAAAAGGCCCTACACATAAGAAGAACAAAATTTCCAACCTTTCAACAAAGAAGAAGAAAATAACTGTCTAAAGACCATGCACACATTGTTGCTTGAAACATCACTACATTCGTCTTAAGAATCATGCGTAAACTTTTGAGGGAGCCTACCTTCTTGAGGGCACAGTCTAATCCTCTGATATTAAAAGATAAAATGATCACAGTGAGGCGTTTCTTCAATGTTTTGGCTCTCTAAGTATCCTTTTAATGGTGAGTTACTTTCCCTCCCTTATTTCCATTAAGGCCTTTGAATTGTCTTTCGAAAAATGCAATTTTCTCCCAATTGTTGCCAACTTTGATTAAAAAATATACTAATCCTCTCTTCACCCCCCCTCCATCATCATCTAGATATTGTTTCTAGTTGATAGGGTTTAAAAATAGGAAACTTTAGCTTAGGGTTAGAGGTAGGAATATAGGTCCCTAAGATAAATCCTCCACATCTTGAGCTTGAGAATCTGTCATAGGCTTGGGAAACCTCCTAGATTGGTCGAGAGATTGAGATGACATGCATTCGAGATAAGTAGAGGAAACTAGAACCTCACCCCAATACAAACCATCTATAGGTAAGGGTTTTGTATCGATTGATGAAAATGAAGAGGAAATAGAGTGATGAATATGCATACCTTTTTTCTCATCGCTAGAAATATCCTTTAAGGCCATGGCCTCCTCAACTGACATTGTATCGAGAGGAATTGAATGTCTTTCCTATAACAAGAATGAAAACCCTTATTCTAATGTGTCATCCTCATTATGATCAACAAGGACCTTTTCACATTAAAAGCATCTAGGATTGGCCCCTCTACCTTCTTTACATGTTTATTTTGAGTCAACTTCTAGTTCTTCAACGACGATTGGCGTTCCCTCCATAAATTTGCAACCTCTCAACATTTAGTGCATCGAAATGCCACCTTCTAATAATCCAGACTCTGAACTAGAACAAGATCACCCTTTTGAATTTTTATTTCTCTAGAAACCCATCTTTCATATCCACTTCAACCAAAGCCTTAGTTACCTTCTTATATGCTATCTCCCATAGAGTTTCCTCCAAAGTAATAAATTTTCAAATTGTGTTGCCAATGTTCCTCAGAGTCGCCTCACACCAAAATCAAGTGGATGAATTGGCACGAGAACCCATATATGTTGCAAGTTTAGGGGTTCATTGCGAGGCTCAAACATTGACCTCCACCTATCAAGAAACAAGCTTGAGGGTCCCAACATCCAAACTCTTTTCTAAATGAGATTTACATTAAAGATTCTAAAACTCAAAACATATCCATCCTTTGAGAAGCAGATGGAACCGTGGAGTGTAACCCAAAACCTTACTCTAGTTGGCTTCTAGTCAGAGACGTAGTGAACTTCCTCTAACCATTTTTCCTACAAATCTATCAATAAGTGTTTGGGACTGATTAGCTCCTCCACCTACTCCATTTCGAAATCCAAACAAAGCACCACCACCTACTCCATTTCGAAATCCAAACCAAGCACCACCACCTGCTCCATTTTGAAATCCAAACCAAGAACCGTCACCTGGTCATTTTTTAAATCCAAACCAAGCACCATATTTACCCATTCCTTTATAGGGAAGACACATCTTTTATGTTGTGTGGCATAGATTCCATGTGATAGAGTTGACTTCCATGGTAGCGAGTTAGGCATGGCATCCCTCTTTATAATAGCTCCCACCAAACCTTGTCTTAAAGATCGGGGGTCTTTTTCTTTATGACAGACCTCACGCAAAACAAGGGGAATACCTTCCCCATCATATTTTTCATAGCCCAAAAAATTATCCCCTTTCTGTCAAATATCATCATCTATCTTATAAAATCCTACACATAGAGATTGTACATTACCTAATGGAGCCTCATTAAACATGTGGGTTGCCTTCCATAGACCTACTAGCTCCTCATCTATTTGAAATATTGAATGTGATATGTTGAGATCATCCTCACGCTAATCTAGTTCATCTAAACCCTAATCCATTGTGCATAAACCTCACCCTTAAATCAAAACCGGGGTGATCACAATTGTGATAACCCTATGTAGAATAATTTGGAACCGCCACCTCCAAAATATAATTAAAATTTTATGTATTATTATAAATTTATTTTTTATTTAAATTTTTTATTGAAATTTATGCTTTGCAAGGAGATGGGGAAAAGGAAGCAATACTAAGGCATAACACATGGCTTTATGGGGTCTTCTTTGGTTTGCTAGACTCAGAGGTGTTATGAGGATCAAATTTTTTGGTGATTCCAAGGTAACTATTGTTTAGGCAAAGGATCTGGTGCAATTGGAAACTCTTCATATGGAGCATTGGTTGATTAGGATTCATAAGTTTCTCAATGAGTTCTATGAGATTCACACTCTCTCCAAGCAGGCTATTGGGCCTATGGATGGTTGCAGCTTCTAGGAGGAATTCGCCTCAGATCTCTTGGTGGATTTGGACCACTACTCTATTTTTTTATGGATTCTTTGTCTATTGGATAGACTACATGTATTAGGGTTGTCATTTTTTTTGTATTTTGGTGAGAGACTGTGTTTTTGGATCCATCCATTTGATGACATTATGTGGTATTTAGGTAGAATAGCTGGCATTATGCTAGTAGGGTGGGTTGCTAGACACGTGGAATGTTTTTTGGGGAAGGAAGCATGATAATATGGTTGTGTATTTTGTAACTTTGATTTCAAATGAATAACAAGTTACAAGTTTTTTTCATTGGAAAAAAAATTTAACGAATGAGCGTATATTTATGTTAAATTTATTTGTATTAAGAGAAATAGATCCAATATAAATGTTGATATTTTTCCTAAAAAGTTAAAACATAGTTGGGTTTTCCAGCTTAAAAATAGATGGGAGTCTAACAAAATGTTTGGAGGAAAAATGTTTTTGCATCTCCTCCATGAAAACAAAAATGAATCGGAAGAGGAGTATGAATGGCGGCAAATTTGAGGAAAGGGAAATAACGGTCTTTAAAATTGATTGCTAGGGTAGATAGAAGGGTTTTATGTGGATGTAGCAAGAACCAATATTTGGTGCCATGGACCACACACCCACACATTTTAGGTATTTATCCCAGAGAATATCCATGGGCACTTCCCCTCATTTTGAGGATGGTATCCAGGGTAAACCCTAGATTCTTTAGAACACAAGGCCAACAAGAGGGATCGAAGTTGCTGCAACATTATTCTCATTATGAGCTCAAAATGCCACTTAGGGGAATACTAGGTGGGGATGATAACACTCCATCCCACAACCACTCAGGTTAGACATAATTCATATACACACTCAAAACTACATAGAAGTTGGAATTTTAATACCTAACTAATGCATTTGATGATGGTGCCATAGCTTAAATGCCAATTTATTGATGTTGTTGAATTCATGAAGTCATTGCTTATTTGTTATCATTCCAACAACCAATGACATTTTAGGGCCTTGTAAAAGCTACCATGATGTACCTTCAAATGTTTATGGGTGTCACCATGGTATTATATCTCCAAAGTCCAAAAGGGAAATTGGATCTATTAACCCTGCCATGTGGCACTCTAAATCATCATAATCCCAACAATTGTATGACATTATGAAATTTATGTATGAATTATGATGAAACATGTCTAATAATGTATTTTTGTTTCTTTTGATGTTGTTGCAACAACATTAATGTTGGTACAATGTCTGATTTCACACCCAAATGTAGTGGTGTCATTAGAAGTGGGCAATAATACATGGTGACTTCACAATTAATTGCCAAAGCACAACAAGATGTTAACACTATGATCTGGATTTATGTGAGAACGAAATGAAATAACATATACATAATCATAAACACGGCCATATTGCAAAGATAACAGAGATACAATAAACACATATTGTATTAAATGGCGGAAATAGAACAGACTGTAATACAATAGGTAGAATGGTGGTAGCTATCTTTGAGAAGAGATGTGACTGCTATGTTCATTCATGCAATGCTTAATACAAAATGAGGCCAAAGGGTCCTATTTATAATAAGGATGAGGGCGAGAACCCAAAAATTCCAAAGCATAACCCTAGAAGATGAATTGTCATAAATTTTGCGGCCCCAAGGTGGTAAGTTGAGCAGTCAACTTCCCGGGGTCATAACTTTTGCATACGATCTCTGATTTGGGCGCTCGATAGCTCGTTGGAAAGGTCTACTCGATATTTACAACTTTTGAGTGTGGCTAAGTGCATGTCAAAGACATACATTTAGCCACCCTAATTGACAAAAAACATTGTTTAGGGCCTCAACACAGCCCCAAAAGTTTGGGACCCGAAAAACCATAGAAAAGAACTAGGAAACTACCACAATGGACAATTGTTTTGAGCCATTGGAATAGGTGGGTGGCCATCAATATCCATATGAATCAATCCTCCCTCCTTAGGAAGCAATGGTCTCCATTGTTTTGAATCGTGTATCATATCCCGAACTATGTGTTGAGTTGATCGCCTGGTGCGACATTTGCTGAAGTGAAGAGGATGCTTTTCTTTGGCATCCCGAGAGGGTTGTAATTGTTGTGTGGATGATTTGTTTTTGGAGGAGCACCTTGAATGTGTGGCCTTACATCGTAGAGGTACTCAGATGGATGAGGAAATAATGAATCTGTTTTATTCTTGTGTCTTATGAGCATAGATACCTTGTGCTGAGGATGTGGAGGTAATCTGATGTTCTCCTATAGACACAATTGTGAAGAGGAATAATTTTCTGATGTGGGAGCTTATCTTCCTACCTTGCGAGACTGTGTTAGGTGAAACTATCTCTGGTATCCGATGACACTGCAAGGCCATGACTAATATACAACATGACGCTTCCACATATATGGTTGTCCTAAAAGAACATCACAGACTTCAAGTGGGGCCACATCACATAGTATCTCGTCTTTGAAATGATTGATGCCATATAGTAGGAGGCATTGTTGAGTAATGAGGATACGTCGTCCTTGGCTTAGCCAACCGATGTTGTAGGGTTGCGGGTGTGGTGTTGTCGGAAGCTCCAATCTCTTGATGACTTCTGCTAAGATCAAGTTCTTTTGGCTACCATTGTCAACAACGAAATATAGTGGGATTCCCTTCACCCACATTTACGAGTGGAAGAGGTGCTCCTCTACCTCTGACTCTTTAGGATCCCCTAGTTGAATCTGTGCGGTAGCAACAGTGGCAGTGGGGTTTGCATCGATGATCTGCTTTCCATTGTTTGCAGGTGTGGCATTGGGTTTGGAATAGGAATTGGAATATGATTCAAAAGATTTGATCTCGGCCACCAATGACTTCGTTGAGCGACATTCATTAGTGTTGTGCCAATGGATTTTATGAAATTTGCACTGCTTCCTAGTGTCCTTCTTTGTCTTTCCATAACCCCTCTTTGCTTGTGGCGGGGACTAGTTGTCCTTTCCTTTTCTTGTGTTCTGCGAGCCAGGGTTTCCCTTGCCTTGCTTCTGCATTGGATTCGCAGGTCCAAAGTCTCGCTTGTTCTTTTGTTGAAATTTCTCCTCGATTTTGACAACATACCGATAACCAAATCGAAGTGAAGAGATGTCGAGGATGTCCCTCTCAGTTCAGATGTACCAATGTAAACCACTGTAATATTACAGGATCAGGTGTCGCTTAGAGTCCTTGATACCCAACTTTGTGGGAAAGGTATGAAAATTGTTGGTGTACTCCGACACCGTTTGGTCCCTCTCTTGACACAGAATGGTCAATTTGGTGTATTGGTCATCATAATTTCCCACAAGGTAATATTGTTCCTTGACGACATCTACGAAAGAGGCCCAAGTGGGGTTTTTCTCAAACATTCTAGACTCGTCTGATGAGTTTTGCTCCAAATAAGTACCCCACCAATTTTGGACATGGGGGATTGACTTTAGGAGTGCAAAGGTGATATTTTCCCTGTTGGAGAAATTGTGGATAGAGAAATATCCTTCTAGAACATTCAACCAATTATCTAGGTCATTTGCATTGATCTGGCCTTCAAATAAAGGAATATCAAATTTAACTTGTACCTTGAAGGGATTTGCATCCCCGAACCAACTGCTTGTTGAAGATGCACTTGTCATTGCCAGCATTCGTAGAAGGATTTGGGAGAAACTATCCATCATCACGTTCCTTTGTCGCACGAGGGATTCCTCAAGCAACGATTTGATAGGATCTCTTGCTCCATCGTCTCTCTTTTCTTCTGCAATGGGAGGTCGTTTGAGATAGCGAGAGTGATCAACTGAAACTAGTTCAAGACCAAACTCTCTATACATAGACCTCGTCGTGGACATGCACTGAGAAACAATCAACGAGCATATTGCTCTGATACCACTGATCTGGATTTATGTGAGAACGAAATGAAATAACATATATAGAATCATAAACACAGCCATATTGCAAAGATAACAAAGATACAATAAACACATATTGTATTAAATGGTGGAAATAGAACAGACTGTAATACAATAGCTAGAATGGTGGTAGCTATCTCTGAGAAGAGATGTGACTACTACGCTCATCCGTGCAATGCTTAATACAAAATGAGGCCAAATGGGCCTATTTATAATAAGGATGAGGGAAAGAACCTCAAAATTCCAAAAGATAACCCTAGAAGATGAACCGTCATAAAGTTTGCAGCCCCAAGGAGGTAAGTTGAGCAGTTAACTTCCCGGGGTCAGAACTTTTGCATACGATCTCCGATTTGGGCGCTCGATAGTTCGTTCAAAAGGTCTATCCAATATTTACAACTTTCTATTGTAGTCAATTGTATGCCAAAGGCACTGGTTTGGCCATCTGAATCACCAAACAACGTCGTGTAGGGCCTCAAAATAGCGTCGAAATTTTGGGACCCAAAAAGCCGTAGAAAAATAATTAGGAAACTGCCACAATGGACAATTGTTTTGAACCATTGGAATAGGTGGGTGGCCACCGATCTCCATATGGATCACACTAATCTATCATCTCCATCAACTTCTACTTGTGACACTGCATTTGTAATATCCTCGGTTTTGACCTCAGTTGCATTAAAAGATACATGATGTGTATATTGTAATTAATTGTGGTGTGGAGCTAAAGGAAAAAGCCCCACCATCGATTTGGTTGTGTTATGTTTCAGCAATGGGGATCATTGCCGATAGTATATCGTGCTAACCGACACATTATAGTTTGACATCATGTAAATATGCACATTAATTAAAATGTACCTATAGCCAGCTATGACGGTGCAACGTTAATGAAAAGGGCATGATTTTCCTAAGGATACGGGGGGGAATGTTAAACCTTGGACCTATGGGGAAAATCCATCTGTTAGCCACCCATTCAAGCTTCTGTTGTCTGTTAGTTGGGGATAGTTATTGCTGAGTAGTGGTGGGTGTGGCAGGGCTGTCAGTCCTTTCCCACGTGCCCACTCCACCAACGGACTCTTCCTCTTCACGTCGCTTGGACAGAGGGGCAATGTTTGATTCTCTCCACTCTCCCACGATTCCACTCTCGGGATGTTTTGGTCTTGCTCATTCTCATGTAGGGGGTCATTCTCTAATCCTCAGGCGCAGGCAGATATTGGGGGGATCATCCTGCTGCAAGCCGGAATCGGTCCTTTTGGGTCGTTCTTCAGTCTGTGCATTGAACCTTGTCAGGTAGAGGTTGCATTCTTCCCTCTACGCAGGTTGAGAGCTCACGGTTGTCCTTGGTATACATGTGGTTTTCGCTGTGAGTTTGGGCTTATCCCGTTGTTTTAGTGGTAAAAAACGTGGATGTTGTTCCTTCCCTGGTTTTGGGTCGTTGTGGGTGCAATCATATTTTGAGTCGCTGCTGAGTTGTTTTGACCACACTAGGGCCAAGAACAACTCTGAATCACCTTGTTTGGCTTGAGCCGCGTTCACCATTTTGGGTTGTCACCTTGTTTCCTTTGGTTTTCTTCACAGAGCTGTGAACTGATTGTTTTACTGCGGGTATGCAGTGGTTGGTCTTCGGATTGTGTGGAGTGGGACTGAAGGCTGGGTATGCTTGAGAAACCTGGGTCTGGGAGCCACACAAACAGAGTTAGATGGTTGGCTTTCTTCTCCACAACCCCGAAAGAGCACTGGCAAGGGAAGTCAGGGCCAGAGGGACTATGAAGCAGAGAAGGGATTGATTCCTAGTGTCGGGTGTGTGTGGGTGTATTAGAAGTTAGGCTAGCTCCGGTGTAGGCATCCTTAGCTTTTCCATGAGCATACCAGTTTAGCATTCAGCCTTTCCTAGCTCCTTGATGGCCTGATAAACCCAACTGTGTTGACTTGGTTGTATTGTGTATCCTTGGCTATGTGTAAGCTTGCTTAGTCCCTTATTCCTTAGGGAATCATGCCCAACTTGGGGGTGGAAGTGTTGCTGAGAGATTGATGAGCACACTGGCCTATGGTTGGGTGGAATGTTGCAGCGACGTAGCTAGTTGCGGGATGAGTTCTTACAAGATAAGTATTATTGACCATTTTTTCTCTGCAGTTATATTTATTGTTAATGAATACAGATGAACATGTTGATGCTTGAATGTATGTTTGCTTCCGTTGTATGTTGAGTAACTATGCATCCTTGTATGTTTTATGTTTCAAGCATTGTATTTCAGCATTGTATGTATGTTCATGTTCATGGGGCTAGTTGCCCAAAGGTTTTTGATGGTTCGGTAGCGTCCTCTTCGTCGGTAAGAGGGTCGAGGACGTTACAGCATTTCCTAGTTCATTTAGTTAATCTAGGAATGTAGAAAAAAATGTTATTCCCAATTATTATTGGAAGAAACTTGACCAACTACACACTAGCTATGGCCAATAAAACCAAGCCATTATATGTGAATATCACACCCCTTTTGTCCTTATGCATTTTTCCCTTGCACTGATTACATTAACCTCTATCAAAACCTTGATATAAAATAAGACATTGTCCTAGAAAAAATGTTCTCTATCCTTACTAAAATGTATGTCACACATACACTCCTTACATTCAAAATACATTCATTAATAGAATCGATCTAACTTATCCCAACATTTTCCAAATCCTCTCTCATCTTCAAGATATAACTCTTTAATTCGATCTTTCTGCCATCTGGCATTGTTATGATTCCATAAATCAAACCCATACAATGCTACCCAATCTAATATTTCATTTATTAAGAAAATCCTTTTAGTTGGCCTCCGACAAGTTATCATTTCTAAACTCCACAAGTATTGTGTTCCCCTGAACCCCCAATAATTTTGGTCGAAAACTCAATGTAAGCACGCCTTCCCAACACCTATACTTACAAATAAAATCTTTCCTCATCTTTCATAAAGAATAAGCCAATATGGAAAATGAAATATTCAATCTATTAGCCCTCAAGTTATTAGAACTTGTGATTTCCCCGTATTTTTTCCCTGCATCTATGGATAATAAACAATAGAGAAAAGACAAAATGGTTCAAAATTTCTTATAGTCGATTATCCCCCCTTGAACAAGATTATTATCCCATTCACGTATCGCATTCCTCATAAATACTTGCTCATACAATGCATTAAACACGGTAAGATCAACTATAAGTTTGATTGTAAAAGTTGTTTTAACCAACTCCTTACCTTCCCAAACCACATCCAATATGTAGCCTTCTCAATAACCCAAGGTCAATACTAATGGATTGTCATGTCTTTTGGCCTTTTCAACACTCCTGGCTACTTTCAACAATGGATGGACTCCATTTTCTATCCATTTTATGATTATATTGTAGTTTATATAGATGACTTATTTGAATGTGGTCGAGTCTAAAGAAAAAACATGATATATACTAGCATGTTTTCCATGGTTTAGTGTACAAGTACAATTGTGTCATCTCTATTCAACTAACATAGGGAATTTCTAGAAGATTGAACACCTTGAGCAACTGCTCACACAAATAGATCACAAAGAGGGAAACCATCCATGACCTCAACCAAATAGCAACTTGAGGAAATATAAGTGTCTAAATATCCTAACACCCCTCCTTAAGAACAACTTGAAACTAAGTTGAAAGAATAGAAGGAAAGATGCATTAGAGCCTAACCCCCTTAATGACATATTCATGAACTCATAACATAAATCGGAGTTTATAAATCTCCACTTCTAGTTTTTTAGTCTTCGAGGTAGGTTCAATTTTTTCTAGACATTTAGTCTCCCATTTCATTTTATTTATATAACTTTTCTTAGAAAAACTGGAATGTAAATGGCACGGACTCTCCCATTTTATTGAAGTTCTTGATTTTTTTTTACCTCTTTAGTATCTCATAGCTCTTTGTATCCCATTTTGTTTCCATTTAAAAATTTTGGAATGTGAATGGCATGGAGTCTCCTAAATCATTAAAATTCTTGGAACGTGAATTGTTTCAATTTTAATCTTCTATTTTGTTTCAATTTTTTTTTTTTCTGCCTTTTTTTTTCACATGGTTCACAGCCTCAAGAATAGAGGTCAAGGCTCGCTACATCCACAATAGTAATTCTAGGGGGGTACCCGAAGGGGCTTGGCCCTATCGACTCTAATTTTGGGAGCCTAACCTAGAATGACCCAAAGAGTTGGATTCATGAGAATTGAACCTCCAACCTAAATATCAAATGGTCTTTGGATTTGGACTCCAACCAACTGAGCTACCCCTCGAGGATTTTTCTCCCTATTTATTATCACAATTCGAATCAATTTAAAATATTGTTTTGTGTGTTCGATCTCTTTAGTCTCTCTTTTCTCTTTTTGTTTATTTATATAACGTTTTCTTTAAAAATTTGGAATGTGAATGGCATGGAGTCCTCCATTTCATTGAAATTTTTGGAATGCGACCTATTTCAATTTTAGTCTCTTATTTAGTTTCATTTTTTTCAATTTAAAATATTTTTTAAAATTTTGGAATGTGAATGACATGGAGTCTCTCATTTCATTGAAATTCTTGGAATGTGACCTCTTTCACTTTTATGGCATGGACTCCCATTTCATTGAAATTCTTAGAATACGAATTCATCTCAATTCAAAATACTGAAATTTTTGGAATGTATCATATTTCACTTTATGGCATGGAGTATCCCATTTCATTGAAATTCTTGGAATGCAAATTTGTTCCAATTTAAAAGATTGGAATATCAATTCGTTTCAAGAATGTGAATGCCATGAATGAAGTCTCTCATTTCATTGAAATTCTTGGAAAGTGACCTATTTCATTTTTAGGGCATGAGGTTTTATATTTCATTGAAATTCTTAGAATGTGAAATGCTAATTGGTTTCTCTTTGAAATATATTTCACTTGATGGCATGGAGTCTCCAATTTCATTGAAATTATTAGAATGCTAATTCGTTTCAATTTAAAGTGAAAAAATGATTATAATGCCAATTTGATTCAATTTCAAGTGAAAATATATTTCACTTTATGACATGGATTCTCTCATTTCATTGAAATTCTTGGAATGCCATATTGAGTTGAAAATATAAAATATTATATTGTAGAAGGATCATACTTTGTTTTACTACCCACACCACTCCACAACAAGTTTTGTTGACAACACGACAACATAATAAACTCAAGTCAGGCCCAGCGTTAATGTTATCATTGTAGAAGGATCACACTTCTTCATGATATCATTGTATGCCTTTTCCTCACTATATGTAGAGATTAATTTCAAAATAAAGAGACCATGGTTTATTATATTTTTTTAATAAAAAAAATAAGTAACTTGTTATTCATCTGATAGAGAATCAAAGTTATGTATAGACTATTCTATGTGAGCATCATAAGATTTATTCTTGTTGTCCCAATACCACACCAACAAAAAATTATCAGTCTTATCTCCCCATTTTACATATTATCACTAAAATATTGCACTATATTTTGCAACTCAAAGGAAAAAATATTAGAAAACCAATCAGAAAAACTCCACCATTTAAGCCAATGCTACAAGTGTACTAGGGTTTATTACTTCGTTCATGTGGAATAAAGAGTGTCAAATAAAAAACGATTTCCTCTCACATAGTAGCCGACGATCCCACTTGAATTTAATGAATACTTTCAGCTCACCACCATTGTCTATTGTTTGGAGCCGATGTCTACTCTGCTTTTCTTATTAATCTCCCTCACCATTTTTGCTAACTCGACTAAGGCTTGCTAGAATCCTCTATGTGAACAATATTCTCCAAAACTTCATGTGAATACCGATAGGGTTGTTGTTGCTTGAAGAGTGTTCTATTGTAGGTCAATATCTAGAAAGAACCATAAATTAATTCATAGTAACAAGATTCAAGTAGAACTCGAATACGTTTCGGATACAATACGAAAAAAATATGTAACAAAAAAATCAAGTATGGCTAAAATACGAGAGTAGACATCATATAAATACAAAAACATGCATTTTATTTGAAAAAAAAACATACATCCATTATTCATTGAAAACAACTTGAAATATATCTCAAGTTTGAAACATAACATATCATATCATATAACAATGTTTAGAATGTCATCATCCACATTTAGAACTTCAAAGAAAATATATAAATAACAAAAACAACAAATAATGCATAGTAATATCTGCTCTAGTCTTTACTTTTTACATTGTTGTGGCATTGTTATTTTTTTGAAATCTATATTTTTTTAAATAATCATATAAATATTTTATGAAAAATTGTATATATAACTTGTGAGTCTCAATTTTTAAAGAAAATTAAGCAAACCTAACTCTTAAACTTTTAAGAACAGTTTAGTAGGTATCACGCTGAATGAGTTCTTGGAGAGGCTTGGCATTTTCATGAAGAGGGTTTCGGGAGTTTTGTTGGTGCTCGTGCCCCAAGTCTGGGCCGCGCAGGCCTGTGCGCAGGTGTGGTGGCAGGGCGGCCTAGAGCCTTTGTGCATATGTTGGTGGGTGCAGGAGATCCTCGTGGCCTGGAACCTGAGGGTGGGGTTGTGGGGAAGGATAGTTGCAAGAAGGTCGGGGATGGGTCGAGCAGAGTGGCTAGTTCGGGCGGCTACCTTCCTAAGTCCCATTTTATCCCAACTATTCAAGTCCGTTCAGAGGTAGTAAGAGGTAAGATCGAGCTATGGAAGGAGACTGCCCTAATTGGGAAATTTGTGGGAATTTGGCCCAATGAGAGGGACCTAATCCGATGGATTCAATCAGTTTGGAATCCTAAGGGCCATTATGACTTGCAACTAGGGGCCAAGGGCTTCTTCACCATTATCTTTCTTAATCAGGAAGATAGGGACAAAATCCTTGAGGGAGGGTCGTACTTCTTTTTCTTGGTTGGTCTATATCTCAGACCCTGGAAGGAAAGATTCAACCCAGGAATTGAAGATGTCACGGTGGCCCTAGTGTGGATCCGCCTTTTCTCGCTACCCAGTGAGTTTTGGGATCTAGATACCCTAAAGGATATTGGAAACTCCCTTGGGGAATATGTGAAGGTGGCTGAGCAAAATATGTCATAACGGTATACTGCTTTTGCCCGCATCTGTATCTATCTGGATCTTTCGAAGGAACTCCCAGAAGCTATATGCCTGAATTGGGAGGATGAGGAATGGATTCAACCTATATGCCTTCGTTGTCGCCACTGCCATGAATATGGACACCTTAGGAGGGATTTCCCTTTGATGGTAAAGCAATCGACCTTCCCTAACCGGAGGCACGAGGGAGAGCCTGATCGGGAAGGTTTTTCTCAGGTCAATAATAAAAGAAAAGGTAGAGGAGGAGGCCAGGCCAAAACCAAGAAAGGTCAGGTGGGTAAAGACCCCAGGTCTGCTAACTCCTTTGAAGCATTGGAAGAAAAGGAATGTGATGGAGGAACCGCCGAGGGCAAGGATGAACAGAAGAAACTTCATGATCATCTCTTGGAGATGGCGAAGGAAGAAGAGCTCTGTGACCCTATGGAGGGTCTAGAGGAAAATGAGGTGAACAAAATGGAGCTGGGTGAACTTGATCTGGATGAAATTGAAGCTGAATGTGGGAAGAAAGGTAAAGGCTATGTTTCCAGAAGGCAAATAGACTCCAAGAGGCTATTATTAGAACTGGAGTTCTCCAAGACCTGGGAATTGAACCTGACCCACAAAAGGGCAGCAAAAGGAAAACCCCAGAATATGAACTTCGCAGAGGAAGGAAGACTAACCAACAACGAATAGCAGAGGTAGGAGTGAAGCTCATTGAATCAAGTCAGTACCCCACTATCCAGACGACCTTCTCTGAGGTTAAAAAGGTTTGTCAATGAAGATTATATACTGGAACATGAGAGGGTGCAATCACCCCAGGAAGTGGAAATCTATAGCTAGGAAAATAAAACTAGAGAAACCGGATTTTTTTTTCTTCAAGAAACTAAGTGCAATTCTGAAACTATGGGAAAAATTAGGGAGAAGATCTAGAAAGGGAGTAAATCTATGACTCTCGATACTATCGAAATGGCTGGTGGTTGTGCAATCCAATGGCCGCCTAAATGTTGTGGATCTCACGGACTGGCATGCCACCCAGTTTGCGCTTATAGCAAGCTTTCGGCACCTGAGCTCTGGTTCTAATGGTTTGTTGATGAATATCTATGGCATGAGTGCTTTCCCCAACAAACAAGCCTTTTTAGATTTCTTGGGATGGGTCAAGGTTTTGTCGAAGACTGAGAATTGGGTTATTGGAGGTGATTTCAATCTCATTGCCAATCTTGGGGAAAATAAAGGGGGCAGCAGATCCCTGGACAAGTTTGAGGAAGAGTTCAGTGTCGTTTTGACCCAAAGCCCAATGGTGGATATGGAAACAATGAATGGTTGGTTCACTTGGAACAACAAATGTGGGGGTGATCAACTGGTTTCCTCGCATCTTGATAGATTTCTAGTCTCTGAGCATATCATACATGGTATAGGAGAAATAAGAATGGACGTTCTTCCTGCCACAGGTTCTGACCACTGGCCTGTTTGTGTCAACAGGGATTGGTCAAACTCTACCTTGCGCAAGCCTTTTAGATTTGAGCAACTATGGCTGGAGCATAAGGACTTTAAGGAACTGGTGGCCTAGTGGTGGCAGGATTTGGTCCCCCTTGTGGGCACAGTAATGTACTGTTTCCAGCAGAAACTCAAATTCCTAAAGGACGAAATCCGTACATGGAACAAGAAAGAGTTTTGAAATATCTTTGAGGACAATAAAAGGCTGTTAAGTGAAATCGAAATCATCAATAAAAAATGGGATGGAGAAAGGATGGGATGATAACATGAAGCTTAAGGAGCATGATCTTCTGGGACAATTAGAGGCCAGGGATCGATAGGAATGGGTTTTCTGGAAACAAAAGGCTAGGTTAAAATGGCTCCAGGAGGGAGAAAGGAATACTAAATTTTTCCACAACATGGTCATCCAGAATAGAAATAGCTCCAAAATCCACAAGCTCAAAAAGATGGATGGCTGCAGGGTGGAAACCTGGAGGGAAATAGAGGAAGAACTTTCCTAGCATTTCTCTGATATCCTTAAAGAAGATGGTGGAGATCGAAGCAGAGCTATAAACATGATCAATGACCTAATTCATAGGACAATGATCAGGGAAAACAATGAAATGCTTGTTAAACATGTTTCTATGCAAGAGGTGGAGGAAGTCATCCACCATATGGCTCCGGGGAAAGCCCCAAGGCCAGATGGTTTTACTTCGAATTTCTTTCACCACTTATGGGATTTAGTCAAGGAGGAAGTTCTGGAGATTATGGAGGAATCCAGAATTAAGAGAGGAGTTCTCAAGGCTTTCAACGCTACTTTCATCACTCTAGTCCCTAAAGAGGTTGGTGCTGATAGACTTGACAATTTTAGACCCACAGCCTTGTGCAATGTAATTTACAAAATTATATCCAAGGTTATAGCTAATCACTTGAAGCCCCTCCTTCTGAGGCTCATTAGCCTGAAGCAATCTGGGTTTGTGGAAGGGAGGTAGATAATGGATGGGGTCATCATGGTCCACGAGATGCTTCATTCCCTGAAGAGTTCCAGAACGCCTGGCATGATGATCAAAGTGGATATAGCGAAGGATTATGACAAACTCAACTGGAAATACATAAACAAAATGTTGGAGGCCTATGGCTTATGTCCTTAATGGGTGGAATGGGTAATGGGGCTGGTAACATCTCCTTTCTTCAGCATCCTTTTGAATGGATCCCCTTCTAGAGTGTTCCAGGCCTCCAGGGGCATCAGGAAAGGGGACCTGGTGTCTCCTTTCCTCTTCATTTTTATGGTTGAGGGTCTGAGTCGCCTAATTCAGACTCAAGCAAGGAATGGAGATTTAAGGGGGCTCAAGATCCATGCAGGTATGGAACCCTAGACTCATCAACAATTCATCGATGACACCATGCTCATGGGTACCCTTCAGTCCAAGAAGCTCAAATCTTCAAGAACAATTTAAATCTCTTTGCTATGGCCTCGGGCCTAGCCGTCAATCCCAATAAGTCACAGGTCTTCTTCCTGAACACTTGGCCCAATTTTGCAGAGAAATATTATTCGAATCCTTGGTTTCTCTTGTGGGGTGATGCCCTCAAAATATCTGGGGACGTCGTTGGGGGTGGGAGTGTTGAAAAAATATTCGTGGCAAGAGCTCCTCGACCGAATGAAACATAGGCTCTCTAGTTGGGTTCTTATACCTTTAAACCTCCCAAGTAGGTTGATTCTAGTCAAAGTTGTGCTTCATGCAATGCCAATCTACCTTTTCTCGATTCTTTCGGCTCCCAAATTGGTTCTTCGTGAAATAAGGAGCCTTCAAAGGAAATTTCTTTGGGGGGGAAGGGAGGAAAAAGCCATGTTTTCTCTGGTCAGCTGGGAAGGCATATGCAAAACCAAGGATCAGGGGGGTCTGGGGCTTAGAGACCCTGATGTCATGGCAGAAGTTTAAGGAAAACAAGTGTTTTGGAGATGGTGTAAATACACTGAAGAACCTTAGGTCAGGCTTTGGCATATCAAGTACGCCAAAGACAAACCCAAAGACCAATTGGTCTGCCTCAATGTGGATCTTCCTGGCTCCCCAATCTGGCAAAAAGCGGTGGGAGGGAGACGTTTGGTGCAGGACCATTGCTTCTGGGAGATACAGAATAGCGAGAGTGCTAATTTCTGGGATGATTCCTGGAATCGGCTGCCAAAATTGGGATCGGATCATAGATGGCTTCGGTTCCATGATAGAGGCCGGGGAGAAGGGAGAATCAAGGTTTCTCACTACTGGGGAGACCATGAATTTGATGGTAGGAGATAGTGGAATTATCAGGTTTGGCCTAAACCCAACAATGCTAAGGACCTTGTTTTGTTTCAGGAGGAGCTACAGCAACACTTTGTAAGGGTTAAGAGAGAGCTGGATATTCTTCGGTGGGGCTACGATGAGAAGGGGGCCTTTAGCATCAAGGAATCTTATAACATCAAGGTTCGCAGTAATGAGGAAGGGAATGGTCTCTAGAAGAAAATTTGGGTCACCAACTCGTGGCCGAAGGTGGCCACGTTCTCTTGGCTGGTTGCCAAAGGTCGTATTCTAACTAGAGAAAACCTTAAGAAATGAGGTATCCTAGGCCCTTCTCAGTGTCCACTGTGCTGTCAAGAAAAAGAAACCTTAGGTCACCTCCTGGATAGTTGAACCTTTGTGGCTTCCATTTGGGAAAAAGGGACTTTGAACTTTAGAAGGAGTGACAAACGATGGGGGTTCCCTGCTCAAACTCTAAATGAATGGCACCCCAAGGCCTTCAAAAATAGGATCATTCGTTCCCTATGGGAGGATTTTCCTGGTATAGTTCTATGGTGTATGTGGAAAGAGAGGAAGGGAAGGATATTCAGGGACAGAAGGTAGAATGTTGATGAAGTATGGACGATTCTTCAGGAAAACCTTCTATTCTCGATCCGCAGTAGTCAATGGGATGAAGAGGATACGATCATCCCTAAGGAGGAGTGCCATGTTGCGACGAATTAGGGTAGAGACAAAGCCCAGTTGGATGGTCTCAAGAGAAGATTGAAGTTCTGTAAATCTACCAGCCCGTCGATATGGTCTCCTCCCCCAGCCCAAGTTTTCAAGCTCAATTTTGATGGTGCTTGAAGGGGCAATCTGGGTCCTGTAGGATATGGTGGTGTTTTTAGAGATGCAAATGGCAAAGTGTTAGCAATTTATCTAGGCGTCATTGGCTCTGACACTAACAATTCTGTGGAATTAGAGGGCTTGATTCAGGAAAAGGGTGTGGCGAACGGGAAGACCTCGAGGAAAATCTCTGCCAGCTGGCATCTTGCAAGCCAACTGGATTTCCTTAGACTCATGCTTGACAACTATTCGAAGGTGTCCTTCGGCCACATCTGCCGCAATGCCAACAAGGTGGCAGATGTGATTGCTAATGTTGGTGTGGACAGGGGGGACGGGGCATTGGAGGGGTCCTTTGGAAGATTTTCGCCTTGAAGACTAGTCCCAAATCTGTCGACAAGTGGCAGTTCATGACTTTGGGATGAGACCTCAGATGGTACGTGTTGAGGAGAAGAATCATGCTGAGGACAGAGGGCGAGATCTAGCCCAGGATTTCACGTCATGCTAACACGCAAGATCATGTGGCCTAAGGCCCCTGAAGGGTTAAGGCATGCTTGGGAGGGTGTGTCCAAGTACGGTCTTAAGTGCGATGGGATGGGGGAGATTGGCATAAATCGATGCAATGATATGCTCTTTAAATTCGGAAGGATGGCAGTTAGTCGTTGCAATACGAAGGATGTCGGCAACATGATTTGGGTGAGGTATGCAGGGTAAAGGTTGGCTCTGGAAATGATGTCACCCCCCTCCTTTTATCTTGGGCAGGTTCTGCCACCCTCCAATGCTATCCACTATGACTTGGTTATCTTGTGTAAATTGGGTCCGGGATCTATGAGTGTCCAGGGGCAAGTTTGCGGAGTGGTGTCTCATCTCCGTGTAGCTGGAGGTGGTAGCTTGGGTGGACTGGTTCTCATGGCTCCCAAACGGTCTTTGAGGTGAGAGGGGGGTCTGGGAGAGGCTTCTGTTGTTCCGACTGGAAAGGGCAAGGGGCTCCTTAGGAATAAGGAGGAGAGATGCAATGCTTTGCGTGCCCAACTGCATGCCTAGGAGGCTGTAGATTCCTAGAAAGATCACGTGCCCCTGGCCATCCGATTGGAAATCGATAAGTTAGTTGGGAACCTGTGGGAGGAGGTGAAGGTGAAGCCCACTAAGGAGTTGCATAAAGAGGTTGCGGACTGGGTTATTGACCCAGGAAACACGGCGGGCCACGCATCTGCTTATGACCGTATGTTAATGTTGTACTGGGTAAATATGCAATTGGTCGAGCACTCTTTTGTTGCTCGAGAAGCGAAGCTGGAAGGCGACGAGGAACTTGTTTGTGTGTGGAAAGAGCACAATGAGGACTGCCACTTGATTCACAAGAAGTTAGACACGATGGCTGGCAGCTTGGGCATTCCTTTTTACCCGGTGAATAGAAGGCACCTGAAGATGGCTAGACCTAGTAAGAGGGGAACCAACAGTAACATGGTGCTCGGTGACGGCCCGGTTGGCTCTTCTATGGATCCTAGCAATCAAAACATGTCTGTTAGTGCAGCCCCTGCTACAAGCGCTTTTTGGGGTATCCCTAGTAGTAAGAGGATTTGAGTCCTGGTTTTTTCTTTGATGCTATGTTTTTTCTCTCCTTGTTTTTGACTATGTAATGATGTGCGGACTCTCGTTCCAGTTGGTCCTTTTTGTAATTGGGGGTTAGTAGTTAGTAGAGGCATTATGTTGTTTCTTTTTGGGGGGTTTTGGATTTCTACTTGTCCATTCGGTAGGAATGATCATGACTGGTGCAGTTTCTCAGTGCACTTCTTTGTTAGTTGATCTGTCTTAGCGTTTTCCTCGCTGTGTGATCAAGCCTTTCTGATGTAATACAATGTCTTTTATTTACAAAAAATAAAACTCTTAAACTTTAAAGTTTCTTAACTTGGTGAATGGTAAAACAAACAAAAAAGTAAAACTTAAATGGCACACTCATAAAAAAACCTAAAACTTTAAATGTCAAAGTACATAAAAAGGAAGGGAATCAATTATATAAATTAATTAAAAATTGAAGACTCGTATTCATTATTCACTAGATTCTAAATAAATAAAATGGCTATAGTAGAATTTGGTCAAGGTTTTGTTGAATATTTAATGTATTTTAAACATAGCCCAAATTTTCGTACAAGAACTGTAAGTATGGCCGAATCTTGCTACTATGAATTAATTCAACACTATGTGTAGAAATCCACCACCACCAAAAGAGGTACATATCAAGTTGACACAAAGGCCTAAGTGTTTGAATCCATGGAAAGGAAATGGGTAGCGAAAGACCAAAAAAAATGAAAACAACACCAACACAGCTTGGGAGGAGAAAAAAATTAGAACGTTGTGCACGACATGTAGAGGCGGCAGTGTTTGTTGCCTAAATAAAAGCCACTTTTAATCTCCAGGTGCCTTGAGGTAGATCGTTGTCTGTTGAACAAATCGTTGATGAGGGCGTGAGATCGATCTATATTCAGTGATCATTTAAATTAAGCACATTAATATTCACAATGCTTTCGGAAAATCTAGGAGGATTAATTTCTTCAATGGCTTGATTCTCCATAGACCTTATTTTCAATGGCAACTTCTTCGAGCTTCAATACACACATGTAGTCTTTGCAATATATAGTTGTGAATTATGCCATACATTGTGGCCTGTGTTTTCCAAGGTTGTGGGCTCTTTCTCTTCCCAAATAGCACAACCACCTAACTTATGTCCAATGAATAATGAGGAGGGGAGGAAGCCATATGAGGTTCCACCTTCATGTGGAAGAAGATCCTCCATATTTTTTAAATAACTTTGTTGTAGACATTTCAAACAAATATTTCTAGATAACTTGTTATCGCCCTTGGAGATGTTCATGGAAACCATCAAGGACATAGTACTCAACATGATTTTTTCAACACACAGATGGTTTCAATTTGGCCTCCATCGTCCAATATTTAGCTTTTAGGGATGTCATCCTTAGTTTATTTTTTAGGTATGAAACCCCCATATCAACAAAGTATATGTCTAAGTTGATTAAGCAAGATTTTGTAAGATACAATTAAAGTGTATAAAACAATCAACATTAACCCATTTCACTAGTCACTAGTCGAGCTCCATGTTAATAGATTGTAAAAGAAATTTTGTTCATTTTTTAGAAAATCCAATGATTGTACCATATTAACTTATTACGGAGGCATTGTTAACAAACAAATAAGTTTAGCTTGTTTCTTAGTAGCCAAAGGATAAGTTAATGCAATGCTTAACTTGTTGTTTTTTTCAGTGTGTTATAAATGTTTAGGGGTTATGTTATCAAAAACCTTTGGTTTGTTTTTTAAACTTTTGTGGTATAATTATACTCTCTACTTTAGGTAATGTTAAGTTTTTTTTTAAACTTTTGTGGTATAATTATACTCTCTACTTTAGGTAATGTTTTTGAACTCATCTGCAAGATCATTGGTTCTAATTTACAATCAAATTTTGTAAATATATGTTATGTGCCTTCCATCTTAGCTTTAATCGTGAAAGTCTTGAATTACAAAATTAAAATGTTTGGATTGAGTTAATATGGTTTGTCTTGTTGTGATTGGTAACCATTCTTTGTTATAGGTAGGTTAGATGGCCTAGGCATAAAATTCACTATTCACAACACTTTTAACTCAAAGGTATCAACATCCATGGTTATAAGTTTGATATAATAATAATTATCATCTAATTTTAAGGTTACATTTTAGTCATACACCATGTATGGGACTCCCTTATTTGTGGAACAAGAGACAACATTCAATGATAGTGTAAGTGAGCATTTATCTCATCCCTTATGTCTTTGTGAAATCCCCTCTAAACCAATAATTTTCAAAAGTCTGAATTATAATTAGTAAAAAAATATCATGGAATATGAACATAATGCAACATACCAAGATAAAGAAACATGTTTAATTTAGTGTCAAAAATAAGGTAAATGATTCTTTAATCAGCATTACAACACATATTAACATAATCACTACTCCAATAAAACACCAAAGATAATGTGCAATTACAATTTTATTGTTTGCAATAATTATTAAGTATAAAATTGTAAGGATATATAAAAACTCTAATACTTAAACAAATCTTAATGAAATAATGATTTATTATGTTAACATTTATGTGGTGTTAATAAGTCTATGGTTTTAGGATTCAAATCATTCATTTCTGTAATTATTGAACTATCTAATTCACATCTGTTTGTGAGCAACCTTAAATTAATAGAACATATCCCTTGGGTATAACCTTAAATTTAATAAAGCATATCTTGTATGTGCAACCTTAAATTTAATAGAACATAACATATACTCGTCAAAATAATTCCCTCCAAAACATTAAAGGACTTGAACATTTAACAAGTTGTTCAAGCACGTTGAGTTCTCAATCTTTTCCTACGTCTTTGAAAACCCCCCTCTAGATCAGTAATTTTCATTAGTTTGAACTATAATTAGTTTAAAAAATTATCATGGAATATGAACATAATACATCATACAAAGTATTGAAAAATGTTTAATTTAGTGTTAAAAATCTAAATGATCCTTTAATTATTAAAAGACATGTTAACATAGCCACTCCAATAACATACCAAAGATATCATTTTTTTCGTATGTGTAAAAAATACTAAGATATAGTATGTAATTACAGTTTTATTGTTTATAATAATTATAAACAATATAATTGTAAGGATATAAAAAAATCTTACACACTCAATCTTATTGAAATGATGATTTATTATGTTAACATATCAAATTCTTAACATTTATGTGTCTTTAATAAGTCAACATATGAAATTCTAGGATTGGAACATTTATGTGTTTTTAATAAGTTTATGATTTTAGGATTCAAATAACTCATTTCCTTGGTTGATAAATTTCCTAATTCACATCCCCAAATTCAAAAGAACATAATATATATGGGTAAAAATAATGCCCTCCATAAATCAAAGGATTGGAACATTGAACAATGCACCCTTTGTGTGCAACATTAAATTCAATGGAACAAGACATCCAAGTCAAAATAATTCCCTCTCGACCAAAATTTTCTAAAAGTATAAAAAAAAATCTCGTTTAAATTATATTTGAGAAAGAAAAAATCATTTGCAAGACTTAGAGGTCAAGAAAATAATGCAAATGTCCTTAATCTATCATTTCAAATTTCTTTTTAAAGCTGGATTTCATATAGGTTGAAAGGTTATGGTCATTATTAAAGTAAGGTCATCAACATAAAGAACAATGATGAAGAGTTGGTTTCCTACTTTCTTGTTATAGGCATTGGGGTCAAAATGACATCTAGAAAGGACAATGTCAAGGAGAAAGTTATCCATTTTTGCATGCCAAACTTGAGGAGCTTGCTTAAAGCGATAGAGGGATTTCTAAAGGAAACATACAAGGTTGGAGTAATTCTGAACATAGTCAAGAGATTGTTCCAAGTAAATTTCTTCTTGCAAATCCCCATGCAAAAAAGTGGAGTTGAGATCCATTTGATAGATCTTCCATTTATGTGAAGCGACAAGGGAAAGAACAAGGCATGTGGAGTTTATTTTGGCGACAAGGGAAAATGTTTCATTGTAGTCAATTCCTTCAACTTGAGAAAATCCTTTGGCAACTAGCCTTGTCTCAAGTCTTTCAACACTTTCATCGGTTGCATACTTAATTCTATATACCACTTTAAATCTGACAAATTTTCTTCCTTTCAGAGGTGGTACAAGAACTCAAATATCGTTTTCCATTAAGGAAGGATATTCTTCATCCATAATTATGTTGTGATCTAAATGGCCCGAACCTTCTACAAATGTTTCTAGATCATGAGTCTCTGAAACTTGAGCCAAATGAGAAGAGAAACGTTGGAACTATGAAGGTGTTCGACGATAACCTCTAGAATCGCCATCAAGATCACTAGTTGCTTCGCATGTTGTACAGACTCATCGAGGAAGCGATTATGTTGGTGCAACTGGAGAAAACTTAGTAAGGGGAGGTGGATTTTCATCATCACTGTCATCATCAAAAGAATAAGCTGGAGTAGGAACACTATCAAAGAAGTTGGGAGTATAAGGCGGCACAAGCACTGAAGATTGCTCACAGACCAGAGATGGCACAAACATCAAACTAGGCTCATAGGTTGAGAGATTTTCATCAAATTTAACATATCTTATTATAATTATGTCCTTGGATTTGGGTTAAAGAAGTCTATAACCTTTTACATCTTCGAGATATCCAACAAATATGCAGTTCTCACTCTTAGGCTATAACGCTTTGCGTTTTTCATCGGGAATGTGAACCCATGCTTCACTACAAACACACGAAAATGACTTGCATATGGTATAATGTTACTCCATGCTTCCTTCGTGTTGTATCATTTAGGGCCTTGGTGGGAGTGCAATTGATTATGTAATTGACATTATCAATGGCTTTATCCCAAAATTGAAGACTTGATCCCTTGGCTTGGATCATACAATTAGGCATTTCTTTAATGTGTGATTATTTCTCTTAGCAACACCATTTTGTTGTAGTATATATGGAACATATGTAATTGACATAATCAATGGCTTTATCCCAAAATTGAACACTTGATCCCTTGGCTTGGATCATACAATTAGGCATTTCTTTAATGTGTGATTATTTCTCTTAGCAACACCATTTTGTTGTAGTATATATGGAACATGTTGCATCTAAATTCCTTGTGCAATGCAGTGATTAATAAATTTCTAGTTTAAATATATGTATTTGATGTCTAGATTGTTTCTTGACAAAGGCCTTGTAGCCAAAAAACTTGTCAAAAACTTCACCCTTAAGTTTTAAGAAGTAAACCCAAGTGCATTTGGAGAAATCATCAATGAAACTTGAGAAATACTTGAAACAAGAGAAAGAAATAGTAGGAAGTGAATCACACATATCATTGTGCACAAGATGCAAGGGGTTCGAGGCATGCCAAGAGGCACATTTTTCAAAACTATCCCGATGATGTTTATCGAGAACACACCTTGGACAAACACCATCTCTCAATTGATGAAAGGAGGATGAGTCACCATTTTTTTATTACATAGTTGTTGCAATGAATGATAGTTTAAATGACCAAATCACTCATGCCAAAGTTTGCTCAAGTCATCACTACAAATAATAAAAATTGAGGGAAAAGGTAATGACCCAAAGTTTTTGAATCTATACAACCTGGTAATATCGTCAACAATTTCGGTTGATAGGACATGCATAGGATCTTTGAAAGCCTTGATTACAACTTGATGAGGTGTAAACACTATCATTTTACTTTCACTAGAATGAGTGATTTGATAGTCTAACAATAAATTGGAGGAAATTTTTGGAACACGTAATATATGATTGAATTGGCCATCATCTAGTTGAAATGCCTGAAATCCTATAACATTTAGAGATCTATCATCACCAACAAATATTTGTTTGATGCTATATTCACATAAAGCAGAAAATATGGCTTTATCTTTAGCCATATGATAAGAGATGCTCCATAATCAATGAGCCACTCATTAAAAGAAGAAGAAGAAGATACACTAAAAGGAAAAAACAAATGCAAATAGTGCATGTCCATGATTGTAGAGTTAGAAAGTGAATCACGATTGATGTTGTGCTTCTTATTGTTGCTTTTTAGGCTGGTATCTTCTTGAAACACTGTGATTCCACATGACCATCTTTGCTGTAAATTTTGTTATGATGCTCAATCTTCTTATCTTTTGATTTAATTCCCTTGTCAACATTAGAAGGATGAGTTGGTTGAGAGGGTTTGAGACCCTTGTTTTGTTTATTGTTGCGGGGATGTTGCTCCTTGGGGTTCTTTGTTTTGATATTCTATTATTCTACTAAACCTTTGGTAAGGCAGTGTTGATTACTTCAAGATGTATGAGCTTATCTTGCTCTCTAATCAAGGTCTCACAAAAATATTCAAGAGTGGGTTCTATATAGTTAGTCCTTGTAGATTTTTTCATGGAATAAAAGGTATATACAAAAATAAAAATAAGCAGGACCAAGCTTGGAAAAAGTAGCATAAATACATTGTTTTTATGGCTTAGCTATTTTTTCATTTTTCAGCTAAGGTTCCAAGAGTTTTGAATTTAGATAGATAGTTTTCAATGCAAGAAAAATCACTTGGATTTTAAACAACCAACTCATTTTCAAGTTGGTGACCTCGAATCTCATCGTGTTTACTAAACACAATTTCCAATTTTTCCCAAGACTTATTTGGTTCATCAATTCCTTAAAGGCATAATTGTAACTAATTAGAATTGACATCTCGATTAATCAACGAACTTCATTGCATTTATTGTCCCATTTTATTTTCTTATTGCCATCAATGAGGACAATTTCTTCCCAAGGTAATCCAATAAAGTCTCATATTTCATAAGACATCCTCCATACGAACTTTCCATGAGAAGTAGTTAGCAATGATAAGAAAAATATCACATGGAGGAACCATATCGTAATATGCAAGTCATATGGCTTCAAAAGTATATACTAATGGTTTAGAGACAAAAATCTAAAAAAAAACTACGCAATTTAAAAAAAATAAACACTAAAAACGAACTTCGGATGTCATAGTCATCTCCTTTTGAAAAAAGGCATAAAAATGAACCAAGGAGCCGTGTGGCAGGTAAAGGTGATCCACATGTTGATGGAAGCAAAAAATGCAATAAACAATTCCCACCTTCTTAACTTTGCTTGTAAATTCACTTTTACAAATAAGTTGCTTCAAAATAAATTACCTACTTTTTTATAAAACAAGTGGGAAGCTTTTTTACAATGTAATTAGTTTATAAATTAAAGTTATATGAACTTTTGTAAAATGCAACCAAGGAAGGACTTGAATCTAAGACCTTTTACTAATTAATGTAACTTTCAACCAAGTGAGATAAGCAAAAGATTTAGTAATAACCAGATCTTCTACTATGAGAATACAAAGAGGGAAAGAAGTGGAAAGGAAAGGATAAGAAGATGACAACCACAACACATCAGTGCAAGGATCCAAACAACCATTGCAACCATTGTAAAATCAAGGGTCACATTGAAGATTAGCGTTGGAAGCTACATCTTGAGTTGGATCCAAGAACCACAAGAAGGATGCCGAGAAGAAGAATATGCTAGCCATGGATTCAAGCAACTAGGTAGACAGATGCAAAGATTGTCTGCACTACAACACAAAAGGAGGTGATCTAAGTAGCGTCAATCCCAAAAAAGAGGAGACGACGACACACTTCCATATTTAGATCTAGGTTAAGAAGACAAAGCTTGATGCTCTATTTGATTTTGGTCTACAAGGCCTCTCATCAAGTATCCTAGGTTTGAAGAGCAACACTGGTATCTGTAAATGACTATGTCAACAACATAATGGTTATTGTTTTGAACTCGGTAGTGTATAGCACACTCTGCCCTTGCTTCAAGCAAAAGTAGTGCCCATGAATCCCCTAGTCCTCTTTATACCCAATAGGGTTAAACTGGGACTTAATGAGAGTTTTAAACATCGTCCACTTAGTTACTAGGGAATCATTGTCCATCCTAAGTGTATTTGTGTGGCTTTCCCACCAAGTTTGGGCATGGCCCTCTAACTTTGGTTAAGAAAATGAAATCTTTTGCTCTTCTCCTATGTGATGGACACTGAAATAAACTTCAAATTGTTGCAACCATTGATTCAACTTAATAACATCAATCTTACCTTGGTAGGGTTCAATGACCACTTTTCTTTCCACTTGAAACAAAGATAGTGAAGAAGTTATGGCACTTGAGCTTGATCTTTCTTTCTCTGGCTCCTTCTCTAGGTCATCATTGTCTCCAAATTTCCCATCTAAACCAACTTTTAATTTAGAGCTACCAAACTCCTCAAAAGGTCCCAACTTGTTCTATAGAGCACCCATGAGAATGGCCATGTTGCAAGAGATGTAAGTGACTTCTACTTCCAACTTTGAAAATCTCTCCTCTAACTCAACCTACATATTGTTAGTATTGTACACATCTACCATAGCTAGGGTTTTGAGACTTGTTCCTTACCCTAATTCCTAGATCTTACAACTTCCCACAAAAAACCCAAAGTAACCATGGCTTTGATACCAATATGTTGTGTAAACTAACATGGATATTCCACTGGTAAGAATCACAACAAATCTTCTAATATTCTACAACCACTTATTATGGAGTGTTTTACTTTAGATTGCATATTTAATATATTATCTTAATATTGAACTAAACTAAAATTAAAACGAAAGAAGCAAGCAAATAATGCACCATCCACAAGATGTACCTTGGGAAAACCCAACACAAAAAAACCTAGCTAAGAGGTGAGGCCTATGCTCTATTATTTTCTTCTTAGTTACAAAATGCAAATACAAAGAAAGAGGCACTCACTATAAAGTTGGCATGGGCACTTTGGCCAATAAGATTGCTATGGGATCATCTAGTTGCTCCAAATACTACTCCCAAATGTTTTGCTCAACAATAGAACAATAAACAATATCAAAAGAATGGAACCCTTCCTTTGTTAGTGGCTTGGTATTTAACATAGATTGAAAACCATCTCATATTAGGGTTAGGGTTTTCACATGCCTCAATAGGGTTTAGGATTAGTAATAGGAATGGAACCCTCTAGAATCTACTTGAAAGTCTACATGTGACTAGCTCCACATGTGTAAGTAATAGAAGCTTATGTGGCATCCACTCAATACCATGGTGGTCAACCAGAAAGGTTAACTTGCAACGTGATTTTTGCACCATTCAAAAGCTCTTGATGTGTCGTCAAAAAGCTCTTGATGCATAGAACATAGAGAGGCTAGGAGCTTAGCTCACAAAGTTTTGACCCCAACGTGCTCCGAAAGGTTCTGGACCCCAAATTACCAAAGTGGAACCTACCCATAAAATGGGTACAAGCCAATACCTCCAATTTTTCCATCCAAAAAGTACCAAAATAGATGTCAAATTATATAACAATCCATTTTGGATCAAACACTAAGGCTAGTAGCCAACTCTCCTCAATGTTGTCCTCTAATTGTTGCTCTAGGACATCTTTTGTTGGCGCCTACTAATGTTCATCCTCCACATCTAACTATCTAAGAGACTCCTCCATTACAAGCACTCAATGTCCACCATCCAATCAACAATGGGAACAATGACATCAAAGCAAATGGCATCCACATCAACTACCTCTCCATTTGCTTCACCCAAATACAAAGATTATAGTAGACAAAGGCCATATCATTTACACATTGATATTCCAACCTACAACAATTCTTTAAGTGTGTTTTTTTAAATACACTATAATTACACTTGCAACCCAAATCACTAAGTGCTCTAGCTCAATCCCAAATGCCATTTTTTTGTAACTGTAGTGTTTGTCCACCAAACAACTACAACAAATCAAGAAAAAAGAAAATAAACATAATAGAATTCATCCACTATTAAATAGGAAAAGAATTAAGGAAAAAACACGAAACTTGTTATTAAAATTTAAATCACTACTTGGCATTATAGTTTTCCTTCACTCCACTACCATGTCAAATCCAAATAAATTGACAACCCTCCTATACATCTCCATCTATTTTCTAATAATAGTGTGTTGCTATGTATCAAGCACCGACCTCTGAATACACTAAGGGCTCCTTCCTCAACCACACAACAAAATTAAAATTATGGTAGTAAGAAAAAGCAAGGTTGAGGTAAAGCCTGGCTAAAGGAATGAGGTGATAGAGCAATTTTTCCCATCGGTCGTCAATCAAACGCCAAATCATCATTTGTCTCCCATATCCCTTATCACCCTTATTCTCATAATGAGAACGTATAGCTTCTTTGGGCCCCTATCGATGGCGTAATACAAGTAGCCCATTGTGGACTTATTGTGATCAACCAAACAAAGAACCATTACCAAAAGGTTCACTAATCTTACATGCCACCTCTACTTCCCATAAGTAATCTTGGTATAGTAGTTTAACAATCCCCTGCCCTTCTAACTTTCTTGCTAAAGCAACCCACTCAATAAAAATAAACATTCTCTTCACCTCCAACATACAAGCGACGAAGGGTTGAAGAGAAACAAAGTTGGTAGCAAATCGTGTGATGGCAAGATGAGCCAACTCTCTATTACCTATGAATTTCCTAACCAAGCTAAGAACTGTGGCACTATTAAATATGAATATAATGACATTCTTTACTTAATCCTATAACCTCCTTGATACAGTTCGTTTTGACGAGATCCTTGAGCATTAAATTTGATGCAATGGGAAACACAAGGAGAAAATTTCAAAATTATCATGATTATTTCACAATTATTAGGATAGCCTGATAACTTTTTGGAGAACTATCGTTATCTAGGAAATATCGCATTTATTGTGATAATTTTGATAAATCATTGATAAATGCAACCAACATATCCAACTTGGCACCAATCTCAAGATTCTACATGTTTTTTTTAAGTCCAACTGCATATAGGTGGACCTGTCAAAATTTAAGTCGGAATCCAAATATGAGGAAACAACACACACACTTCTCGTAATAAAAGATAGATGAACCAGAAACATAGAAAATTCAGATGCCCTAATTGCTATGAAAATCTCAACGGTGTGTTTTAGGATGGGAGAGACTATTTTAGTATTTTTAGAGGCAAAAGTTAAGATTTTGGCAGTGTTCTATGAGGACGCGTCCCGCAGGGTCGGGGACGCGTTTCCACGTTTCCTGCATCCCGGGGACTTAAGGACTCCTGGGCGAAACTTTCCCTCCCCAACCATGCCCCTGTGAACTTTTTTTTAATATTTTCCCATTATTTTCACATTTTACAATTCCTACTTGGTAGGACTTAGAAAATAAACTGATATATTTAGTATTTACATTGCACAATCATTAATATACATCAAATGAATTATTATTTTTGATATTTTATTTATATTTATAATTTTAGAGACGTCCCCACGTCCCCCCGAATATCCCTAAATTTGGGGGTGGTCTCCATGCGTCCCGAATGTGCGTTTCCCCGCTCCCGCGTCCCCTCATCCCGGAAACTTGGGGGAACATTGGATTTTGGGCCCCACAATTTATCATTTACATGTTATGCTGTGTTTTTTTTGTGTTTAAAGAAATGGTTTTTTCAGGATTAACGACTTACCATTACCAACACACTGGAAACAGAGCTCAAGTGTACCCTCGAGTGCTTCCAAAGCATAAACATATTCCCAGCAGATGATCCATATATCACTGCCAGACCATTTGACAATCCATCCGTCCACAATATTGGCCCCTTTCCAATAAAGAGAGGTGACAGAGAGAATGGCAAACTCGGCAAAATCCCATTCCCAAAATACTATGGCACCTCTGCATTCCCATAACATATTCTTAACAATCTTTGTTTTGTGACAAATCAGACAGCAACCATCTACTAAACCTGAATGGCGAAGCCTATCTTTAACCGCTGGGAAATTGTCAAACACCAACCATCCAAGCAGCCTAGTCTTCAAGGAGGCATCAACTAGTTTCCTCGACAAACTTGGGACAAAGATCTTACCTAAGCTAGCTTTTCTAAATTTTGGCATTTGAATGAAAACATTTATAAATGGTGTATAGATTAAGGGTCCCTTTAAACGATTTTTCTTGTCCAAATTTGTCCATGAAAATATTGACTTAAAAACATCATAAGCAACATGAACATAGTGAGTCTTTCAATTGGAAGAGTCAATAGAGGTCAAACGACTTACTCATTTCTAACCCTTTGCATTAAATTTATAGGGAATGTTTGTAGTTAAAGATACATTGAATGCACTTGAGAATCGAGAGTACAGCAGTTTTGAGAGTAAGATGTGGGTTCAAGGATTTTATTTTTGTAATGAACTTTCTAGTTGCTAGGGTGGCATTTTTGTTTGCATTGATTTTTGTGTTCATTATTAATGAATTTCAAAATTTTCTTTTCTGCATGTCCTCTTCCAAGCAAGTTAAGTGCGTCACTGTTAACCATTGATGAAAGAAACACCAAGAAACTGGCAACATCACGATTGTTAATTTTTAGTGACATTCAAATTTTTATTTTCTGCATACATCAGTCCTCTTCTGAGCAACTTAAACCTCAAACCTTGAACAAAAAATCGGCCCTAAAAAATCAAGAGATTTTGAAAAAATAGCACAGGTAAAAATAAGGAAAAATTTGACAAAAATCGGAAAAGAAATCGACAGGCCAAATTTGACCATCTTAAACTGCCAATTTTTGTTTTATTTAAAATCATTTGTCTTTGCAACTGCTAGGGATTCGGGAATGAGAGGGAAGGTCTTTACCATCATCAACAACTAATCTTAGGAGGGCCAAACCATTGTTCTGATTGCAGTCAAAGTTTTTTTTGGAACAGGGATCAAGGTCATTGCAAAAATTGATTTGACAATATACTAGATTGCATTCTGAGACTTACCCTGCTTGCTTATATTGATTTTATCATCCAAGGACCAATATCCTTTCTTTGTCAATCTGTAAACAGTTTTTGATGCCCCTGTAGCACTGGCTTTCGGGATTCTGAGTAAGGGTCAGGTTTGGGTTAATGGAAAGAGATTAGGGATGTTTCAGCCATCCTACCTTGCACCCAAGACTGGTTGTAATTATGTATGTGAATATAGAGGAGCTTATAATCAAAATGAATATGTAAGCAACGACAGAAAACCTACACAACATTGGTGAGTTCTGTAATCCTTTTTTTGTGTACATGTCATTTCTTCTACAACAACTAGTTGTGTATGCATTTTTTTGAAAAAATATTACATATATTATACAAAAAATAAATATGTACAAATAGAGAAGCAATTACCTTATTGTGACCACCCTGCTGAAGTGAAACAAATGACCCTTGGATGTCACAGAAAATTTATAATTTTCATGATATAGAGTTCATTTGCTTTTCCTGTAAATTTGATGCTAAGATACTGAAAGATATTTCCTCACATCAATAAAATTAATTTTCATAATCATAATCATAGGATTCTCAGATCTCCGTCTTCACTTTTTTGAGTTTTCTAAATTTCAAACCTTGATTCATGCAAAACATATGAAAATTGTGTAAAGATTCAAACAGCCCTAGTTTTCTAAATGTCATCCCAGCTGAAGAAATATCACCTTGCCCCTTCAAAATTTCAAACATTTATCCAACTGCAGTTTCAGTTGCTATATGGGCTTCTTGTATGCTGCTATTCTTTATAAAAAAAAATCTTTTAAGTATATCATCCACATTTCGTCTTACATTAGATTTACAGTTCAATGAGTGATTACTTCAGATTACCATTCTGATTCTTAATCGTCAAATGTCACCCTCAGCTATCTTCCCATCATATTTGCAAAGTTCTCTAAATATCAAAACTGTCACGTTTATTTGCATTGTTAAGTTGTCCATACTATATCTCATCACCAATCTAGTCTTCATAACTTTGATAAAATTCCACTATTGCGGTTTCTAGAAAATAACATTTATGAACTATCTTGTTTATCACAAGAATCTTATAAAGTCTTGGATAAACTAGGTATGTAGTTTCTCATTCATTCAAAAGGAAATGGGATTTGAAAATTATATAGTGAAGGCAGGCTAAAAAGGGTTTATAAAATAACAGTTTTATGTTGAAGCAAGATGACTAGCAAAAGATAACATTTCTACTGTATGTATGTGCAGAATTTGGTGCAATGAGGATTTAAATTTTGATCAGAGGGTAGGATTGGAGGTATAGACCACCATCTATGTCAAATAAAACTTAGAGACATCAATTATTGTCTTGTGCACTTGAATTTACCACCACCTTCACCTTTGCAACACTGCTATTCAACAGGTAGACACCAAAACATTAGGATATACACATGCATTCATCCTTGTGAGCTAGGGTTTAAATTGCAACTACTTTGTGTTTATATTTAATGGCATGGCTCAAACACATCTAATGTAAGCCTCGAGAACCACAAACAGCTTATGAACATAGCTAAGAGGGCAACCATTTTCAATCAATAGGCCGCTGACTATACACCTACCTAGACTCCTCTCCTCTCAACCATCCTTTATAAATGCCAAGTGGTACACCATGGTTTTGTTAGGGTCCCACCCTAACTCCCTTACTTTAGTAGTTAGTCATGTTATGAATGCAGCCATAACCTTTGAATAAGGCCTATGTCACATGGTTCGCCAAATTTCTTCGCTGAAGTTCGAAATTCGACGACCCCAAAAAAAATTTGTAAATTCGTCAAGTTTCAGTTAAGGTTTGTTTCAGGTTTGACATCAGTAGCCCAAATCCATGTGTTGTTATAACTTATAAGTTCCAATGTTTGCACACCCTTCGTATACCGCCAATCGAACCTGTTCCACTTGTGTGTCCTCTGCATACCACCAATTGAACCTGTTCACCCTTCTTCGTTGAAGCTCGAAATTCGACGACCCCAAAAAAATTTGTAACTTCTCCAAGGTTTAGTTAAGGTTTGTTTCAGGATTGACATCATCGTCCACATCCATGTGTTGTTATGAGTTCCAACGTTTGCACACCCTTCGTATACCACCATTCGAACTTGGTCCACCTGTACGTCCTCTGCATACCACCAATCGAACATGTTCACATGCGTGTCGCCTGCATACCACCCACTCGTCTTATCTCTACACTATTGTGATTTGTTGTTTAATACTGTACCGAGCAACTAGCAGCTGCATACGTCTAGAATGTGGCTACCAATACCATTCTCTACAACAGGCTATAGGTTAAAACCGATAACAAGTAGGCCTGATGACCTTGGTGTGTGGCTATTTTATGCTTTTGATTTTTCATTGAACTATAATCATCTGCATGCAAAGATGTAGCTCGGCTCTCTAGGTTTTGGCATAGGGTTGTAACTTGCTCCATCACAATGACACTCATGGTCGATGGACAAAGGTGAAATACTATTTTTTAATTTTTGTTAAAATATTATATATTAAAATTTAAATTTAAATGTAGACATTTCATATGAGTCAATAATCTATATAGTTAATAAATTATATTAGTTAATAATTTATATAGTTAATAAATTATAAATAGATGTTAATAAATTGTATATATTCTATAGAATTAATAAATTATATATAATCAATTTTCCCTAGCTCATTCGGTTAAGGTGTGGGTCTCGTCAACAAGGTGACCCAGGTTCAATTCCCCTAAGGGGTGAGCTAGTTGGGAGGAAACACTCAAAATCCAGCCAGTTGAGGATTTGTGTGGCTCGGGTCGGGTGCAATCCCTAGCTAATTTTGACGGCTTAGATACCCCTAGGTCATGGTTTCCTAGACCAAGGGCCACTCTCGCAAGTCAAAGAGATTCTAGCAAACAAAAAAATTATATATATATATATATATATAGAGAGAGAGAGAGAGAGAGAGAGAGAGAGAGAGAGAGGATAAACCTTATCCAAGTTCCAATGGAAAATTCAAACCCAAATCGAATTTCAACATTGTCGAACCCGAACCATGTGACATAGAATAAGGTTGAGTAGTTAGTAGTGGCGTATTAATGTAAAAAGGGTCTCTCTATTTATTAAGGCCCATTAAGTAGTTCCACTCATTAAATATTGACCAAGTCAAATCGTTAAGGTTTTGAGATATTGAAAGCCTATTTAAAGAGCTAAGAGGCTATGGATTGTTTTGTCGAGAATCATTGTTTTAGAACTCGACTTAACTGAAAGGTCATCCAACCTTAAAGAGGCATGTGAAAATTAATTCCAAAATTGATTCTCATAATAAAAGGGTTATTTTCTACAACTTTATCTTTTCTACTATCTAATGTTTCTAGTTCTACACTATAAATTATGGTTTATTGCATCTTGAATCTCTATACTTGTGTTGTTTTACGTTTTGGGGTGAAAGAACACCACAAGTGGTATTAGAGCACTTTCATGGGCCATCACATCCTAGGATTTTGTAAAAAAAAATTAGGCTAAAGACATGTTCTGACGTATTTAAACAACGCAAAGATCTATTGCTTAGTGGGTAAACCTACAAGTGGGGAAGCATATACAGAGTACAATTGACACTTAATCATATTTATTAGACATTGTTGTAACCTCTATTAGTACCCCTTTAAGTAGTAGCACATCAGACAACACCTATATATAGAATCTCACTTCCATGTACTCTCTAGGTATATTGGAAGTCACCTAGGCCACCTAAAACCAACAATAGATGATCCTATCAACCAGCTCATTGTTATAGTGGCACCAAGCACAACACTCGAGAAGATTACTCTCTTGTACCTAGGTAGTCAAGTAGTACAGCTAAGGGCATGGTTGATCCTCCTTAGCACCCAAAGAGATTGGGCCAAGCACTATTGTTGGACTTCAAACATATATCAAAGAGTTATAGCACCTGACAATCCTCATCCTCAAGACCCTGGGAAACACTAACAACCCTTATTGCTAGCCAAGCAACACCCACATCTTTGCATCCAGCAAGAATTTGGGCATTCTATCATGCTACATTTCAAAAGAATCCTCTTTAGCTCCTAGTCAGTTTAAGATAAGTTGGTGTTAATCCTTTTCCAATAATAAGTGGTCCCATGGTACACGCCAATAGCCAGCCAGTGGTCCCATGATACACGCCAATAGCCAGCCAACCAAGGATCTACCTTAAGACAATAAAGATAGGGATCACTGAAGCAGGCAATTGACAAGATCACCATCAATATGGCTAAACCGCAACAAGTGATTTATGTTATTGCTCAACACGTGGGGCTAGCACCTAAACAAGAGGTTCCCACCACTGAAGCATTTGTCAATGAAGGACAAGGCTCTCGCACTCTTTTCCCTTAAACCTAGCCTTCACCATTTCCTAACAATAATTCATGGCACTCCTTCCCAAAGGTTGACATGCGCAGATTTTATTGGTTGATCCCTCGGGATGGATTACCCAAATGGAGCACTATTTTTCTTTCGATGGCATTCAAGATAATCTCCAAAAGTTAAAACTTAGGATCTTATGTTTAGACTCAAAACGTTGGCAATGGTGTCAATGATATTAGAAATCCTATCTTCATTATGTCCCTTGGAGCCAATTGTGAAAATCCTTAATGATTGTTTTGAAAGGGGTACTCACTAGTTGGGAAGGTTGACCAAATTATGCCAAACCTGCACAGTTCTAGACTATATTACAACATTTGAGCAATTGGCACCAAAGGGCCTCACCAATTATTTTTTCAAGTAATGCTTCATCAATGGCCTCAAAGAGGCAATCCGTGAGCATTTCAAAGAGGCAATTACATGGCATGCCAACTTCCGTTGTCTCTAATCGAGACTCTACCTTCACAAGTAACTTTGGGCAAGAACTATTTAAACTTTAGGGTACTCAATTGAAACTCAAGACGGCCTATCACCCTCAAAACAATCGCCAAACCGAAGCATATAAGTGTTTGGAAACTTAATTGAGATGTGTTGCTTAAAAATAGCCACATCATTCAACATATTGGCTTCCTCTTGCAAAATGGTGGTATAATACCACCGATCATGGAGCTACCAAAATGACACCCTATGAAGCAATATACAACCAAAACCCTTGTATGGTCTCATATTTACCAAGCACATCTAGGTTCCAAGCAATGGATAGCACACTTCACACTAGAGAAGCTATTCTTCGCACACTTAAGGATAATTTGGTTGTGGCTCGAAATAGAATGAAACAACAAGCAAATCAGCTTTGAGCGCTCGTTTGCAAAAAGGGATCAAGTATTTCTTCAACTTCAACCTTATAAACAAACATCCCTAAAAAATCACCCCAACCAAAACCTAGCTCTGAAGTTCTATGGGCCTTAATAGATTATACAGTGCATTGGACAAGTGGCCTACAAGCTCGCTCTGCCAACTCCCTCCAAGCTTCACTCGATCTTTCATGTATCATGCCTCAAAAAGGTGGTAGGCTCCAATTATAAAGTGTAAACCAAGTTACCATAACTCAATGAGGAAGGTTCCATTTGTCTCCAACCAAAAGCAATATTGGATTACCAAGGAACATCAATTGCACAGGTGTACAATCAAATAAGTGTTGATCCAGTGGAAAGATATGCAACCTGAAGATGCCACATGGGCACCTCTAAGGATTCTATAGTAATTTCCTCATCTTTAGCCTTGAGGACAATGTTGCTTTTGAAAAAGAAGAGCATGTTAGGGTTTGGGTCCCACCCTAACTCCATTACTTTAGTAGTTAGTCTTGTTATGTATGCAACCAAAAACTTTAAATAAGGCCGAGAAGCTAATGGTAGACTATTATTGTAAAAAGGGTCTCTCTATTTATTAAAGCCTAATAAGTAGATGGTGCTCATTGAATATTGACCAAGTCAAGTAGTTAGGGTTTTGGGATATTGAGAGCCTATTTAAAAAGCTAAGAGGTTATGGATTGTTTTGTCAAGAATTATTGTATTGGAGCTCTGCACAAATGAAAGGTCACCCAACATTAAGAGGCGTGTGAACATTACTTCCAAAATTGATTCTCATAATAAAAGGCTTATAAATTATAGTTCAGAACAGGAACTAAAGATTCTGGTTTATTACATCTTAAATCTATGCATACCCTATGTTGTTTTAAGTTTCAAAGTTAAAGAACACCATAGGTTTTAACTCACGCTGGTGAGATACATTATATATGATGTTATTTTGTATTGGTTGTCCACTTTTGAGTCCTTGAATGGACAACTATCAGGGTTCAATATTCTATATCAACCTTGAAGTATCATTTTTTATTTGATATCCACTACATCATATAAAATATGTGCCCATGTGTTTATTTAATGTTGTTGTTGGTTTTTAACTTTTGCCTCAGTTTGTCGATTTTTTCACCAATGTTGTCGAGAAGTTGTCTTTTGGACCCTCATTGGTTTTTTGCCTATGCCTATTTTTTTCTTTCATTAATGTTCACTGCTTGCAGCCAAAGTTTGAGACCTTTACTAGAACCTGAACCAAAATGTGTTGTGAGTTTGTGCCATGTGGTGCTTGTACTGAAGCCATGGGTTTAAGCTTTAAACTTCACTTTTGGCCAAGGCCAACCCCCTACAGTATCATTATTACATTCGTAATTATGGCTAGGCCAACTTGCACACGTAAGCCCATAAACACTCTTTATTGACTCAAGTGAATCATTCATTCTTTATAAAAGTGATGGACCATAACTATTTGCACTCTCTTGTGCTTGGTTATTTCCCTCTTTCTAGCACACTTGAGTAGATTTCTCTCTCTAGAGCACTTGTGCTTCGTTATTGTTGGAGAATTTGGGTTTGTTCTTAGTTCGATTCAATCCCTTCACTCTTGTAAATCTCTACAACTTGATATTGAAATTTTGTTAGGTTAGGGTTTGAGATAGAAAAATTATTTTTTTGTACTTCATTTTTTTTCTCCGGAGAAAAAAAGCTTGTAAAATTTTGTACTTTAATGCATAAAAAGAAACTCTAAATCAATGCTAGACACAGAACAATACAGCTGTAATAAAAATTAAAACGTAATTTTCATCTCTTTCAACTTTAACACTACTCAGTGATCACTGTGTTAAAGTTGGCCCTTGAGAGGTACAAAAAATGGAACATAAACATTAACAGCAGTACTATAAAAACAAACTAATGAACAGAGCTAGCAAACAATACCGGTAAGGGAAAAAAAGCCAATGCTGGTTTAAATCTTCCTTATATTCGGATACCTTTTTGAATCAAACATTGTCTTTGTAAAGACAAGTCATTAAGTGAATAATGGACTTACCAGAAAGAGAGAGATGGGAGGGTAACAGTAGTGTAAAGTACAGACCTCAAATTGTTAATCAAACTATTCAGAAGTGAGAGGAAACTTCAAACCCTTGCCCAGAATGCAGTAGCATTCTCATAAAGGCAATGGTACCTTCTAAACAGACCCAACAGCTAGATAAAGATCACAGCTCAGTCTTAGTAGTCCAGCAGAGTTCAAGACTTAGTCTTAGAAGTCAAATGAGGGTCACAGCCTAGCTTAACAGCCCAAATGGTGTCATGGCCGAAGCCCTAGAAGTCCACATGAAATCACGGCTCAACTTACAGCAGTATACAAGCTCACGACCCAGCCACAAAAGGTTCATGGTTAGGTTTAGCAGGCTTCAATCAATCAACAAGAGATCACAGGTTGGTTTAGCAGCCCTCAAACAGTCAATCCCAGCCTTAGCAGTCCATAGAAAGGTCACAACCTGCTTCAAACAACAGCAAGGAGGTATGGCCCAGTTTACAGTCAACCAAAGAGGTCACGGTTCAGCTAACGAATCAGCCCAGGCAGCAAACAAGGGTCACATCCCTAGTCTAGCAGATATAAGAGGTCAGGGATCAGTCCAATCAACAGGTTGATGAAGAATATGGCCTGCTCATAAAAGGTAGCAGCAAACCCTAAACAACAATTGAACAAGAACAGCAACAAAGACCCTAAACATCAAGCACAAGTGCAGCAACAAACCCTAGACGTCAAGTAGAGGAACAGCGAACCCTTAGAGCAGTCAAGAATCAGATCTTCAATCCTCTCTTGTCAAGACACATACAAAAAAATAAGTTTTAGACTTAGTTTATAATCTTCACAAGCTTTCTAGAAAGGTCACTCAACCACTCCTAGCTTTTAGGAGAATTACCAATCAAGACATTAAAAAAAGTTAGGTTGACTTAGGATAGGGTACCAAAGGTCAAATGGTCATACAAAACAAAAACAATTAAAACAATAAGGTTAAGTCATCATAGCAAAGAGGTGAAGGTATGACAAACAAGAAGGGCGTTAGAACCAATAGGGAAACATAAGACCATAAGTCAATTAGAGGGGTCGCAACAAGGTGGGAAGACAACCCCCTCACCCACAAGACCAAGGTGTACCATCAAGGTGGGGAAACATCCCTTTTTACCCACAAGACCAAGGTGTATCATCAAGGTGGAGAAACAAGACCAAGTACTTTAATCTTTCTCTCTCAAGGTATATTGTCCACATGTGTTCCAACTTCCATACAATAACTATGAGTTTTATCATCACTGTATAAGGAAGGTCTAAACTGTTGATTTTTCTAAGCAACATTGAGAGCCATTCTCTGGGAGAGAATGGAGGCACCTGGTCAGTTACCAGGAAATCGACTCAGTCTGGGACTGGGACCTCATCCTAGGGCTGAGGGCCATTCTCTGGGAGAATGGAGGCACCTAGTCAGTTACCAAGAAATCGACTCAGTCTAGGATCAGGACCTCAACCTGGGGCTGAGGGCCATTCTCTGGGAGAATGGAGGCACCTAGTCAGTTACCAAGAATCTACTCATCACAATGCAGTCTAGGATTGAGGTGCTTGGTCAGTTACCAAGTATTCAACATTGAATCAACTTATGTAACCTAGGGCCGAGGCACCTTGTCAGTTACCAGGTCATCGCTATAAGCCCTAGAATGGGTCTAGGCAAGTGATGCACACCTCTCCTTGATCTATGGGCTATGGGACCTTCTCAAGGGACTGGCCACCCCTTGTTAAAATACTTGGCACATGATCTTGGTGACATTGAGGAGAACGAGGTAAACAATTAATAATCCTCCTTGTTTATGATGATGCACTTCGAGTTGATGTGTATGGACCACGAAGACCATGAAGAACACTTGAGATGACTTATTGTGGTCATAGAACCACTTGAAGGACCAAGAAGCCCAAGCACCATTTGTATTGGTCCAAAGTACCCACCAAATGAAGGACCAAGCACCTCAAAGGTGAAGAACAAAAGATTAAAAAGTTACTTGGACCACAAAAAGATTAAAAGTCAATGGTCAAAGGAATAAAATCCTCAAGGACGGTCTCCTATTTGTGTGGAGCCATCTTCCATTTGATGATCTATAAATAAAGATGCCTTCTCATTTGTCATCATCAATTGGACATCATCTTCGCTGCTCCTTAAGGACAACTCGTGGGTCTTTTCTCTTCTGAGATTCTTCTCTCTTTCATCTGGATCTTGAAGGCAGCTACAACAAAATACTGGTTCAAGTCCTCTTAGACTATCTCCAGCTCACGATAGCCCTGCTTGGGCCTCTTCACTACTATCAAGCCATCCAAGCCCTGTTAGGGCCTGCTACAGTTCACCCAAAATCTATCTTGCAGCTTGTTACAGTCACGGCTGTTCCATTAGGGTCACCCACAGTGCACCCGAGCCCTGCTAGGGCTATCCTCAGTGCACCCAAGGCCTGCTAGGGAAATTCTCAGTGCAACCGAGCCCTGCTAGGGCTATCCTCAGTGCACCTGAGCTTTGCTAGGGCCATTCTCAATGCACCCAAGCAACAAATAGGGCACATACAGGTCACGGAAGCCATCAGCAAGGTTTATATCAGTGAACTGAGGCATCCAAATGCACTAGCAGGTAGACTGGAAATCAATTAAAAGCTGCTCCAGATGGTTGGGGTTTGACTAAGAAAGATTGGTGAACAATCAATCTTTACCATAACTCTTTTGGTCTGTAAAACATATTCAAAGTTAATCTGTTCATGTACAAACTCAGTCATCTCATTTAGAGGATGAATTAATAATTGTTTTGGGGTTTTTGTCCTTCAAATGTTTCCCCATGAAAAACACTTGTGTTCAATGTTGCAGATGATTACTTTACTACTGTTATTGTTTTACTGCTGCTAAAAATCCCAATACTATCACTTTTACAGTCTACAAAATTTATAAAAAGTTGTTACTACTACTAAATTTTATACACATGTTAAATTTCAACACAAACTGGATGATGTGATCCTCTGGTCCTCCATGTTGCTCATACGGGTCAAGTGCTAGTGTCATCATCAAGGGGTGGCTGGTCCCTTAAGAAACAACCTAGCAATAACCACTTAGGAGAAGGTGACATCACACATCATCGTCTTGGTCAACTCACGAAGATCCACCTGACTAGATATGTACCTGCAGGAACCACTTGGTTCCAGACCAAGAAGTCTCCGTCTCAGCCTTCATGATTTGCTTGGTCTTTGTGACCAAGAACCTGTCTAGCCCCAGATCAGAGTATGCTAGAGACATATAGGGGGCCTATCCACCTGCTATGTACTTTGCCATGGCATCAACTTGCTTGGTCCCAGACCAAGAACCCCAGGAGACTGTTGGGGCCCTAGGGTACCTCCTAGGAACTTACTCTACCTGGTTCACTAAACAGGAACCCTAGTTAACAGACTATGGTACCATCCTCCCTGAGAATGGGTTTCTCAGCTGCACTATCTTTAACACTTGATTCAAGAACCTTAATATGTTTTATACAATGACAGTAATGCTTTGGTGATATGGGGTCATTTATTACAAATATTTTAATTTGATACAAAGAGATATGTTATTGCATTTCTAGTTATTATGTTGTCCATGTCAACTGTTTATAATAAACAGTTTATAAATCAAAATTAAGGAAGCTCCACATCTGCTTATTGGCAGTGTAGAATCTAGATAGACACTGGACAGTATACTAGCAACAAGATCAGCTATTGAGCATGAAACTAGCAGGAGGCTGACACTGGACAGTATACTGGCAACAAGATCAACTATTGAACATAAAGCTAGCAGGAAGCTGAAGTCAGACTTTCTTATTCAGTTTGATGGAGTAATGTGAAATATAAATGTCAGGGTGAGTATCATGGGCGAGTTCTCCAGTTTTTGTCTTCTTCTATGATCTGTGAGAAGAATACGATATCATTTGAAGAAGTGTAAAGCCATTGTGATCATTCAAATAAGAAAGTAATTATGATTTACTTGGAAACTTCGATGCGCAACCAACAGGCCACAGGAACTAATAGTTAAAGGAAGCAACATCTACTAAAAAAAGCATCACTAAACAAAGATCTACAGTTCCCAAATACTAAACAGTAAACAGTGCATAGTTCAGAACGAAAAACCAGCAATCACTATTAAACAATATATTTTACATATGAACCAAGGATAGTAAAAATACATTAAACTCGGCATGGGTATGCTTATCTAGATCAAACTTGCTTTATGAGTGTACAACTTGGCATCTGTAAATGTTAAAGTTACCCAACGATATTTCGAGTTTGCATATTACATACCGGAGAAACATTTATAATGGAGAATCAATCAATGGTTGCAAATATGCCCTCCTTAATATGTGAATACTAAACCATTCTAATGCTGCGACCACTGGATGTTTTTGATATCAATTCCTTCTTTCACCATTTCCCACAGCGGACTCATCTCTCTCAGCTTCTGAACCTGATCAACAGTGAGCTTAATAGTCTTATCAATCTCTTGCGGCGTGGTGAACCTCCCAATCCCAAATCTAATAGAAGTATGAGCCATGTCTTCCTCGACCCCCAAGGCCCTCAAAACATAAGAGGGCTCAAGACTGGCGCTCGTGCACGCACTGCCACTCGAGACTGCAACCTCCTTGAGACCCATGAGAAGGCTTTCCCCCTCTACATAAGCAAACGACAGATTGAGATTACCCGCATATCGACGCTCCGCGCTCCCATTGATCTCAACGCCATCAAGATGTGCCTTAATCCCACTCAACAATCTCTCCTGCAGCGCCGATACATGACTCTGATCATAAGCCATCTCTTTCATCGCCAATTCACAGGCAGCGCCCATGCCTACAGCCAACGGCGTAGGTACCGTGCCACTCCTGATCCCCCTCTCCTGGCCCCCGCCATTCATCTGCGGCTCCACTCGAACCCGGGGCCTGCGGCGCATATAAAGAGCCCCAATCCCCTTAGGCCCATAAATCTTATGCCCACTCAAAGACATCAAATCCACCTTCATCTCATCAACATTGACAGGAATTTTACCAGCGGCCTGGGCAGCGTCGGTGTGGAAGAAAATTTTGTTTTGCCTACATATTTCACCTATTTCTTCAACGGGCTGAATCACACCAATTTCATTATGAACAGTCATGACAGAGACCAAACCTGTGTCGGGCCTGATGGCGGCCCTAAGCTCGTCGATGTCGATGAGGCCGTCTTTTTTCACGGGCAAGTAAGTGACCTCGAAACCCTCCTGCTGCAGGTGCCGGCATGAGTCCAGGACGCACTTATGCTCCGTCTGCGTGGTGATGACGTGCCTCTTCTTGTCTTTGAAGAAATGCATGACGCCCTTGATGGATATGTTATTCGACTCCGTGGCGCCCGAAGTGAAAATTATTTCCTTAGGGCTCGCGCCGATTAGGGTCGCCACCTGCTCTCTTGCCTTTTCCACAGCCGTGTCGGATTCCCAGCCGAAGAGATGGGTTCGAGAATGAGGGTTCCCGTACTGGTACATGTAGTAGGGCATCATGGCGTCCAGAACCCTAGGATCGACCGGGGATGTGGCCTGCATGTCGAGATACAGAGGCCGACCTGCTATCCTGACGCCCTTCATTTTGATTCCTTCTACAGTTTCCTCCACCGTTTCTTCTACTGCTGCTGCCGCCGCAGTTGAGAAAGAGGCGGCCGGGCGAACATTGACGAGAGTTCTGGCGGCCCTTCTTAACGCCATTGATAGGAGCTTCGACGCCATTGTCGAGCTCTTGAGATGTAGAATCTGAATTTATGTAGTGTTGGGATTTGAAGATATGAATGTCTATCTTTCTAGCAGAGACGAATTTCACTATTCTACAATTAAAAAAAGCATGCGAGAGATTTTATGCGTACACAAAAATGTATGGCCAGTTTAATCAGCTTAAGTCGGTTCACAAACTTTAAGTAGGTTCCATGGTATATGCCTTTTTCTATGGTCGAGATTAATCGTTTGAGGAATTTTTTTTTATAGGTCAATCGGTCATTTAGTCCCTTTGATTTGTAGCATCCCTAAAGGTTTTGTATTCATCTTTGCTAAACGTTTAATGGAAAGTAATAACCTTGTCATCCAAGTAGCTTGGCATGTTTCAGTTTTTTTGAGTTTTTGTGCCGGAGCTTAGTCTTCATTTTATTTTTGGGCACTGAGTTTTTGGGACAGACCCATTGGTTTTTACCTTTGGATATGGATTGGGCATCACACTGGGGAAGTCATTTGGTCGCTCTTTGTGCTCCCTGGATAGATGTCTTGTTGTCTATTTGGTGAACTCTTTTGTTTGTACTCTTGTCTTGCTGAGTATGCTACCATTTATGGTCAGGCTAGTATTTTTCTATTAGTTCGGATCAGTATTCTTCATATGCTCATGTTTGTATGGTCTTACACTAGTTATGTAATATGCCATTTGATTCATCGTGAATACCAAGGACAAGATTTTTTCTTCTAAAAAAAAATAAAATAGCTTGGTATGTTGTATAATGAAAAGTAATGAGTAAATAGGATCTGCAGGTCAGCGGAGTGGTCGAAGAGAGGTCGCATCCACTCAATGGCGAGCTCGGCTCTTTGCATCGACCTCAAATCAATCTGGAATGGAAGATTCGCTTTAGAGCGATGCCATCGATCTAACAAACAACGATTCAGCCAATGCAAATATCATAGACATGTTGCAGATCTTCGATCGGGCCTCATTTCCTTGGACAGCTTAAGAAGGAATGTGGCTCTGATAGGGTTGGATTCCCTGACGGATATAGAGTTGCGAGCGATGATGTAGGAGGAGGATTCAGACAGCGACGGCGCTCTGAACGAAAATGTTTTTTGTGTTCTAATGATCAGATTGAGCCTTACTTTCACGGCGGAAGCTGAAAAATGGCTTCACAAGACCCTAGTAACGACGAGATTCTCTGATCTACTGATTGATAGACCTGGAACCCTAGAAATGGCGGTGGATCACCCATATCTGATGCTACAGCAAGGCTGCATGGGCGTTTTACGAGTGCAGGGAGGGAGATCAACCTGCTCCTGGATGCTGGTGCTTTTGTCTAGGTTGATGTTGGAAGCTCGAAAATATAAGTGGATAAACATATGCTCGCATGGGACCAAGTCGCTGCTAGTTCCGATTGGCCTACATAACACAACAAGTCCTGTGTCTCCTCGTATTGTTCTAGATCAGACAACACAAGAAACATCAGATCTGAAGAATGTGATGCGAATAAGAATGGAAGCGGTTCAGATGAACCAGAATAGCTACCTCGAAGCACAGCTTATGACGGATCTGGTATTTTCTCTTACATCTCCCATATGTATGGGGTTGCCTCTGTTTTTTCCAATCTCTCCTCGGAATCTGGAATTAGGGTAGACATGGACAGGTTTCAGATCTTTATAAAATTGACCTCCGGGAAGTCGTTCTGGTATGGGTACATGGATCTGAATCAGTGGAGACACTAAAAGTAGACCTCGAGCAAAGAGAGGGTTTTCCTAGAACCTCTTTCTTCTTCCTCCATGAAGGCAAAATATTACAGGAAGATTCTAGGCTGACAGATTATCGGATCTCAAAGAACTCAACCATTTTTTTGTTGCACTACCTGAGGGGGGGAGCAGAAGGAAATAAAGGACCCTCCGGTCCTTCATCGTATAAAGAAACAACTCGACCTAAGGGACCTCCGACAGCAGCCTCTTCTTCTCCCCAGAACAGCCCGTATTTTGTGGAAAAGATGGAATCTACACCAACACTAGAGATCAAGAATCCTCAGGTAACAAAACTTTTCAGTACTCTACAATCTATAGCCGTCATTTGTCGTTTTAATGGTTTTTGGCCCAGATCTTTTGATCTCCATCAATGGGTTTACACAAATTGGACAACCAATTGTCAAATCCTCTTATGTTCCAAGGGATTCTTTGTAGTTCAGTTTGAATGTCAGAAAGATTACCAAAAGATGCTAACTCAGGGACCTTGGTTTTGGGGGAGAGCTGGGCTCTTCATAACACCCTGGTTTCCAGAGTTTGATTCAAGCTCCATGGTGGTAACCAAGATGCTAGTGTGGGTGAGGATGCCAAATTTACCCCTACCATTCTAGCACCATTTAGTATTGGAAGACATTGGCAATCTTCTTGGCAGGTTTATCAAAAGTGATAGCAACAGGAAAGAATAGGGATTATTTACCTATGCAAGAATTTGAGTGGAGATTGACCTCAGCAAAGGACTCCCGGATAGATTACAGTTGAAACATGAATCTTTCAATTGGATTTAGAGGTTGGACTATGAAAATATTGCTTTTAGATGTAGATTTTGTCATTTGACGGGTCACCTCCAAGACACATGCCCTCTTCCTAAAAAATCCACAAAGAAAAAAAAGGGGCAGATTTTTAACCATAAAAATTGGCAAACAGATTACGCTCCGTCTCTAGATGGGGACGAGGAGAGTGAAGACGAAGAACAACCAGAATTACAGAAAAATGAGGAAAATATGATGAAATCTGAATCAGTGGATGCACAAACACTTGAAAAAAAGAACTATGGTGTGGAAACACTATCAAATGATGCGAATCCTACGGATGCTTCTTTTAGCGGACTAAAGCGTGCACATGAAACAGAAAGCTCAGATTCTGATAAAGATCTAGTTATTGTTCAGCAGCTAGGGGAGATGGCGGGTAAACAATTGATCGTAGCTGTCACTCCGCAGGATGGTTGGACCGAAGTGAAAAGAAAGAAGATGGGGAAAAAAGGGAAAATAGAGGCATATTTTCATCCTTGATTACTATGTCATATGATGTATTATAGTTTTATCTTTTTCCATGGACCTTTGGTCTATTTTTTGACCGCTTGCTTCGACACTTGAGCTATTTGCTTGTAATGCATTTGCATCTACAAAATGTAATTTTGATTTTCTTCGGCTGAAATAAAATTACGCTTTTTTTTCCAGGAAAAAAAAATGAAAAGTAATAACCTTGTCATCCATGTAGCTTGGTATGTTGAATAGTGTTATGTGGTATGTTGTATAGTGTCATTTGGTAGTTTGTTTTTTAGAAGATAAAAAGTTGTAAACTGTTATTTTATTTCAAAATCAAAGTTATGAATATTTAAAGCAAAATTCTTAGTATTCATATTAGTTAGTATGTAATTTTCATTTTCATAGCAATAGCAAAAGACCAACATCTCTTCAAGTTGAAACTTACTGGCAACAAAAAAAACCTTAATTACCTACAAAGGCTAATCACAATACAATCATATGGATAAAGATTATACTCAAAAGACTGAATAATGTCCAACATCTACTACAAAATTCGTTGAGTATTCTTCATAATATAAGGTCCCATTTATAGACCCAACGCCATTTTAGAAAGGGCATCAGCCAGTTCATTGAGCTCTCTAAAACCAATAAGATCACTACAAAATCCTTCTTAAGCAAATCAATTCTTCTAATCCAATGCTCCAACAAATGAATGTAATGAAGCTTGTTTGCCCAATCAATAGCCATTTTAAAGTCTCCAAAATTTTTAATGCATATTATAACTCGTTTCTTGGCAAACTGCATGAGGCCCCAACAAGCTAATAACTCTACCTTGGTATTTTTTCCTCTACCTGTTGTCATCCTGAGTCGAATATGATGATCCTTTTTCATGTTAATATCATTCCTGCATCGCATGGTCCATGCTTGGTTGCACCATCAAAGAAACGTGTTGGAATATCCTCTGTGAGAGTCGAGGAAGAAATGAATCTAATCTTCTCGATTGTTTTTAAGGTAGTATGATCTTTCAAAGATCTGAGAACTCGGATATAAAAAAGATCAAATAATGGCTTAGTATCTTCAGAAGTGCAAAGATTCATGGATTTCCATATCTCCCATACTAGCAGCATCGACAAAATCTTAAATCCTGAACAGTTTTTGAGCTAATTAAATAAACTATCCATGAAGTTAATGTTGCCCCATTCATCAGTATGTTTCAGCTTCCACTGAAGACACTGCCAAATATCCCTAATAAATGAGCAGCTGCAAAACAAACGATTGATATCCTCAGTTGCCACTAAGCAGAAGACGCATCTACCAGGTTCATGAAAACCACGATGAAGCAAGTTCTCCTAGGTAGAATCTTGTTGTGAATACACAGCCAGATGAAACACCTTATCATAAGAGGAATCTTTAATTTCCATAAAATCATAACCCACCAAGGCTTAACAACTCTTCCTTACATATCCAAGATAGCCTCATAGGCAATTTTCGACGTTAGTTAGGCATTGTTGGTGGGACCTCATCATTGTTAGGTATATGTGGGCAAAATTTTATAATATGATTTCACATTATTTGTCTTGTTATTTCTTTGTGTTAGAGTTTGTGTTTTAGGTGTTTGTTTAATGTATTGCTCTTGTGTAGAGGCTTCCAAGTGATAATGATGTTCTTGAGTCCTACAAACGACATACCTCTTTTATGTTTTCAAAAGTATTTATATATATGGGTTCTATTGAAGTACACATCATAAATATTATGGTCTATCATATTACATTTTTTATGACAAACAATTGCACTAAACAAAGTAATTACTAATAAACCATATGATCTAAAAGTGTTAGGTTTTAATCAATAAGATTTTGTAATCTATGTGGGTAAATAAGGTGCCTCATTTTTTAGTGGAGAAAGAGGTCAATGGATATGCCTCATGAAAACTTCTACCACATGTGACACAAATAAATGACTCCAAATCTTATTTTAACAACTCGTGGAATAAGGAATAACTTTGGACTCTTATGGAAATAACATTGAGATAAACAAGGGGAGCTGCTAAAGGCAGCAAGTCCTTGCATTATGCAATTGGTTAATTGTAAGTAAAGCATCATTGCTCAATTTGAAATCATATCCCTGATTATTTTATCGTTATAGGTATAGCTATAGTTTGAGGTCAAGATATAGGGTCGTGATTTAAAGGGCCACCTCCGCGAGTGAGTTGAAGATCAAGAGTATTGAGATTGAGACCCATATCCAGCAGTTCCATTTTTGGGTCGAGATTGAGATGCACCAGTAGCAATTTGTTTCCCATTTCCTATGGATCCATGACCAAGATCTTAATATGTTAGATGACCATGAGTAGTAGTAGATCCAGTTAATCCTTCAGTTGGTTTTGTTGTTGATGTAATCATATACGAAACCTACATCGTTGATTCTTCAGTTGATCCATCATTGTTAGGTATATGTGGGCAAAATTTTACAATATGATTTCAAAATATATGTCTTGTTATTTCTTTGTATTAGAGTTTGTGTTTTAGGTGTTTCTTTAATATATTGCTCTTGTGTAGAGGCTTCCCAGTATTTGGAGCGAGAGTTTATTTGTTTAATTATTTGATCAAACATGCAAAGTTATTGGAAAAGTCATTTCTATTGTTGCAAGCATTGTTTTTATTGTATGTCTGAAGTAACCTGTTGAGGCCTGTAAAATCGCAGGCAACAACAGCAAGGGATTCTCCCCAGTCAACGTTCCCAACTAGCCCGTGACTGTTTGGTGTGGGGAATCCGTCTGGTTTGCGGTCCGGCTACCGTAGCTCAAGTAACAAAAATAAAAGGTTTTACCGGTTGCGGCCCGGTCCACCGTATATATTTTGTATTTTTGACTTTAAGTATGATATGCAAGTGCCTATTTAACATGCAACTTGATAGAGAATGCAAGGAGTATTCACAATGTGATGCGCAGGTTCTTACCTCTCGTCTTAAACCCTCATGCATATAAATCACACACACATCAAGAAATTAAAATTAACTACCTAACCTATCCCCGGGGAGCAAGATTGTCACTTATTAATGAGTAATGTATCTTGTGCATGCATCATAAAGAGAAATTACAGATAGCTGATATTTCTTCCAAAACACATGAACAATTAAAGATATTTAAACAACCAAATAGCCAATTGCTTATGAACAACATTCATTACTCATGGTGGTAATTTTCATAAAATGAACCATAAAATCATTCAGACAAGAACATAGGTCCTAAGAGTTAGAACGATCTCACAGTTACTGGACACAAAGCTGAAAACGAAATAGTTCCTCTTCAACAAATCCATAGCATAACATTTGAACATCCGACCAAGCTTTCTCCGATAGGAAAACTGTAATTCTCTATTGCAAAAGGAAATAATTCTTCTTACAATATGTCTTCACTAATCTAACTGGGAAAAACCCCCCTCTCATCTAAATCTTCTATATTTATACAAAAGAACAAGACTGTTGGGCTGCCCACGAATGACTCTTGGGCTTCCCCAACTCTTCGCCTCCCAAAAATTTACTTTCATTAAGTGTTTATAAAATTTACAAAATATTACAAAAGTGAACAAATGTTCATGAGGAGGGCCCCGCTTGATTATTCAAAAATTTCTTCCACGTTGAAGCCTCTAAAGCAATACTTTCAAATTCAGAAGGTTCCAAGAATCGAATATTTATTTCGAATTTTGCAGCTTGATTTCTGATGACTTCTATTCTGGTTGCGCTCAGGCGAAGCTGGTCTTCTAACAGCTGGACACTAACCGCGGAATGATCTACCTCATTCCTTAGGGTCTGTTCATCTAAAGATTTAATGTGTTGTATCCTTTTTTCACCTTCATGATACCTTCTTTATAATATTTCCAAAAACAGGCTGTGGTCCGGAAAAGCATCCATTCTTTGCTCAGCCTCTACCTGGCATCAATTATAAGTGATCAAAAGTCTCCTGAAGAATTCTACACACGCCCCTCTTGTCTTCTTAATAGCCTTCTTGAACTCTTCGGCTGTGTTGATAGCAAACTCCAACAAATTGTATTCCTGCCTGAGGGCTTGTTAATCTTTTGAGGGTAACTCTGCAGGAGTTTCTTCATTAGCTTCTAACCTAGCCATCCTTCCTGTCAGGACTTCCAGGATGTCCTGAGATCTGTCAACAAAATATGAAGAGGTTTCCAAAATCTCTTCCAACCGGCTATCTACCTGCAAAACCTTGCACCTTTCTTCCTCTATGGCCACTTGCAGTTGGTGCATCTTGGCTCTTTGTGCCAGAATGTGCTCCTTGAAAGGCTGAAGACTAACCTACTGTTCCTTGGTCTCTTCTAAAGATGTTGTCAATGAGGTAATCTGCTCTTTAAGTTCTGCCTTCTACACTTGAGATTGCCTCTCACCTTCGTCCAAGGTAGCCTTCTACAGCTCCAAATCCCTTATCCTACCTAGCAGCTGCTCTTTTTCTGCCCTCAACTCTTGATATTCCTGCTGCACTTTCTCCAGACACTCTTGGGAAGTCTCCATATATCTCTTCTCTATCTGGAGGACCTGAAGTTCAGCTTTTGAAGACTTTATTTCCTTTTGTATGTCTTCAAACTTTCGCTTTAACCTATTATTTTCTTCTCTTTCCTTTCTCAAGGTATCTTTGAGTTGAGAAGAAGACTTCTTTGACTGCTCAAGATCCGTCATTATTTTATCTACATTGTCCTCGGAAGCATGGATCAATGCAGCCCCCGCTCTGATAGTGAACCTGGGGTCTCTGTCTGTCCCTTTCCACCTTTGGTGGTGATTTTCTTTTTAAACCTTCTTCTTAAGGCCGTCATATTCTGTGCACTGCGAAAAATGGACTCCTCTCTGTCCTAGTGGCTAGTGTATTCAAAATGTACATTCGCCTCTTTGCAGTGCTCTACAACCTTATTCCGGGAGTCATTCCTGTGGAAACGCATTTCCCCAAAATGGAATTTCTCCAACTCCTCCACGAATTCATCGGCCTTCTTTACCCTGGTAAACTTGTAACTTCCCAATCTGAATGGCAAAGGAGGGTATGCTGCTTTCTTATGTTCAAATAGAAAACTCCCTATGCCATCTAAAAAGACTTGTCTAACTACCTCTTTGTGGACTACATAGTCTGTGGCATACTTAGGCAGTAGTGAGGGTGCTCTAGAGCATCCAAACATTCTGAAATATAGTCCATCCTCAGTCAAGTAATAATCAACATACTCTTCAATCTCCTGCAATGCCTCCTCCGACATGCAGTTGCATTCTTTCAAGAAAATTAAGGTATATAGTGGCATAATGAAGTGCTCACACACCTCCCTATAGTGGCTATGATATTTGTGAGCCCACAATGGCTTGTACACCGAGTAGACCGGTGTTCTTTCCCGATCCTAGATGCACCTCAGATTGGGGAAAGGTTGGTTGCATAGTATGCAATCAATTAGTATAGAGCTCATGTAGAACTCTAATCTCTTTTGGGACACCCCTCCTAATGCCGATGCTATGCAAGCCGAGAGGATATTGGACACAATGTTGGCCCAGTTGAAAACGGTCCCCTATGTTGCAACATAGAAAATTATCGGCACCCACTCCAATTTGAAGCTTTTACCGTGGGCCCTCCTGAAAATCCTATTCAGCATCAAGGTGATGAACCTGTAAGGGGGTCTTAGACTTGCAGTGTCATACTCTCCTGTCGGCCTAGTTTTTAAGTTTTTTCCAAGCATGAGCATCCTCTTTAGTGTCTCGCCTAGGTCCATCCTGATGCTTTTCAGCCAGTCTTCAGTCATATATATTTGCTCTTCTAGCAAGTGGTAAGCCAGGGCCACATATCTAGGGCTATAAGCAGCATAACCCTATTTATCAACATTTTCTAGAATCATGGTGGTCACATCTACCCTGGGAAGAATCCACCCAATCACCTCTTAGCATGGAAAGAGTTTAGGTCTAGTAGTAATTTTCATTAATGAAGACCTCTCTATGTTGGCATAGATGTTTTCTTCCTCAAAACCTATGTCAGGCACCTCTCGACGCGTAATCAATATGTAAATCTCCACCCATTGATATTCGGGTTCTACACCAATCATGCATTTGGTGTCCTTGTAAGTGTATTCGACTCTGGTGATGACCTCGACTTCAGGTTCCTCTTCAACTGTGGGAGCCTTCTTCTTCTGACGCTTAGACATTTTGAATTCTGAGGAATTTCCCTGTCATGTACATGAAAGTGTTTTAGGTTCTGTTAGGTCATTTCCAGAGAACATTTAAAATAAATACAACAGTGTAAGCGTTTTTATCTCATTTGTGCTAATCATGAATGCAACTACGAAAAATACGCAAACAATGTTCAAAACCAAATGTTCCTGCCCAAAGACCGAAACCAGCTCACAACCAACATGCACAGATCATCTTAGACAAACATGGTTTTTCTAAACGACGAAAAATCCTCTTCTTAATGCCGAACAGAAAATAGTTTCAAAACCCCCTCCCAGTGCTATGGATTACAACATTACGCGATGCCTAAATCCAAGTGAGGATGCTGCAAGTGATAGCACACTAGGAGACTGTAAATGCTCACCTCATGGTCTGACTAGGAAAAGCCACTCTAACCCAGACCGGTTCGGGGTTCCGATTCGACAGTGAACAGGGTCGCCCTAAGCAGGGAACTAAAAACAACACTGAGGTCTCGGTTCGCAAAATGAGAGCGACCGAACCAGTGGAAACAAAATCGACATTTCCTAGGAAAGCCATGAAAGCCCTCCCCGGATAGCCAAACGCAAAATGGGGAAAACTGGTGTGGACAGTGTAACGGCCGTCTGTACCGGTTTCCCCAACAATCGAGTGCAGGCTGTAAGACCATAACAGCTGCGAGAGAGAACGTTGAGTCAGAACCACAACACCCCCAACTTCCAACCATACTAATTAACTTGAAGATATACAGGCCGGGATGGGAAAACCTAAGGAAAGAAACCGCGGGGACAGAAAAGTAGCTCAAACAATCAAATGAAATGGAAAAAGGGGGACAAGGGCCTACCTGGCACTATGCTGCACAACTGGTGGAGGAAAACCGTTGAACTTCCACGGCGGAGCCACCTAGGAGCGAGGGTACCGACAGTGAGAATCCTGGTCTGCTCGAGCGAAAACGACAGCACAGAGAAAAGTCCAAAAATAACGATAAAATAATAAACCACCCAACTCCACTATGTATACACCCCGGTCAACTATAATTGGAGGGAAAAAAAGTCATCCGGCGGTAAAAGGCTAAGGGGTCGGCAACCAAGTCAACATTGCCTCCGCAACGGCTGATGATAAAACGACAGAGAGTTTGCAAAGGCATCGTCAGAGAAACAAATCAGCACTCGCATCGAAGCTCGCAAGACTAAGGCATCGGAGCAATAGAAGGTTGGAGAGCCGCAACGGTGAAACCATAAAAGAAACCAAGTTTCGCAGACCAGCAAAAATCAGAGTAAAAACAAACATGACTTCGGCCAAAAATAACAATCACGCGGAAAATAAAATCAAACTACGCCAGAAAGATAATGCTTTCCAAAGCCACAACGATGAACGCTGAAATCCAAAGGATCTACGAAACAAAAATGGCGGGATAGAAAAAGGTTAATGCAATCATCGGGGAACTTCGCAATGCATCATCCGCAACTGCGGAAACCGTAGAGACAATACGTTCCGGTGGTATTCCAACAAGCCACCGATTAAGACAAACAAATAAATAAAAGCATCGGAGGAAATAAATCTTGGATCGGATCTAACTTCCTGTTACTTCTCTGCAACGATGGGCGTGCAGATGACTAGACTCCCGACTGAAAAGTCCAAAACACTTCCGATGGCAAGGCAAAACTAAATCAAATAGTGAAACATCACTGGCGCAAAACATCAAGCAAACCAAAACGCTGAGCCAAAACGAATTAAAGGAGGGTCCCAAAATTTTTTGAATTTTGGGAAAATGTTGCAGGTGCAACATAACCCTTTTTGTAAGTTAAGTTCAAACTCAAAATATACTTTTATTTTTTTTGCTTTTTAATAAGATGATTTTTCCTCTTCTTATTCTTTTTTTCGAAGTAGGAAAATCCCTACATTACTCAAGGTTAATTCCCTAGCTTTTATTGATATAATCTCAAGCCTCAATGTGTGGTTGCATCATTGTGTGCAAACAAAACTTGGCCACTTGAAATAACCTATTGATGGTCCACAAGGGCCAAGACAAGAATGAGTTATGATTTGTGGTTTTTAGAAGGCAATTATGTAATTTTTGTCATTCATTTTGGCACGTCTTCACATGGGGAGATGGTGAACCTCAAAACCAACATTATCACAAACATGCAAAGCAAATGATATTGGCATTGTTATATGTTGATGACTTTGAGCAGAGTGAACGACAATGTACACTCAACAAGACAATACCACTAGTTGGTCTATTTGACGACTAATCATTTATGCATGGAATTCTCTTCATCCTCAAAGTTTCCTTATGTCCCATGTTTAATCCATTGATAATGATAATGATGTTCTTGAGTCCTACAAACACCATACCTCTTTTATGTTTTCAAAAGTATTTCTATATATAGGTTCTATTGAAGTACACATCATAAATATTATGTTCTATCATATTACATTTTTTATGACAAACAATTGCACTAAACAAATTAATTACTAATAAATCATATGATCTAAAAGTGTTAGGTTTTAATCAATAAGATTGTGTAATCTATGTGGGTAAATTAGGTGCCTCATTTTTTTAGTGGAGAAAGAGGTCAATGGATATGCCTCATGAAAACTTCTACCACATGTGACACAAATAAATGACTCCAAAGTTTACTTTTACAACTCGTGGAATAAGGAATAACTTTGGACTCTTATGAAAAAAACATTAAGATAAACAAGGGGAGCTGCTAAAGGTAGTAAGTCCCTGCCTTATGCAATTGGTTGATTGTAAGTAAAGCATCATTGCTCAATTTGAAACCATATCCCTAATTATTTTATCATTAGAGGTATAGCTATAGTTTGAGGTCAAAATCTAGGGTCGTGATTTAAAGGGCCACCTCTACGAGTGAGTTGAAGATCATGAGTCTTGAGATCGAGACCCATATCCAGTAGGTCCATTTCGAATTGAGATTGAGATGCACTAGTAGCAGTTCGTTTCCCAGTTCTTATGGGTCCATGACCAGCATCTCAATATGTTAGATGCCCATAAGTAGTAGTATATCTAGTTGATTCTTCAGTTGGTTCTGTTGTTGATGGAATCGTATACGAAACCTATATCATTGATTCTGTTATTGGTTTAGTAGATTGAGTATATTAAGTGAGTAAACTTTACTAAATCTCATAAAGTATTTTACTATAATACTTTAGATAAAGTTCCCATGAAAACAATATAATGGATTTTTTTGCATCATTTGAGTATGTTTACATTTCCTCACTAAAATAATGAAGTATTATTTGGAGATTATTCAACCCAAGCCACTTTTATGTCCCAAATGTGCCAACTGTATTAATTTAACAACAATTTGATATTTGGTAATCAATTCAAAGAATAAGCACGCACAACCATATGATCATGTCATCATCTATCAACCAACGAGTTCTCGAAGCTACAACCTATTGAATGTAGTTTTACTTTAATTTGTCCCCTAGAGTATAAATGTTTATTGAGCATAAATGTTTATTGTCAAAATTGACTAGTTGGGATGGTTACAATTTTTTGTTACTATCTATAACCTTTCTCATGTTGCAAATGAACCGAGCATATTTGGCCTTGGGATGTTTTTATGCCGAGTGCTCTTATCCAAGAAAAAAAAAGCTAAGAAATTGTTCTGCTTTGTCTCGATGATAAGAAACCTGAGCATTATTTACAATGTCATCACCTCCATGTTGGTTATTATAAATTTTTTCCATTGAACCGAAATTTTATGCACTCGAAACGCGTTCTTCTACTTTCCATGTGTTCACCACCAAGTGCTCATAATGATGCATTTCTACTTTTACAGCTTTGGAACTTTAGTAAGACTTGTTTAAATTACTGTGCCATTGATCTTCATGCAATGAGTGCAATTAGATTGTATTATTATGCAGTGTAAAGGAATGAATAATACACATTGAACAAGACAAATTTCACTGGAAATAGATAAGTATTGCTAAGTATAATTACAGTATAAACTTCATTAATCCCAACAGTATACAACAGTGTTACATAATGGAAAATTTGAATCCACTAACTCAGTCTGACTGCATGGTTAACTAAAAGTGTCTAAATCACTATCGGAGTTCACTAGATCAACTCCAGTTGTCTAATTTGGTCTCTCAATCAGTTAAACTAGTCTAACTGATGTGGTAGGTGAGAAGTAGGTGAGAATAGGTGCCTACCCACATGCAGCCATGCAAGACTGGTGCTAACTAAATTGGAGGACATCTAACTGAATGTAACTGGAGCATAACTTATCTTGACTAGTCACAAACTACCAACAACTGAAGGAGGTTGGTGTTGGCACTCCCAGTGGCTCCTAAATTGTAGTGATTGGTCTAGAGGGGCATAAATTGATGCATGAAGGTCAGTCAATTGCAATTAACCTCTATTTGTGTTCCCCGCACTGTGGTGACTGGTACATGTGGCCCCATTAGCTCAAGTGGACCCAATGGTACCGGTAGACCCAATAATAATTAAATGACTCATGAGCTAGGGAAATATAATATAATAGACTAGTTTGGACAAGGGATGATTATAAATCCTAACAAACCCCCTTAATCCTGACTTGGACAACTATGGGCCCTAGAAACAAGGCCAAAAGTCACCCATATACAATCTAAAAGAATTAAAAAATGTTGCTTAATAAACCGAAGAAATAGGGGAAAACCTCATGGGAAAATCCCCCCTCAAAATAAGTAGGAACGAGAAATACAAGCTATTTTTAGAAGAAAAGAAGCTTCCTCCTTAGAAAATAACTTGCAAAAAATCTGTTGTAATTTGCAGCACTATGCAGCAGCATGGTTCTTCTATGCATCCGCATCCTGAAGCTATGCATGTGAACCTCTCAATGTCCTTATGATCTGATGGATGTTGTATGTGTTTCTTCTATATGGAAGAGGTAGAGAATGGTCATTTTTCTTCTTTCGTGGGCCAAATAGTTGATCATTTGTTATCATCACGTAGCACTTTCCTGGAAGCTTGTTGCACAACTTTGTAGGGAGCGAATCTGCGAGAGAGAGAGCAACATGCTCATTCTGATATTGGGACCTTGTTCTCCTTCTATCTTCTAGATTCCCAGCACCATCCCCAGTTGCAACAATGAGCTTTTGAGACCATCTAGGCTTAGGCCTTTAGTTTGGAATGGATATTGGATCTGGATCTAGAATCTCATGAGGTTCAGCCTCAATACCAAGATCATGCTGATCTTGATCCTCTTTATTTGAATCTAAAACATGTGACAAATCATCATCATCAAAATATAGTGGAAGAGTGGTTATACCTTCTTTTGCTTTGGATGGTGGTGGATCACACAACTGATCTTCTTCAAACTGAACATTGCACTCAATGAAGCATTTCCTAGTTGCAACCTCCATCAACTTGTATGCTTTTGCATCTGCTGCGTCTCCCAATGGAATGCATTCGCTACTATGGGCTTGGAAGGCCTTTCTCTTATCAATGGGTATAATGGCCCAAGCTTTGGAACCAAAAACTCTCAAGTGAGAGACATTGGGCTTATGCTCATCCAATGCTTCGAATGGATTGGCCCCAACCACTGATTTATGAGGCTCTCTATTCTGTATATATGAAGCACAGTTTACAGCTTCTGTCCAATAAGAAGGAGGAAGATTCTTGGCATGGAGAAGACATGTTCCCATCTCCTTCAGTGATTTATTTTTCCTCTCAGCTACACCATTTTGTTGTGGTGTGGATGGAATTGAGTGTTCCATTTGAATCCCCTCGTATTCACAATAATGTTGGACCTCTCTTTTATTGTATTCACCTCCTTTATCAGATATTATGGACTTGATCTTTTTCCTGAAACTGTTCTCAACCATAGCTTTAAAAACTTTAAAAATTACAAAAACTTCATATTTCTGTTTCATGAAATATATCCAGCAGAACCTAGAACAATCATCAATAAAAGTAAGGAAATACCTGCAACCATTAATTGATGTTGTGGGCATTGGTCATGCCACATAACTATGTATCAAATCAAGTATAGAGGCAACCCTATGTGCCTCCCCAACTTCATACCTCTTCTCTGGATGCTTACCTACCAAGCAACCAGGGCATGCTCCATCTGAAGTTTGGATGAGAGGTAAACCTTCAACCATTTTATCATTGTGGAGTTGTTGGAGATATTTGAAATTGAGATGCCCAAATCTCTCGTGCCATATCTTGCTGGTGTTGTTAGCATGATTCAATAGAGTTGTAGGAGGTGAGACAGGCAAAAAATGTGAGAACTCGTAAGCCTTAGTGGCATGATTAGCAATACCTTTAGCAATGAGCTTTCCAATAGCTTTTTCTTTGATTTCAACTGAGTCAGAGTCGAATGTAACTCTCTTGGGAGAGCTTGTATGGGTCATATGACAAACATACAACAAGTTTGTTGCAAGAGAGGGCACACAAAGAACATTCTTGAACTCATCATGTTGGATTTCAAATGAACCTCTCTCGACAGATGGAATTTGGGAGTCATCTCCCATGTGAATGTTAGGTCCTCCTGATAGTGTGAGCTTGGTGAAGGATTCCTTGGAGGCAACCATGTGGTTGGATGCTCCAGAATCAATCAAATAAGTTGTCAACTAAGTAAGGCCATCCTTCAAGGCATGGCACCTCTCATGATATTATGTCTATGGTCCAACATTAGACTTCTTTTCTCCATGTGGAAGAGCAATGTTGTTATGTTTAAGGAGGGTGGACAGTTGGTTGATCTGCTTCTTCATGCAATGGCTTTCAGGATGAAAACCCCTCATACAATAAGGACACTTTAACTTTTCAAACTTTTTCTCTCTTGGATCCCGTAGCTCCTTCAGAAGACTTCTGACTCTATTTTGGTTTCAAATCAGATGCTTTAGGCTCCTTCCCCTTGTGCTTCACTTTAGCTTGTGCATTAGTAGAGTCTTACATCAGAAGAGCTTGGTTCTTGGAAGTTTGGAGGACTCCCATTTGGACCAACTTATCTTGCTCCTGTATTAAAGACTCGACAAAGTTGTCAAGTGAAGGCATCTTCCAATTGGGAATGGAATCTCTTCTAGAATGGAAGGTAGAGACGAAGACAGAATACTTAGAACCAAGTTTGTTGAGCACCGAGAGCACAACTTGCTCATCCTTCCTCTCTATTCTGCATTGCTTACATTGTAGTGCAAGCAATGTAAGGCTAGCTTCCTTCCTCTCTTTTTTACTTGAATTTTGTAAAAAAGGATTGGATAGCCTCGAAACTATTGGGTTGTAAGGCTATCAGCTCGTTCTCCAAGATGTGCCCTAAAGCTCATCTTACTTGCCAAACAAGAATTCGATCTTCTCCCAAGATTCTTTGGGAGTCTTCGATCCCTCAAGATGAAAGAGGAGATCCCTGGAGATGTGAAAACAAAGGAAGCTAAATGCTTCATCCAATCGGTTAAAGAGCTTGTTTTCTCAACAAGATAATGAGGTTCAGTATCTCTACCCATTGTCATCTTGTACAGACCAAGCTTGCATAAGCAGACCTGCATATCTGCCCTCCAATCAACATAGTTGAAGGGTGTTAGGATCTGGGGTAAGAAATATTGAGAATCCATCAATTGTCCTTCTGGTCAGTCAATTTCTTCAATCAATATAGGTAGCACCTGTAAGAAAACACTGCAAACACAAAAACAATTCGCACTAGGACATAATCAAGCCTTCAATCTCGACATGTACACTTTCTCAGGGTTTGTCTCACCCGTAGAGACTTCTTTGAACGAATCTAGAGTTAGCAATGCACACTTTGCAGGACTTATGTGAAAACCCAATTGCTTCTGGTGTACAATGGAGATTGGACACACTTGAGCCTTGCTTGAGGAGGATCTGATACCATGTTTGAATTATTGTTTCATTGATCTTCAGGAAATGAGTGCAATTAGATTGTATTATTATGCAGTGTAAAGGAATGAATAATACACACTAAACAAGACAAATTTCATAGGAAACATATAAGTATTTCTCAGTATAATTACAATATATACATCATTAATCCTAGTAGTATGCAACAATGTTACATAAAGGAGATTTCAAACCATGTGGATAGGATTCGAATCCACCAACTCAATTTAACTACATGGCTAACTAGAAGTGTCTAAATCACTATAGGAGTTCACTAGATCAACTCCAGTTGGCTAATTCAGTCTCTCAATCAGTTAAACTAGTCTAACTGATGTGGTAGGTGAGAATAGGCGCCTACCCACATGTAGCCGTGCAAGACTAGCACTGACTAAACTAGAGGACATCTAACTGAATGTAATTGGAGCATAACTTAGCTTGACTAGTCACTAACTACCAACAACTGAAGGAGGTTGGTGCTGACACTCCCAGTGGCTCCTAAACTTTAGGGATTGGTCTAGGAGGCGCATAAATAGATGCATGAAGGTGCAGTCAGTTGCACTTAACCTCTATATGTGTTCCCCACTCTAGTGACTGGTACATGTGACCCCATTAGCCCAAGTGGACCCAATGGTACTAGTGGACCCAATAATAACTAAATGACTCCTAAGTAAGGAAAATATAATCCAATATACTAGTTTAGAGAAGGGAGGATTATAAATCCTAGCACTCCCAAGGTAAGTCAACCCTAATTGGGAAAATAGGTCGGTCCTGTTGGGTTATTGGGCCTCTCCACTGATCAATATAAATAGAGGAGGCGCCTCCCACATTTGGACACAAGCAAAATAATCAAGCAGTTGTGCTAGAGAGAGAAGGAGCAATCCATCTGGGAGAGAGGAAGCAATCCAATATTATTCTTGGGGGCTTATAAGTCTTATTCTTTGGGTCTTACACTGTACTTGGTTGAGTTCTATATCGAGGAAGTTTTGTTGAGTTTTCTTCCCCGTGAGGGTTTCCTAGGATAAATCTCTGTGTTCTTTTGTGTGGTTGTGCTTGTCTTTCTTTCAGTGATCATTTTGTATATGGTTATGATGTTATGATGCTAAATGTTTTAGATCTTGTATAGCCATTGAATACTTAACATTTCAAGACTTGTTCCCAACAAAGTTTTGTGAAATGAAAGGTATAGAGGGTGGCTTGGGAGAGATGAAGATCCCCTTAAAGCCAAATGCAAAACCAATAAAGCAACGCCTATATTGGTTAAATACGTGGTACAAAGAAAAGGTTGAAGCAGAGCTTGACAAGATGTTGGATGTTGGAATTATAGAGCCCATTGAAGAATCTGAGTGGATTAGTCCTATGGTTGTGCAGGATACGAAGATGGGTATTTGTGTATTAGTCCTATGTATTTGTGTCAACCTCAGAAAGCTTAATGATGCTTGCCTACATGATCCATTCCCTACTCCTTTTACCGACAAACTGCTGGAAAGTGTTGGTGGTCAAGATATGTGTTCATTCATTGATGGATTTTCTGGCTACCGTCAGATTCAGATAGCAAAAGAAGATCGACAGAGTGGGGTTGCTTCCAATACACAGTAATGCCTTTCGGAATCAAGATGCACCTGCCATATTTTCTAAAATTGTTGTTGCTATATTTAAATAATTCATACACATGTTTTTGGAAGTTATTTTGATGATTGGACATTCTATGGGATTATCATGGACCAAATCGACAGCCTTCGTCTCATGCTAGAAAGATGTTGACAGTATTAGATCTCCCTGTTAAGCGCTAAATGTTGGGCATCATTCCCCTATAGTGTGGCACTTTACCCCCTATAAGTGATGTATTGCATATTATTGATGCAGGAACATGTCTATTAATGGGTTTATTAGTTGTTATTGTACATGTTTGTCTCTTGTATATAGGAAGGAGATATTTTCATTTAAGTAAGCATTGTATATTATCTTATGTAGGGTAAACTGCACATTGTGTAAGGAGGTTCCTCCCTCGAAGAGGATTGCTATTTATCTGTATTCTTCATTATAATTAAGGCTTGGATTTCTCTCTTCTTGTATATTTCTGCTCTTTTTATTCTATTTTGGGACTTGGTTGCATAACATTTGGTATCAGAGCTCTTTCCTCGGGACTGGCTTCTGCAAAACGAGTCATATTGGAATTTTTGCTGCAACTTTTTTTATAATGAGTCAGGGATCAAGGTTAAAAAACCACTTTCAAAACGGTCCTAAATATTTCAAATCCAAAATTCAGGTCCTGATACAATACATTTTCGATGATAATTGCGGAGGAATCTAGGGTTTGTTTACTAGTACAAAACATAGTCTAAAGTAGGTGTTCTAGGGAGAAAGGCCATATATGAGGCATCCAAGATCCAAATTGAGTGAAACTATATTAATTGGAAAGAAGGCAAAACAAGGTATATGTGGTAGTATTTTAAGCTGTAGAAACAAAATATTGGACACGTGGCATACTGTACAAGTTCGCTCTTATGAAAGGGCATAAAAGAAGAAGTATTGGTACATTTACAATAACTTTCTATTAAAGAATCAAAATTATGTCAAACATGTGGAATTGGAAAGAGGAAACATCGGGGTAACACATGCCGAAGTTTCATAGCTCGAGGATTCGAAAGTTAAATTTTATCTCAGTTACAAGTCGACCCTGAAACAATCTTCCAATTAGGGTTTGAAACAAGTGTTATAGGGAAAAAGGTCATATCTAAGGCATCCAAGATCCAAATTGAGTGAGACTAGTTGCATATGAAATAAGAAGGACCATGGTATCTGTGGTAGGATTTTTAGATACATAAACACAATATTAAACACGTGGAATACCATACAAGGTCGCTCTTCTGGATAGTCCAAAAATAAGAAGTTTTGTGAGATTTACAATAAAAATTTGTTGGCACATCCAAATTAGGTCAGACTTACAACGTCAGAAAGTGGACAGATCGGGATACAACAGGACAAAGTTTTAGACCTAGAGGAATTGAAATTCTAATTTTATATCAATTTCAACTCTGCCCTAAAAAGTCTTCCAATCAGGATTTGAAAAATGGTGTTTTAGGGAAAAATGTTATCTGGAGCATCCGATATCCAAATTGAGTGATACCGTATTACATCAAAATATAAGACTGACCATTATATTTGTGGTAGATATTTCAGAGTTAGATTCGAAATATTGGACACTTTGCATAGTATACAAGTTCTCTCTACTGGATAGGCCAAAAATAATAATTGTTGGGAGAATTGCAATATAGTTTTACTAGAGCATCCAAATTAGGTCAAACCTGAGGCATTAGAAAGAAAACACATCAATCCACCACAATTCGAAGTTGCAGACCCAAAGGAGTTGAAATTTTAAATTTATCTTAGTCCAAGTAGGCCATAAAACAATATTTCAATCAAGGTTGAAGAAGGAAATTATATAGTTCAAGCAGTGGTTGATTGCATAGAGCACGAACAAGCAATCTCCAAATACTGAAGAGGTCCAAAAATAGGATGAAACATTAGGTAGATCAACATTACAGTTAAAGGATTTTTGAAGAAGGAAAAATCACATGGGAACTTCAACAAATAATTGAAACACGACCCAAATAACTATGAAATCAAGCTATTATTGAGTACCTCATCAAGTGGAGGAACTTACCAGCTGCAAATTCGACATGGGAAGATGATACTTTCATACAGATGCATCCACAACTACCCAAGCGTTGAGGACAACGCTTGTATGAAGGGGAGGGGCATGTTAAGCCCTAAATGTTGGGCATAGTTCGCCCTATAGTGTGGCATGTTACCCCCTATATGGTGGTGTAGTACATATTATTGATGTAGGATCGAGTCTATTAGTGGGTCTATTAGTTGTTATTGTACACCTTTGTCTCATATATATAGGAAGGAGATATTTTCATCTGAGTAAGCATTGTATATTGTCTTGCCTATGGTACACAATACATTGTGTAAGGATCTTCCTCCATCTAAGGGCATTGTTAGTTATATCTATTATTCATTATTAAGGCGTGGATTACTCTCTTCTTGTCTATTTCTTCTCTTTTTATGTTATTTCCGAGACTTGGTTGCATAACACTCCCTAAATTTAAAGAAGCATATATTTTGTGCACCCTTTGGTATTTTGTTGGGGCTTGTTGTATGTAAGGAAGGAATACTTATGGATCGTGCTAAAATTTCAATCATAGTTGATATACCACTTCCTACTTCGGTCAAGCAATTGCGGACTACATTGGGAGATACCAGGTACTATAGTAAGTTAAAAGGTTATGCTGAAATTACTGCTCCAATGGAGAAGCTACTTTAGAAGCATGTAAATTTTCGATGGAATGAAGACTGTCAAAGGAGCTTCGACATGTTAAAAGAGAAGATGATTTATGTACCCATATTGGGATTTTACCAGACTAGAAAAAGGAGTTTCATGTGCATGTCGGAACATCATCAATTCCATTGGGAGTTTTCCTAGCCCAACCTGGTGAGGGGTCCATCGGCCACCCATTTCTTTTGTTAGTAGGAAGTTGTCAATGGTGGAAAAAAATTATGCAACCACTGAAAGAGACGGTCTCTCCATGGTCTATGCTTTGCATAAATTTCTTCACTACTTGTTAGGAGATCACTTCAAGATGTTTACTGACCACTTTGCACTTCAATACCTATTCAATAAGCTAGTGTTAGGGGGGTGATGTGTAATGTCCTCTTTTTCCTAGGCATTGAGGACCAACCCGCTAACCTATGTGATTCCTGTGGGTTCGAGCAGGTACTGACAGTAAGGGAATCAGCTGAAGACTGATGCCATCTATAGAAGATCTAGGGCATTACCATTGGGTCGAAGAGGGCCACCAGAGCCAAAGGCCACCTACATGCATGACATTTGAGCATTATTTAATGATGCATGCACCCGATTAAGTCTCCATGCACATGCATGCTAGTCAACTACAAATTAGAAGTTAAACTGACCTAATTAGGTCAAAGGTTAGGGTTTTCACAGTTGAAAGTTATAAAAGAAAGATAAAGTGAATGGAGAAGGTACTTATGTGATAATTGATTTGTGGAGTCGAATTGGAGAGCTCGACGAGCTAAGTTGGGGTTGAGCGCATGCTCAACTAACTGGTGTATTTCAGCAGTGAAAACTATCTTCCCTAGTTCATCATCAGGTTGGATCATACAGGTTCAACACTAGTTCATCATCAGGTTACATTCAACAGTTATTCCGAGAGGTTGATTATTCATCTAGCCAGAGGGTTTCACTGTCACACCTGTCACCGTGATCAGAGACAAAGCAAGCACATCATCCGGCCTTCCAGCAACAGCTTATTTATTTGATCTATATACTGGTATGTACATGCATTGATTTCTCCTATTTTATAACATCTCTGTATTTTTCTAGGGCACATATTTGCATGCAACTGGATGCATGCAAAGTTTAGGGTTTTCTTTCCTATTATATCAGTTTGGGATATTATAGTGGTATTAGAGCTGGTTTTCCTGCCAACCTGAGTGGGAATCTATTGAGGGTGAGCACCAATATTATCTTTCCTCTATGCTCATTGTACTGGAGTACTCACTATAGCCTTCCAATCTTGACATGGGATGCGTTCCATTTTCACTTTCATAAGCAGATCCCCCATGAATGCTTGAAATTTGACTTATCATTGAAATTGAGCCAGATTTGCGACTTTCAACATTTGTAATTGTGCTTCTTGGAATTGAGACGTCAGAACTCATCATAACATCATTAATAGTCGAAAGAGATTCATTTCTTTGAAAGGGTAGGGGTTGAAAGTCAAATGCTTCAGATTCGGACTCTACCCCATCCATATATTCTTTCAGATTCGGACTCTGTCCTGCCTGTCCTCGGAAAGCTCAAGTGTTGGATACCTCGCTTGAATATATTTTCGAGGGTTTGTAAGGTCGACAGGGAAATTATTTTGGACCTTTTGGGAAGACTTTGAACAAATTTTCCCTAGAAAATATCGCCGTCTCGGGTGCCAGAGGTGCGGGTTGGCAGTGGCGTTTATGATTTCTCCTTTACATGAAGTGGTGGAGCTCCGTAGAGACATTATTTTAGCCTGTTTTTGTGTTACGACGGTTTGATTGTGGAATTATGCGAGCCAGGAGAAAAACCCAAGCATTGACACACATTGCATAGTTTTTCCAAGGCCCATCTCATCCGCAAGAATAACATTTGTATCATTCCTCTAGCTGTTCACAAGAAAGTTCAACCCTTCTAATTGGTAATCGCGAAGTGTGCCTCCTTTCAACCATTCAGGCTATTCATCAAGTTTACGCAAAATTGCTTCGCTTTTCTTTCTTTGGGCATCGACCGTCTTTCCTTGAACTGTCATTGCAGCTTCATGACTTCAGAAGCGGAATCGATATTTTTCAGTGGCAGCGTCCTATATCTCGAATTGTTCGGAAGTTGAAGAAGATTCTAAAGGTGATGCAGTGTGCATATTGAGCTCTTCAAGCCAGTGGGCGACATTGTCAAAGGTAAGCTTGCGACTATTTTCATACATATGATTATGCCCGCCATTTTGTAAGTGCATGCACATGAATTCTTGGGTTGGAGTGGAGTACCAAGGAAAGTTGATTTGAGTTGCAGTGTTCCCAATAGGCATTGAATCATAGAGGTTTACAAAAGCACTTGAGTTACCTGAAGTCGAGGCACACATCAGATTGTTAGAAGAAACAATTGTTCGTTGAAAGATCAAAAGCTTACAAGCCAAGTTCATGAGATCGTGGGACGCATAAATGGACGATTTGGGAATCTGATCTCTGTTCCAATACATCACTTGGATCGATCACTTGATTTTCATGAACTTTGTGCACTTTACGCTATTACAGTGGGATTTGTTTGACAGATGTGGCACTTGTAACGTCTTTACGGGATGGGGTGAATCTCGTAAGTTATGAAGTTATAGCTTGAGAAAGGAGTGTTGATCCTTAGCGAGTTTGTTGGGGCTGCACAGTCTCTCGCTTGCTAGAAGCCATCATTTTTGGAAGAAACTGGGCCCTTGTTGAGCCGTCAACCACCTTGGCAGATATGGACAGTAAGAAACCAACCTTTTGCAGCACGAGCTTAAACTCTAAAAATTCATTATAGGTACACTGCAATTCTTCACTGTTTTCAGTTATTTCTTGGAGTTCAGCTTCATATTCACCAAATTGGACCTGCAAGCACAAAAAACTCAAGCTCGTTGAAATCAGTTACTAGTTCATGAGGAGGTCCTGTCGGACTTAAGCCAGGTTTATTTATTTGGTCTCTAAAGAAACGCAACTTTCAAGTCATCTCTGCACATTGTTTAACTTGATTAGCATAAGCGTGGAGGAAGAAAAGTGTGCTAAGAGCACCTAGAAGAGAAAATCATGATCCCTTTCGAAGAGCTGATTTCATGATCCATATATTCCAGGCCTGATTTCTCCTTACATTGCTATTGTTATTCATATAAAGTGGAGGTACTGTGGTTACATTTGATTTACATTTTTTGTCTGAAATATTATATGTCATCAGTCTTGCCAGCTGTGGGCATGCAAAAATTATAAATGAATCCAGGAGACCCATACAACATTACTCACAGGAGACAAAGGTATAGAGATAGAGAAGAGGATTTTGAGGACATAGATTTGGGGAACATAGAGTATCAGTTTAAAAAGGGCAAAGAAACAATGGTCGATGATGATAAAATAGCTTTCAATAGTCTCATATCAGCCATAAAAGAACTCACCACTGGGAATAAAGAAATTATGAGCACCTTCAGGCAAATGACTGAGAAGAATGGACCCACCCCACATAGTCCCTTATTTCCCAACAGTGATAGGGTATCCACCAGCAGTAGTAGGGAGTAATTATATACCAACATGCAGAGCCATCCCCATATACACAAGCCTTTCCGACCTACCATACCTCAATTCTTAAATAGTCCAGCTGTAGTGCCTCTAGCACAAGCAGAACCAGAAGAACTCATGAGTGCCTATCTGAGAGAATATAGAGCTTTAGGAGAGGACTTCCATTCAGCCATGACCTTCACTAACTTCTACCACTTTAAAAGTAAGAACAAACCCAAGGCTTACAATAGGCCATTTACCCAGAACTATGAGTTACAGCGCACCGTAGGGAAACTGACTATCCCTACCTTTGAGGGCACTCGGGGTGGCCCAGCCCGGAATTGGGTACAGAAGTTGGATACATACTTCCAGCTCAACCCCGTGATTGAGACATATGCCATTAAATTGGCTACTTTGCATTTGGACGGAGAATCACATGAGTGGTTGTATCATGGGTTAATGACACTGGGTCACAACACCATCACATCATACCCAGATTTTACATAGAGTCTCATTGAGTGGTTTGATCGGAAGGATCCTGAGGTCCACTTTAGAGAGCTGACACAACTCAAGCAGACTGGTAGTGCAGATGCATTTATTTCAGAGTTTCAGAGGATAGCAGTCATGGTGACAGATATATCAGAGAGCAGGTTGATTATGTTGTTCACTGAGGCTCTCATTGAACCCTTACGGGGATGGGTCAAGTCTTATAGGCCCACCACCCTAGCAGATGCCATCAGATGGACTAGAGATTTACAGGATGCAGTATCCAAGGTTAGGCTTCCTCCCAAACCCAATTCCCATATTGAAGATGAAGAGAGGAAACCCGTACAGAAAGAATGGATGGACAATAATACCCGACAGGACCTTAGAAGAAAAAAGTTATGTTTCACTTGCCAGGAGCCATGGGTACCAGGTCACAGATGTTCAGGGAAGGGAAAGGCTTACTACATAGAGGCCTATTTTAAAAATGGGGAGGATGATGATTATCCTGATCAGGAGCAGAGAGAGACACCAGAGAAAATTAGGGAGTTGCGGCCCTCAGGAGGTACCACTCTACCATGATAGGGGTTCCTCAATTCCACACTCTTCGAATCAGAGGTACCGTACAGGGCCACAGAGTGGGAGTGTTGATAGATGATGGGGCATCCCACAACTTTATTGATGCTACATGGATTAAAAGGAGAGACATTCAGACTGAGAGTTTTGAAGGGTTTTCAGTAGCTGCAACAAGTCACACCATGGAGTGTAGTCAGAGGATTCCTCAATTAACAATAACACTTGGGAATTATACACTGAGGGAGACATTCTACGTGGTGGATGTACCTGACACGAAGGTGGTATTAGGATTTCAGTGGATGTATTCCCTAGGGAAGTATTCCACAAACTACCAGACCATGGAGATGGAGTTCACATGAGTCGAGGGACAGAAGGTAGTATTGAGAGGGATGAATACCTACCCTCCCACGCTAGTGACATCACACAGGATGGAGGCAGTACTCCGACAGGGAGATATGGAGGGAGCAGCAGAGTGTTTTGTTACCTTCAGGAAACCAGCAGATAAGGCCACACAACATCCAGCAATATTCAGAGACTGTCCAACAGGTCGACCTCCAGATAGGGGATTTGAGAGCTGCCCCCCCTTGATGATGAGGGGAAATTGATTCTGATTCCGGAGTGCATCCTAGAGGTACGAGAGCAGAAACTGGGGAACAAAATCATCAGAGACTACTTGGTTCAATGGAAAGATCTGCCTATAGAGGAGGCAACTTGGAAGACAGAATAGGTATTACAGCACCCAGCTTTACAGTTGATTGAGGACAAGCAAATTCGATAGGGAAGGACTGTAATGTCCTCTTTTACCTAGGCATTGAGGACCAACCCACTAACCTATGTGATTCCTTTGGATTTGAGAGGGTACTGACAGTCAGGGAATTAGCTGAAGACTGATGCCATCTACAGAAGATCTAGGGCATCACCATTGGGTCGAAGAGGGCCACCAGAGCCAAAGGCCACCTGCATGCATGATATTTGAGCATTATTTAATGATGCATGCACCCGATTAAGTCTCCATGCACATGCATGCAAGTCAACTGCAAATTAGAAGTTAAACTGCCCTAATTAGGTCAAAAGTTAGGATTTTCACAGTTGAAAGTTATAAAAGAAAGATAAAGTGAATGGAGAAGGTACTTATGTGATAATTGATTTGTGGATTCGAATTGAAGAGCTCAGCGAGCTAAGTTGGGGTTGAGCACATGCTCAACTAACTGGTGTATTTTGGCAATGAAAACTATCTACCCTAGTCCATCATCAGGTTGGATCATACAGGTTCAGCACTAGTTCATCATCAGGTTACATTTAGCAGTTATTCCGGGAGGTTGATTATTCATCCAGCCAGAGGGTTTCACCGTCACACCGTGTCACCGTGATCAGAGACAAAGAAAGCACATCATTCGGGCTTCCAACAACAGCTTATTTATTTGATGTATATACTGGTATGCACATGCATTGATTTCTCCTATTTTATAGCATCTATGTATTTTTCTAGGGCACATATTTGCATGCAACTGCATGCATGCAAAGTTCGGGGTTTACTGTCCTATTATATCAGTTTGGGATATTACATGATCTGTCGATGGATTCTTCTCTTATAGAAATTCAACTTCGAGATCATTGTTAATCCCATAAGTCTTAATGCTAGCCCTGGCCATCTATCAAGAATAGAAACAGGAGAAGAACCTAGTAATTTGGATGGTAATCTGCCTGATGCACAACTTTTTGTTGTCGAGGTTGTAGATCAATATTCTAAGGACATTGTCACCTTTTTCTCTACAATAATGCCACCAGAAGGATGCTATAAGGCACAAAAGAAACAATTAGTTGTCAAGGTTGTAGATTTACAACTTATAGCAGGGCAATTATATAAAATGGGTCATGATGATATACATAGGCGATGTGAACTACTAATTATTCTCATTGAATCTCATGATGGTGTTGTCAATGGTCATTATAGTGGAAGATTGAATTCCCAGAATATTCTACAAGCTAGTTTATGTTGGTTGACGTTACATGCAGATTCAACTAAATATTGCACGAGCTGTGACGTGTGCCAAAGAACAGGGAAACCTTTGTGGTGAGATGAGATGCCATTGATGCCACAACTCACTTTGCAAGGATTTGATAAATGGGTTGTAAATTTTGGGGGACCTATCAACCCACCTGGTAAGCAGAATGGGTCGTGCAATATCATCACTATGAAGGATTATTTAACACATTGGGTTGAGGATTCTCTTGTCAAATATTACACTGTTGTGACTATAGCGAGGTTCGTGCTCGATAACATTGTCACAAGGTTTTGGTAAGCGATCAATGTACTCATTTTGTTAATACGACGATTGAAGCACTCATACAAAATTCTAGATTCAACATGGAAAGACAACGCCTTATGATCCTCAATTAAATGGTATTGTCGAAACCTTTAATAAAATTTGGAGAATGCTCTAACTAAGGTATGTAATGTAAACTGGGATTATTGGAATATGAATATTATAAGTGTTATTGGGCCTACCGTACTACATTAAAAATTTAACATGGCACACACCTTTTAAGCTGGTCTATGGGAAGGAGTTTGTCATGCCAATGGATTTTATTGTACCTAGCCTAAGGATACTTGTTTACACTTGTACGACTGATACTGGTGCAATTGAGGAAAGGATGTCAAAACTATTACAACTGGAAGAATATCGGTTTGTCGTAGGATTTCACCAACAAGTGGAAAAGGATCGACAAAAACCCTGACATGATCGACATGTCAGCCAAAAGAATTTCAAGCAAGGAGATTTAGTCATCCTATACCACAGTAAGTTCTTCAAACATCCTGGTAAGCTTCAAAATCATCGGTTGGTCTGTATGCCATCAATTTTATTACCATGGGAGGAGTAGTTCAGTTGTAGAAACTAAATGGTGACCTTGTCAATGACTTAGTGGATGGCAGTTGACTAAATCCCTATTGGGATAGCCGAGCTCATTGTACACAAGAATGTCAGTAAAAGAAAAGAAAAGAAAAAGAAAGTCATTATGTTTCGTAGTTATTTTCTATTGTAGTTTTTTGTTTCGCAGTTGCTTGTATCAGTCCATTATGAAAACGTTCTGATATGTCATGTATATAATTGATGCACTTTAATGCCTACATTTATGGTGAAGGAAGTGGCGACGTTCGAAGAAAGTTGTCTCGTTTTTCCATAAATGATCAAGGCATGTGAATGGATTGGCCACCATTTTCGGAAATAATTTAAATGTCTAGTTAATTAACTACCCACATGATCAAACAGCCTACCGCATGCATACATGAATTCAAAAGGGGAAGCGTGGCCTTGGGTGGAGATCATCATATTCATTGTGTAAACTTCTCGAGTAATATAGAGCTGCAGTCAAAGTGTTTTCAACACTGAAGCACCTTTATTATATGGAAATTAACATCTCTAACACCTCCACTGCCATTGGATATGATTTTCATACCCCAATTGGCATACCTATCATATAGGAGTTACTTGAAGTTGTGTCGATCCCGTTTCTTGTCAATCCACCGAAAAGAAAGAGAACAGGGAGTCAACTTGAGACCTAAGTGAAGGGAACCCACGACATTGAAGAAGATGGGTCCACTACGATACTACCTGGGTATCGACCGCATCGAAGGGATGATGCACAAGTTGTAACTATCGTGAAGAATCCCAATTTTACCTTGGTCGAGCTGGTTGTGCCTATGGGTGTTTGAGTTACTGACAACACTCTATCCAATCTAAACAAGATGTCGTTCACTAACCATGCTCTTCGAAAGTTTTGAGAGCTCAAGCAAGATCAATATATGGAGGCTATGAAAATTGAAAGAGGGTCGCAGGAGTTAGTCCCTATGGAGTGATGTTGGGGGTTGCAGAGGTACGATTTTATGAGCTTAATGCATCTGCCTCATTTCGGTTGGGTCGCCAAAGTTAATACTTGTCTCAAGCAATTGCTTGTCTTTTTTCATGGGGGGTATCTATGGTTGGATACTAAAGTTTCGGTCAATGCCAAAATGATTACAACCATCATGAGTCTTCCCAAAGTTGAAGGTGACTCGACATGTTTCTTTGCTCGGAAGGAGCGAGATAATAGTCTAGTCACAAGGATGAAGGATAAGTACAGGCTGAAAAGAGACAAGACAAGTTTTGACATGGCCTCAATCAATGATCAAGCTGTTCGATTTGTGTTCAAGGTCTTATCGTCCAAGTTGTTAAGAAAATGTGGCTGAACCAGTGCATTGCATGCTTAATTATTGTACCAGAGCATTGTGTTGCAGGGGTCCAGCTGAATTCCTGCACATTTCTATTGAATGAATTACTAGTCGACGCTCTCGATGTGAAGGATAAAAGTAACCCCTTTAACTATTCATGGATATTACTACTTATTTCTTTTGCTGCATTGGTTGAACCACCACATTATCAGGGGATGGACTTTAATGTCCCTCGTCGACGAGCGAGATACCAAAATATTTGGTACCGATACATCAAGAGGCAACAGATCAACAACAAAGTCGAGTTATAGGCAGAGGAAGTTAGACAACACATGTTGAGTATGTCGAGGATATAAGTCACGATAGTGCAACGGTATAGAAATATCGTCAGATTTCATGCGGGGCCCCATTACGTCATCCTTCAACTGTGATGGGACCCCAACACCAATGGTTGGTGACGAAATTCATCTCGCAGAAGAAGAAATAGATAATAGTGTTTGAAAATGGCCTAAAGAATGGAGAGAGCATGAAGAATATGACCAACTATCTAATGAGATAGATCTAGGTAGAGAAGGACCTTCGGGAACTTAACCTAGTGGGACCCTAAAGGAATATATTCAACAGAGTTCACACCATGGTAGCGATCAGGAGTTGAGCGCTATCCCAACTGATTCGACACTTGGCGAGAAGTAGTAGGTCGCATAACCACATAGTCAAGCTCGCAAAAACAAAAGGCTATCAAGCAGAGTGGTGCTATGGCTCTCATAGATGATGATTATACACTATTGACATAGAGAATTCAAGAAACTGTAGAGGAAACAAGGAAAAAAGCTGACAGTCAGAATATTGAATCTTTCACTAAAGTCATCAACCTACTCCAGTCATTATGTACAAATGCTAAAGAAGTGTCAATCACGGTAAGTCCACCAAAGGCGACGGTAGTAGAAGTTGGTTTGTTTGAGGAGCGACAGAGCAAGGTACCTCTATCAAATAGGTCTGGAAAATTTCAAATTATTCCAAAGGCAGTAGACTTATGCACATCAGAGTTGAACAATGCGGTCCAAGGTCTCCCATTTGTTGGAATCAATTTTTCTACTCTTCCATTATTCATTGTCCATAATATTTCAAACCAAGTGATAGAAGAATTGAAGTCTAGTGAGCATCAGGTCTTTGAGCAATTGAAGCAGTCAAAGGAAAAGGTTACTAGTCTGGAAGTTGAATCGACTGCCATTACAAAGAAAAAGAAAAAGCTTCGACAAGATAGGAAGAGACTGGAAACTATTATTGAAGTCACCTGGCGCGACTTGCTTGAAGTTAATATGAAACCAAAAATGATTGCGAAGGCAAAAGTGTCTAAGCTAAGGGAAGTCATTACCGTCTTCTGACAAAGAATTGGGGAATTAGAAACAAATCTAGTTCCCACCACACCCATTGAAGTTATGGAGCAAAGATAAACATAAGTCACAGGGGATATCCAAGTTATCAAGGAGGTTGAGGAGTATTGTGCCAAGGCATACAAGGAGGTTTCCCAATATTGGGGAGCATTAGTAGACAATGCAAAGCTACAAGGTATTACATAACAACTAAGTGCAGTGGAACAAAGTATGGAGAAGTTGCGAGGTTTGTTGAAGACCCTCTTCTTAGTCGAGAATATAAGCAAGGCTGTAGAACTAAAGACACTACAACAACAAGTGAGTAAGTTAAGGATGTAACAACATAAGAGGACACACATGGTTGAAGAATTGCAGGAAGATGCAGAGCGAGTTATTACGACAATTGGACCTATTTAGGAGGAAGTCTGTCAAGCAGTGGCATCTACATAAGAAAGGACTTAATCATGCCTTTTTGTTGAAGTCATTGAATAAATTTCAAAGTTAAGGGAATCAATTTAGCTACGGGTCGAAGAGGAGAAGAGAGTCTTTCAGGACTTCTGATAGAAGCTAAAAACACCTACCTTATGAGTCTGATGTGGCTTGAGATGAGCCGCAAGTGATTGTTGGGGGCATGTTGCCCCAGGGTTTTGGTCATGGTACTTTGGTACCCAATTTGCAAGGTTCGGTTGAAGGGTCTCCATGGAAGGGTACAAATCCGACAACTGCAGCAGAAGTCAAGGAAAGTACCAGTTTTGAAGACGTCCAACCGAAAGGTTGGTTACTTAGGTAGGGATTTTGTCCACTTATGTAACGGGTCGAATAGTAGAATGGGATGTAAATTGGGCCATTAGAGCCGATAAATATGTAATGGGTTGGGCATTTAGAAAATAGTATAATAAGTAATATTTTGAGTTAAAAGTAAGAGGTCGAAATCAAGTAAGTCAGTCGAATGATGTAATGTTGTTCTGGGTCAAAGAAAGAGCTGAGTCACAGAGTATGAGTTGATCTATAGGCTCTGTGTGCATATCTATGTAAGAAGATGATGAAGATAGTGTCTGTGAGATGAGTGCACATAATTAAGTGTTAGAGTTTGTGAATCTTATGAATAAACAAACACTTTTGTGGTTTTATCCCATTTGGGTTTCCATGTTAAATCATGGTGTTATTTTGTCCATTATGTGTTCTGTTACTTTCTGCATTATGAATAATAAGTGCTCAATGAATATAATATAATAATGAAACTGGTTTGTACTAACAGTATGAATGCATGTTGCACTGTATATCTGTCAATGGGTTTCATGTCGGAGTATATGGAAGTATAAATCCCCTTCATTGTTGCGGAAGCCTTGTTCTTGCGGCTCCCATTGATACTTTGGGTGAGACTTTACATGCGTCAAAGGTGTTGTTAGAAGGATTCAACTCCTTATGTGTCAGTATCTTGGGCTTCGTTGGTGCTTGTCAGTATGAACCTGGGTTATTGTGAGTTTGTGCCAACACATTTCATCCATTTCCCATTCGATGGCCATCTTAGAATCTAAAAAAAAAATGACAAGAAAAACACCTCTCTTTTTGGTAGACCATCACAGGCCCCATAAGACCAAAAATTTTGCCCTAATGTTGCTCCCATTACCCAAGTAATATCCCGATTTTGACCCCTATTGCATTAAAATTGTACATTATGTAAATATAATTATTTAATCATGGTGAGGAGATCAAGGACAGGGCCCTGCCATTGATTTAGCGTTTATGTATCGACAATTAAAATCGATGCATATGGTTTTCATGCTAGCGAGGCACAATATAAAATGAGACATCATGTAAATATGTAATTTAAAAAAAATACCCACAACTAGCTATGCAATGCAACAAAGAGATGGGGGCATGATTTCACAAGGAATAGGGAGGGAAATTATTTAAACCCTTGATCCAATAGTGTTAAGCCAAATGTCAATGAGAAAACCCATAAACTATCAACTACCCATTTTGTCTTTGGACCCAATCATTTATTTCTTTTAGAAGTTGGTTGAGGCAGTTAATGCATTGGGAATGGAAGAGTATGATAGTCAATTTCGTATTGCGGCAAGCCATCAATCTGGAAAATTGTGTTTTTTTCTTATGGGGCAAGAAAACACCCATAAATTGGTGCCCAAACCATTCCTCACCCATGCGTTTCTCTTCCTCACACAGCTGCAGCTAGCTGGGGCATTTTCCTTCACGTTTTTTGCATTTTCCTTCATCTATCCATGGCTAGGAACTCGTTTTTGAATTGCTCAGTGGCTGGGAAGAGGGATTCATGATTTATGGGTTTATAGAGGTTGTTTTTTTCTCATAAATGTGTTTTGAAATCGAATTTCTCTCCCAGGGTTGATTCCCCCCATTTACCATTTCGTTTTTGGTTGCTAAAACGCTTTTCTTCATGCCCAACACTTGTGTTTTGTTGTTATGTGCATCCTTGTTTTGGTCTGAAAGACTTAGGAGTGGAAGAGGCCCAAAATTGGCTTGATAAACCTAGTAAAGAGAGGAACCTCACGAAAGATCAAGAGGGGCTCTCTATTCTTCTATGCGCACCCTGAAGAGCACTGGAAGGGAAGGTATGGCCTGAGGGACTGTGTAGCAGTGAAGGGAATACTTCCTTTTGTTGGGTGTGTAGTTATTATGGAGGCCAAGATAGATAGATCTTGTGTAGGTGTCCATAGCTCCGTGGTTGAGCTCACTATCTTAGCAATTATTCCTTTTCACTGCCTTACCATCCTGATAAATCCAACTGTAGATTGGCTTGGCTCAACTTTGATGTGTATTTGGTTATGTGTCAGCCTGTTGTTCCCCTTTTCCTTATGGAAATCATGCCCAGCTCAGGGGTGGCAGTTGTGTTGAGAGATTGATGAGCACAACTGGCCTATGGTTGGGTGGAACGTTGCAGTGACATAGCTAGTTGTGGGACAATTAAATTTCAAGATAAGTGCTCTCTTGTATTTAACTCTGCAATGTATTTGTTTTATGAATTATTATGAACATATTGAATGCTTGAATGGTATTTTCTTCCACTATATTTTCCTGTATTATGCATATGTACATGTATTTTGCTTCAATGCAATATTGTTTATGTTCATGGGGCTAGATGCTCGGTTGATAGACATAAGTCATGTCCTCTTTCTTGACGAGTATAGGGGAGGGGACGTGACAACCCACATCTAAACTTAACCGAATATAATGATCCATTTTGATGATTAAAAACATACTAGCTCTGCACATACCATCCTTAGCAGCTCCATCAAAGTAGTTGGTTGAAATGTCCTCGGCCAGTGATAATGGATTGATACAACTAATATTCTCTTTTGTCTTAAAGGAAGAATAGTCTTTGAGAGCACTGATAACTTGAATACATTCAGTATTAGCTGAAATTTTTTTGTCTTCAAAGATGCATTGGTTACTGACTCTCCAGACCTCCCAAATGAGAAGCATATACAATGTTTTTAAAGCTCACTCTTGATTGAAAGCAACAAAAAATACATTTAGTGAAGTCGCGACTGCCCCAAATATCCTTATGTCTAAGTTTATGTTTTAACTTCTGCCATAAACCTATGAAAAAAATACACCAACAAAATAAGTGATTTACAATCTCAGGGTCCCCTAGAAAAATCACACATCTGCCTGCTCTGATGTCCTCGTTTAAGCAATTTCCCCCCCAAGACATAATTTCTTATGAATACACAGCCAATAAAAAAATTTGATTTTTAGTGGGATCTTTAAATTCCACAATTTAGCAGGCCTCCTCTGTTTGGATAAATTCCCCTTTTGAGCCATGATGGCTTCATAAGTTTTTTTCATAGTCAACTTACCATTTGCACGCCCCCAATACTAAACTAAAGAAATCTTTGACATAAAAATCCATGCAACATTAAGAGCCAAAGTAAATTTGTTCCATAACTGAGAAACTTCCTCTGCTAAGCCTAGTTCATTAGCTTGATACCAATATTATGGGCTCCCACTGCAGCTACCCTTCCTTCTGACTTGAGCCAACACAAAATATTATTCCTATGGAGCTATAGAATCAAGTCACACGAAAATTGATAGTCATAATTAACACCCACAATAGGGTCAATACCCTAGAAAGTTTGAATGTCATTGCCTCCTCGTAATTCGAGCCAAATACCAAGCAACGAAAATTCCTTGAGAAGTCCTTTCCAAATAATGGAAGGATTATGTACCACCAACTTTGGCTTCCTGATCCACACAGTCATCGACTGACCTTTTAAATATTTACCTAAATGATCCTACTCCAGAGACCATAATCAAACAATTTTCTCCACATACCCTTGGCTTGCAATGCAAGACTGAATCGCTCAAGTATTTTAATGCCCCAACCTCTTAGCAGTTTTGGAAGGGATAAAATCACCCAAGAAGATAGATATAACTTAGAGCACATATGCCCTCTAGACCATAAAAAGTGAAAAATCATTATGTGAATATTATTGATCACTACCATAGGAATCACCGAAAAAGAAAACCAATAAACTGGTAGGATTTGAACTACCAAATTAACCGATACCAATATTTCTCCAATGGACAACCATAGAAAGGTCCAATTCTTGATTCTTTTATCAACCTTCTGCTCAAGCCAATTCTAATCTTCTGGCCTATAACAATTGTGATTTAAAAGATATACTAAGTATTTAATACCTTGATTAAGATTCACCACTCTATATGGAAACATGGCCTTGATAAGCCCATAGATCTCTGCCTCAGGGTTAGAATGTAGGAAACAATATTTTTCAGCACTCACTAACATCTCTGTAGGTTTATAAAAAGAATCAATAATATCCCTAAAATGTTGTCATTCATCCATATTACCTAGACCTTATAATAGAAGTAAATGGGTGATAGATATAGATAGAGTGATTTTAATACCTTTAATCTTTTTCTCCTCCTTCACTTTGGTAATAAGTCTATTCAAGCCCTCAATGACCATAATAAATGATAAAGGAGACAAAGGGAAACCTTGTCTAATCCCCTCCTACTACCAAAGTAGGAGGTAGGAGTGTCATTATTAAAGACCACATAGGAGACGGAATTGATGCAAGCCATTATTCGATTTGTGACTTCAACTTAGAGACCAATTTGAATGAGCATAAATTTGATAAATGACCAGTCCAATTGATCATATGCTTTAACGAGATCCATTTTCAACATGAATTCCTAAAGCTACTTTACTTTCATCATATGCATACATTCCTATTCAATCTCAACAACATCTTGGATCTGCCTATTTGAAAGAAACCCAAACTGTTTAGGCATGATGCATCTTTCCAAAATTGGCTTTATACTATTTGAAATAATCTTTGTGATTATTTTACACATCATATTATAGAGTGAAATAGGCTTGAAGTCATTTAAAGGCCCAGGATTATATTTTTTGGGCACTAGAGTAATGAAAGTAATATTAAGATTTGTTGGTATCAATCCCCTTAGTATCGATTCTTTAATGGCATGAAGAAGGTCCTTACTCACTAAGTAAAAAAAAATGCAAAAAGAATTCCACAGTCCAACCATTAGGGCCTGGAATTTTGTCTTTCATGAAATTCCTTAGAATATCCTTAACCTCTTCAAGAGACACGGGTTTAACAATGCTTATGATTTCTTCAATGCTGAATAATATAGGCTACGCTAACACTTTAAGTTGTGCATCCGGGTTGTTTGATGGAGATTGCTTATAGATATTAAAAAAATGATCCACCACACCTTCATTAAGATCCTTCTGATCATTCAAGATAACACCTCACCACTGTAGAGATCCCAAATAGAATTGATATTTCTCCTTTGCAAAACATAGCGTTGAGAAAATTTCGTATTACAATCGCCTTCATGAATCCAAATCGATCGAATTTTAAGCCACCAAGTGGCTTCTTGCTATGCCAAAATCTTAGCTCTATGCTTCTCCAAATCAATCAATATGGTCTTCCTCTCTTCCAAGAAGTGATCGCCATCAACCTGGTTTTCCAGAATTGCAATATCATTTTCAAAACTATCCATCTCCTTTGTATTCTTAGTTTTCTTCTCTCTATCCCATTTTTCCACTTCAAATTTAAGACAATTGAGTTTCTTGGTCAGCCTTCGTAAAGAAGAATCTGAAGTCTGCATAGAATATTACCTCCACCAGTTCTCCACAAAAGAATATGAATCAAGCTCAGATAACCAAGTTATGTTGAATTTGTAAGGATAGCAAACAATGTTGGAGTCAAAGTCCAATTGTAAACAAATCGCTTTATGATCAAACACACATGTTAGAGAGGCCCAAGTATAGAATATTCGCAACACTAACCCCAAATCTTCTGCCATTAATCCAAACGCTTCAGAATGCTAGCATTACACGTGCAACCATTAGACCAAGTAGGGAATATGATTGCAGGGGGAACATAAATCAAACTATCCCTTTCGAACATATCCTTGAAATATAATGCCAAAGGATCGAAAGCAACCTTAGACTCCCACACTTCATTTGTGGACAACATCAAGTTAGGATCAACCGTTATAACAAGTGAAGGGTCATCCAATAATCCCTCATCCCTCACCATGTCCCAAAGACTTTCTATTGTTGTAAGGGGCATAGATATCAAGGACATTGATCGACCCATTAAAACCTCTTATACTACCTTCAATCTTGATACTTACAAAAGTGTGATAGGGGGAGAAGTTAGCAAGAGTAGGGTTCCATGCGACTAACAACCCCCTGGACAATATGTTTGCACCCACACCACAACATTTCCATGAGGGTTTTATCTTGAGAAAGAAATCACATGCCATGACCCTCGCAACCACAATCTCATGTAGCAAAACAATATCTAGAATAATCTTCTCAAGTAGTCCCTTAAGGGTAGTTCTTTTGGGAAAATTGCCAAGCCCTCAAATATTGAAGGACAAAATAAACATTAAGAGTCTCCCTGAAGGGGCACAACTGCTCTAAGAGACCCATTAAGTTCAACAATTGTTGAATCAAAAGATAACGCCAATGAAACTATCATGACAGATGACACCTTATGGTTGACCCACTTACTTGAATCATTAGGGACAAACTTCAACTTATTCTTTGGTTTCTTCCTGCATGATTCGAAGGAAATTTTTTTGATGTGATTTATGCCATTGGAAATTGATTCATAGTTTTAATAAGGAACTTGAAGAAGATTTACAAAGAGAAAGTTATCATGAGTTTTTTTGTGCATTGATATGTCCATTCTAATAAGTCAAACGTTTGCTTGGTGTGGGAATTTTTTTAGTCCAGGAAAGGCCTACATCTTGGAGATAGGTTTTACAAGGAAAATGAGATTCTCCACAAGCCTTTCTTACCACATGGAAACAAGATTTGAAGGACAGAATTTTGATGTGATTTCTCCCATTGACAATTGATTCACAATTTCCAAGGAATTTGAAGAAGATTTGTTATCAAAGAGCAAGCACTTGTTGTGCTTTGAAAGGATTATATGGGCATTTATTAGTCCAAAAAATGAAAAGGGGGCGAGCATTTTTCTCGCAATTTTATCCCCGAGCATTTTTTTGTGTTGGTAAGCATTTTTTTTCCAAAGAATTTGAAGAAGATTTACTAACAAAGAACAAGATCAAGAGGGTTTTTAATGTTGGCATGCATTTTTTGTGCATTGATAACTACAATTTGGGCATTAACATTCAATCTTATTAAGAAACTTTATAATGATACTTGTAAAGGCACTATTATGTTATCTAATACTTTATAATTGTAAAATTATAAATAGTAATTATTGTAGAATATTAAAATTTTCTCTTTATTAAATATCATATATCATTTATATTATAAGGTATTTGTTTATACAATTTTCTATAAAAAGCCACCTTGTTGTATGAAAACTAAAAAAAGTATTTTCATTATTTTATAAATTTTAAAATATGATTAGAAATAAATAAAAAGCTAAATTTCCCCATAATCATTCGCAACGAAATTACATTGATAAAGTACAAAAATAATTACTTTAATCCATGGAGAATTATTGAGCAATCAAGGCAAACAAATATTGAGACAAATAGGCCTTCCTTTTCGAGACAAAATTTGTAATTGGTTAAATTTTAAAAAAAAATTCAAAGTTGTTGCTAGCTCAACAACTTTGAAAGCATATATTTTATGATTAAAATAATTTTATGTGATTAAATTTGATGTAATCAAGCTTATTATAGCATGATAGGTATATTATGCATCATTATAGGTATATAATTTTTTAATAATTAATAATTAATTATATATATATATATTTAAATTTTCTATTATAATTATGAAAAAAAATATATTGTTTTATTATTATTATTAAAGTCTCTGCATACTTTAATTTTGAACTTAAAAACATATACACCTCAATCTTTATATGTTGACTTCTCAACTTCTAAGTTTTAGTCATTCTCAAAGGTTACCTTCATTACAATACAACACAATGTTCATAAATCTATGCATTGTCTCCATTTGAGGATGAGATTTGGCCCTTGTTTCACCTAATCTTAATGATTTTCTCTCACATCTTCTTGGTTTTCGTTGTCAATTATTATTGGAATTGTGAGCTAAAATGAACATGTAGATCTTTGTCTAGTATAATCGGAATGAGTATAACGATTAAGAACATGTGTTTTTTCTTGAAGGTCACATATTTAATTTTGAATAAGGGTAGGGTATATACATGTAAACAAGTTGTTGTTTATAGATATGTGTGTGGCATTGGCAATACACCATCGTGTCTCATTCTCGCTTATAGACTAAAAAATAAAGTAAATTATATTTCTCAAACAAACTTCATTACCCAAAATTTACGACAAAGAATATAAATCTTTATCTTTATCTCCACTTCCTAAAAAACAAACCATCTAAAACCACTTAACCAATAACCAAACCAGCTTCATCATAACCAAAATAAATAAAATACCACATCCTTCACCTACCTTAGTCTCACATCATTGAAATACCACATCCTTCACCTACCTTATTATGCTCCTAAAATAACTCAAAACAACCTACATACACCTTCCATCAAATCTCACACCACTTAGGCATAATAATAAAAATAAATAAATAATGAATTTGGACTCCACACAATGACCTCTATGTATGACTATTCAACTATCAGTAATTTATATAGAGAATTAAGCTATCAAAAGGTAACCTCTCTCTATCTATTAAATCGTTTATGTCATAATATATTTATGATATAGAGCACAACCCCACTAACAACTTTATGAAGTTCAAATGTTAAGAAAGACATTGCTAATAAGTGGCGTTCTCTCGAATGTAATTTAAATAACTATAATCATATAACCTATAAGGGAGGGAGGGCATGTTTTCATAAAACATCATAAACACCACCGTCACTTAAAATTAAAGTTCATAGAATGATTAATCAAAACGTGAAAGCGATGTAAAATATTTATTCAAGTTATTTGAATGATTTTATTTAGCTTGATATTGTGATTACAACAATATTACACCACAATGACATTATTGTGTTTTTCTTTTTCTCAAGTTAACTTATCCTTCACAAACTTTTGTGCATTTTTATTTATTTTAAATTTTTTTTTTTTTTATGTTTTATTTTAAGGATGATTGTTAAGGTAAACTTTATATTTAAGCATACGGTTGATTTAATAATATAGTTCAAAGCTATTATAATAATATACTTATTATGAATTTAACATGTTAATTATTAAAGTAGGTCTTGGGCAAAGAGGATAACATTCCACGAACTAGCCTTGATAGACAATCAAAATTATGGAAATGTATAAAACCTTTTACAAATTCAGTGTTATAATATAAGGTAAAAAAAAATTTCAAGATTAAGTTTTAGTGGTTGTACCTTTCATTTATTGAAGGTGTGTTGTTAATAGGAGGTCTTAGGTTGATCCTAAGATTGAGGTTTTTTTGATTTGCGGAGCTGATGGCTCTCGAAGTACGGGCGATGGAGTAATTTTGTCAGATGGTTGTACGTGGTTCAGGTCCAGTAGCTATGGCTAGGGGCCTGATTTTTTCTGGCAACTAGTTTATGTTTGAAGGTTGTAATGTTCACGGCATTTTGAGCTGGGGGAGGGATTAGGGTTTGCTGTTGATTGAGGTTTTGATAGTTTTGAGACAGTTAACGGTTTTCTTCTTTGGCTTTAATGGAGGACCTTGAAGAGGTGGATTATTCCAGTGACAGGCTGGAAAGCTCTGATATCTGGGGGGTGCCAGGTGGAGGGCTGATACAGCAGGTGGACCTCCCTAAGCTGGGGCCGGATTTTGTATCTAATTTGGGGTCGTCTCCCTTGGTGGAAGATTTCTCGCCATCGATTTTCCTCAACTCGCCGGTGCCTGTCGGTTCTCTGGCGGACTTTTTGCCTTATTCATCTGATGATTTGCTGGATAGAACGAGAGGGAGGGATCTAGATGTGCTTCCTTGTTTTGGTGGGTCTTCGAGTCAACAGGAGGGTTCTGGTCACTTAGAGGGTTTTGCTCAAGTGGGCTCGCTTGGCTGGGCTTGTTTGCCTCCGACGGGTTATGGGGGTGGAGGCTCTTTGCCAGTGGATGATTGGAGGTCTTCTTTGGGTTTAGCAGAGCATCGAGGGTTTGGATCTCCTGGTGGGGGTCTTCCTGTTGTTAATTGTGGTGTTTTGGAGGATTCAGCTGGACGGAAAGCTGGTGTTGATGGCCCATCAAAACGACGTCGCAGAAACTGGATTAAAAAGAAAAAATTTGGGAATTATGTTGTAGGGGAAGATTTAGCGTGGGACGGTGTCTTACAAATGGCGAATTGTACTTTGGTGGGTCGCGTTATGGGACGGAATTTTGCCAAGCAGACGGTGCAGGAATGGGCTAGGGTTTCCTGGGGGGAAAAGTTAGGTTATATTCCAGTTGTGGATGCGCTGAACAGGGGATGGTTTGCGGTCAATCTGGAAAAGGAGGTGGATCTCAACTGGATTCTCAGCCAAAGTTGGCATATTAATAACTCTCCTGTTCTTCTGAAATCTTGGAACCCGCTGTTCGATGCCAGTAAGGAAAGGGTTGATGAGGTCCCTGTTTGGGTTCGAATGCCTGGGCTTCCACTACATTTTTGGGATATTTATCACTTTAGGAGGATTGGCAACATCCTGGGTTCTTTCTTGGAGGCTGACTTATCATTCTTGGATACCCATGAGAAGAAGATTGCTCGCATATTGGTGAATATCAATTTAAGGGAAGGTTTAGCCGAATCCATTAATCTGGAGTGGGGGCCGGTGGTTATCCCACAACTTTTGGACTATGAGAATGTTCCTTTTCGGTGTAGGCGCTGCCACGCCTATGGGCATCCGGCCTCGGACTGTAAATTACCAAAACACTCCTATTTTGGCCTCAGGAAGAAAGGGGCTGCGGCGACAGGCGGGGAACAGTCGGTGAAGATTGGGGTATCTCAGGGTTTTGGTCCTATTATGGTGGATAATCAGGACATTGACTTGGCGGGTGTGGAAACTAATCTGGTAATTGATGGGAGGGTGGCAGTACCTTCTCCAATTGTTCAGGTTCATAAGGATCCTCCTTGTTCGAGTTTGGATTTGTCCGTGCCTCAAGGTCCAGTTACTTTCTCTGTGGATGCTCTGGTTTCTGCTCAGGTGGAGGCTGACCACAACTTTGAACACGAAGGGAGGGTTGTAGTTCCTGAAGATGTACTGGCTCGTGTACCGGATTTCCTTACAAAGGAGCCTTCCTGTTCGGGTATTCCCACTTTTTCTTTGTCTCCAAATATTAACTTATTTTTGAATAATGTTTCTTTCATAGGTTATGACTGGATTGATGGCTTGAGAAATCTTTCTCTGTCGGGTCGTTCGAGCTCCTTTTTGTCTCTACTAGTGCCTCCTTCCATCCCTGCTGAAATTGAACCTGAAAAGCATGTCTCTGTTGTGGACTCTTCTGCTATTGTCCCTGACCTCTTTTTGGCTGTTGAAGAACCTTCCAGTGTCATTTTGGAACCTGATCCTGTTCTTCCTATTGAGGTGTCCTGTCCCTCACATTCAGATTCTTCTGATTCGACCTATTTTTTAAGGTCTAGAACAAAGACCTCGGGTCTGGCCAAAGTTCCCTTGTCGGTGCGACGGGGTAGGGGAAGGAAATATAATCTTTCTAAGGCTCAGTCTCGAGCTAAGGAGGATCTTATGGAAGGTAAACAGCATTCGATTGAATCGGCCCTTAGAGCGAAGAAGGCCATGAAAAGAGGTCGTTAATGAAGATTTTGTCCTTCAATTGTCGTGGGCTGGCTGGGCCTGTGAAGAAATCAGCCTTCATTAGGGTGCTTACTCTTGAACATCCTGATGTGATTTTACTTCAAGAGACTTTAGGTGTGGGTGATGTGATTTTGGAGAGATTGGAACTTTGGTTACCTGGTTGGTCTTTTTTGACACTTGATGCAAATGGCCGATCTGGGGGTTTGGCAGTTGGCTGGAGGAAGAGCTGTGTGAAGTTGGTTAATGCTTGGGGGATGAATTCGGTTCTGGGAGTGGAGTTACATTGTGATGAGTTGGGGTTCATACTAACTGTGATTAACGTTTATGGGCCTTATCTGAACAGAGGTCTTTTCTGGGATGATTTGCTTAAACATCCTTTGGTGACTGGAGATTCGCTAGTTATGGGTGGTGATCTTAACTTTTCTCTGGGTCACAATGAAGTATGGGGACCGAGGGCTCGGGCAGATTCTTTGACAGATTTTTTTGTTCAGAAATTGGTAGAGAAAGGTTTGTTGGATATTGAACCTGTTAAGCTACGGCCTACATGGAGAAATAATCGTAGTGGTGATGCTAGAGTAGCTAAACGCCTTGATCGCTTCTTGGTTACTGAACAGTTGGTGGACAGATGTTTTCTTGTTAGACAATGGGTGAGTAGTGGGGGACATTCTGATCATTTTCCGATCTTCTTTGAAATAAAAAAGGGGCCTAATAATCCACCTGGCCCTTTAAAATTCAATAAAATCTGGCTACAGGATGATTCTTTCAAAAACCTTTTCCTCTCTCACTGGAATACTATTGTAGGGGACAATGCTCGTTCGACTGCTTTACAATTTGCTGATAATATCAAAAGATTAAAAGTCCTGATTAAAGATTGGGCAGCTGAAAAGAGAAGGAGAGATGATGCAGAACTGAAAAAGGTGGAGGAAGATTTGCTGGTGATTTATGAAGGTGATGGTGGTGGTTTTTCTTCTCATGACTCGAAGACTGCCCTGTCTAGGTTGGAGGGTAGACGTTTCACATTACTCTTGGAAAAAGAGGAAGCGTGGAGGCTAAAAAGCAGAGCTATTTGGCTTGAATGTGGGGATGACAACACAAAGTTTTTTCATGCATATGCCAGAGGTAGGAAAGTGGTCAATACCATTTGGAGTTTGAAGGATGAGGAGGGAACTTCCCATGTATCTTTTGATGATAAAGCTCGTTGTGGGGTGAAACACTTCCAACAGTTATTTAAAGCTCCACCACAGGCTAATATTGCAGAGATCATTAGATTGGCCCTTTTGTTTCCACGCTTTGTGGATGAGGAGGGTAATAGGGTTCTCATGCAGGAAGTGACGGAAGAAGAACTTAAACAGGTTATGGGCAGCTTCCAGAAAGACAAGAGCCCTGGACCAGATGGATGGACGATTGATTTCTTTCTGGATCTTTTTGATATTTTGGGAAAAGACCTACTGCTGGTAATAGAAGATTCAAGATCATTGGGATGGCTTCCGGCTAGCTTCAATTCTACTTTTATTGCACTCATTCCAAAGTCGGATAATCCCCTTACCCTAAATGATTATAGACCTATTTCTTTGTGCAGCTGTGTCTATAAGATTATATCCAAGATAATTGCACAAAGATTGAAGGTCATCCTTTCAGTTCATATTTCAGATGAGCAGTTTGGTTTTCTAGAAGGTCGTCAGATTCACGAAGCGATTGGGGTGGCTCAGGAAGGTCTTCACAGTATTAAAACCAAGAGGCTAAAAGGAGCTATTCTAAAAATTGATCTTTCAAAGGCTTATGATAAAGTTAGTTGGCTTTATTTGCGAATGCTTTTTACCCATCTTGGTTTTTGCAATAATTTTATCAGATGGATTATGTCTTGTTTAACTACTGTCTCTTTTGCTGTTTTGATTAATGGGGCGGCCTCTCCATTTTTCCATGCTGAACGAGGGCTGAGACAAGGTTGTCCTCTGTCTCCTCTTCTCTTTCTACTAGTTGCTGAGGGTCTTAGCAGGGCACTAAGAGCAGCTAAAGATGATGGTCGTTTCTCTGGGATTCAGATTGCCCCTAATTTAAATGTCACCCATCTCCTTTTTGTGGATGATGTTTTGATCTTTTGCTCGGGATCCAGAGGTGATACAAGAGTACTACAGGATATACTGGAACTCTTTTCTAAGGCTACTGGAATGGAGATTAATTTTGGTAAATCTTCTTTGACCATTCATTTGCTAAGGCCTGAAGAGGAGGCTGAACTAAGGAGACTTTTCCCTTTTCATTCAGCTGGTTTGGACGATGGGCTAAAGTATCTTGGGTTTAATCTGAGAGCAAATTTTTACAGGAAACAGGATTGGCTGTGGTTGGTTGGGAAAGTAGAGAAGAGATTAAAGAGTTGGAGCCATAAGTGGCTTTCTAGAGCTGGCAGACTAGTATTAGTCAAAACTGTCTTAGAGGCTATTCCGGTGTTCTGGATGTCTCTTTCTTGGATTCCTAAAGGGATTCTGGAGAGGGTTCGGAGGGTTTGTTTCAGATTTCTTTGGAGCGGTAAAAAGGCTGAACAGGTTACTCCTTGGGTGAAGTGGAGAAGGATCGCGGTCCCTAAAGGTATTGGAGGGTGGGGTCTTAAGGACATTTTTCTTTTTTCAACAGCTTTGGCAGCTAAGGGAGGCTGGAGGCTGCTTAAAACCACTAGTTTGTGGACTCGAGTGATCAAACAAAAATATCTTCATGGTGTGACTCTTGCTGAATGGATTAGAGATCCCAGGAAAATTCATATAGGGGGATCTGTGATTTGGAAGGCGATTGTTAAATCTTTCCACTTAATAGAAAACAATCTTGCATGGGACATTGGCAATGGGCAAAATGTTTTAATTGGTAAGGATCCTTGGGTGGGATGTTCACAGCACCATGTTCTCCCAGCAGATGTGGTTGATGTCTTAAGACAGAAGGGGTTTACTACATTGAATCAATTATCTGTTCCTAGGCCTGCTGAACCGTGGAATCAGTTTTGGATAAGGGCGAACTCTTTGGGTTTGGGGGTTAGGGAGACTGGTTTTTTGGAACGTTATTTAAGGGAGCTGGTGCAGGCTCATATTCTCCTTACTGATCACGAAG
>LPNX010328532.1:2296-22245 GCA_001517045.1 Pseudotsuga menziesii
CATTTGTTTGCAGCTCCTAGAAGAACAGGTGAGACTAAATGCAACCAGCATGGAGGCCATCAAGAAAAAGGATGAAAAGTTTGAAATTAATATCCAATTCTTGGAGCCCAACTCTTTTGAAGATCTCGCCAGGGAAGCTGTAGCGTGGAAGAAATTTCTAGAGAGTCAAGCGGGGCCCTCTTAGTGAAAAGTCAGTCATTTTAATGTTGTAAAATATTTGTAAAAGTTTTGGGAAAAGGGGAGGCGTTAGGAAGACCAACGGTTGGGATGCCCAAAGGTCCCTTTGGGCAGCCCAACCGTTTCTTGCATTTTGTATAAAATCAGGTGACATAGATAATGAAAGGGCTTTTTCCCAGTAAGACTGGAGGACCTATTGTAAGAAGAACTACTTCCTTTTGCAATAAATATTTTAGTTTTCCTGTTGGAGAAAGATATGTGAATTTTCCAAATGCTAACAAATGGATGGCGGAAAGATGAACTACTTTATTTTTCAGCTTGTGTCCACAATTCGTGAGATCGTTCTAACTTCATGACCTATGTCTTGTTAAATGGTTTCTGATTCATTCAGAGTAATGCTTGTGGCTCATATAATAGTCGGCTATCTGATTGTTAGAATATTTTATTGTTCATGTGTTGTAAACGTAAATATCAGCTATCTGTAATTTGGTTTATTGTACATGGAGATAATGCATTACTCATTAATAATCATTTTTTTAGCTCCCCGAGGATAGGTAGTTAGGTGTTTAGATAGTTAGTTGTTTTACTTCATAGTTGCATATGTGGTTTAGATGTTCGAGAACCTAAGACGAGAGGTAAGAACCTGCGCGGCACATTGTGTCGTTCCTTACATTTTTATCACCCTGCATGTTTAAGATAGGCATGTGCATGCATACATTAAGTCAAAATACAAATTCCGGTGGACCGGGCCGCAACCGATAAACCTTTGTAGTTATTTTGACCTACGGTAGCCGGACCGTAAACCGGACGAATTCCCTATTCGAAACAGTCAACGGGCTAGTTGGGAACGTTGATTGGGGAGAATCCCTTGGTGTTGTCGCCTGCGAATTTCCAGGCCTCAACAGGTGGAAAACAGTGTGCAAGTCGGATTTACAATATTTTATGTATTTTGGTCATATTTTGTAGATTTGGACCGCATTATGTGGATTGTGTTTGTTATTTTGTAGATTCTGTTAAGAAGTAGTTAGGCTATTGGTTAAGAGGACCATTGATGTAAAGGTGCAAGACTATAAGTAGATCTAGGATTGTGAATGTTAAGACATCATCTATCATCTTTTATATGTGTTGTTGAGATTTGAGATAGAGATCCTTTGATCTATGTACTAGAGAATATGTGTTTTCTGCAAAGGTTAATATGACATGACAGAGATTGAGCAGAACCATTGTGTCTTTGTCTATTTTCTTGTTTTCTACAATCCAAATGTGAATGCAATGTGTATCTAGGAATGATGTGATGTTTCTATGCTACGGATGATGATATATTGTTAGATATGTTTGGGTATCAATGTTTATGCTGCAACCTATGTATGTTTATCTGAGCCATTGAATGATAAAGTGATTCTGTTAATGCACAATATGAGTAATTAGATATATTGGATAATGTTGCACTGAGTTTATAAGTCGATGCAAGGTTCTCCTTCATACTGCAAAAACTTGGTTATGACATTTCTCCCTCTAACATCTAGGGTGAGACTTCATCTGTTCTGCAGGTGTTGTCAAATGGGGTAAAACCTATCTGGGCCAGTGCTCAGGGGGATCACGGTGGTTTGGGTGTCGACAGATATCGAAGCCCTATCGACTAGGTTTTGTTTCAACACATGGTTCCATTTTGGGGACCTTAGTGTGAAGGAAAGGAGGACATGCTGTGGCATACGACGAGACCAAAAATCCAAGATTGGTTTGAGAAAAAGATATGGGATTTTATTTAGAAAGAGAATCAAAACCCTAGTAAGATGAAGGATCAGTGGCTGGTAGAGTACATGCACGACAGTCCACACAAGTAGTTTTTCTCTAAGTTCTCAATCATCTTGTATGAGTGGTTTCCACGATTGACCTATCACAAGACAAATTTCNTCAGTGGCTGGGAGAGTACATGCACGACAGTCCACACAAGTAGTTTTTCTCTAAGTTCTCAATCATCTTGTATGAGTGGTTTCCACGATTGACCTATCACAAGACAAATTTCCAAGGAGGGGAACCAACTTCCCGGACCCCAGAGTTGATCCAGGAGTTGCAGGAGGTAGATAACAGAGTGTCAAGGGTTGTTCAAGTTTGGCTTGACGACATCTTGGAATGCGACATCACTGAGTTCACGGTTGATACTGTTAAATATTACAGTGGTGCATAAAGGGAGTTCTTGAATGAACCAAGTGGTAGGTTTATGTTGTCTTTACAATTATCTATTAAGATGCTCATATATGGAAAAGGTATATTGAAGATGAATCTTGAGTAGTAGAGCCCTGGTGTGCGGAGGCTACTGGTACCACGAAGATAGTGGGGGATGAATGGAATGATACAGGGTATATGGTTTCAAGTTATGATGAGACTGTGAGGAAAGCCGAGGAAGAGAGTGGTCTTATGAGATGAGGAGAAAGGTGTCGGAAAGAGAAGAGGAAGAGGAGAGGAGAAGGGGCTCCTATGATTGAAATGCGAGACTGTGAAGGAATACCACATGGGACAAAGAAACCATGTGGTGATGATGAGGAAAACCAAGCTACATCCGAGATAGAGGAAAGATAAACCCTCAATGAAAATGTACCCACTCCTCCATGCACTACGCCGCACTAAGGAAGAAACACAAGTTCAACACCGACTTTTATGACATTTCAGCAACACTCTAATAGTAGTGAATTAGTGACTGTAGGAAGAAGGCCCAAGATGGAAAGCGATGATGTGAAATTACCTCTATTTTATGGGAAAGAGAATGAGGATCCCGAGGAATACTAGTTCCTATGTGAGGCAGTGTGAACTATCAGACAAACTATGGATGATGAGGTCAAGAAGGGAAAATTGGTTGACGACCCTTCAAGGTCATGCACTGGATTGTTTCATGAAGTTTATACAAGTTCCTATAGGGACTCCAGCAAAAAATCTAGCTGAATTCAGAAAAGAATTAATTTAAGAGTTTAGAAAACCGAAGTCTTAGGCGCAATACATTATAGAATTGAAGGAGATTAAGCAGTACCCAAATGAAACAGTTTGGTGTTTTGATTAGAGATTCAAGAAACTGATGGCAAGATTCAGCTTCAAGATGAGTGATGTTCAACATAAATAATGGTTCATCGCGATGTCTGGTTTTCTTTTGTTGCTGCCCGCTTCTCACTCCTTTTACTTACAAAATTTCCCAAAATAAACCCCTTATTTTCCCAGTCCGAGAAGTCATTGTGTAAATTAATTCAAGTTCAAAAATTTTAATATAATTTACAGAATTGAAGAGTGTCTAGGTCTATACACTAGAATTGGGACATTACACTCACATAGATTGTATGAACAACACCATCAAGCACACAGTGATTGATGAAGGTGTTGTGGCTTCTGTGATGTATTTAGCCTAGTGGAAGGGCTTGGGTTCTCCTACGTTGTCAAAGTTTGGAACCATGTTCACTATGTTTAACAAAATATATTTTTAGCCACATGGTATACTTCCTTCCCTTGAGGTCCAATTGGGGGGGAAGACCATTGAGATCAAGGTTGAGGTGGTTGATGCGCCCCTCGACTATAATCTCTTACTAGGATGTAAATGGATTTATAACATGCAAGCGGTTGCGCCATCCCTATTCCGGGTTGTTTTTTTTCCTTTGGCTAGGGGAATTGTTATGATCAATCAGAGATATTTTGATAATTCTTCTATCAAAGCATCATCAAGAGCTACTATTCCGGTCATTAATCATTCTCATCTAGCAACTGAGAATGTTGGGGTCGGCATGTATCCTTCATTGATGGGAAATTTTAATTGTCCTGCACCAATTCTTATGATAGGTTCTGTTGCTGCCTTTCACACACCTAGGTCATGTGGAAGAAATATTCAAGCCACTCGGTGTGTCCTTGGGGGCAAGTCTTGAGTCAAGGATGTCACCTTGTTCTTGACTCCTCCGTTTAGGCTCAACTCCTAATGAAGCCAAGGGGGGTAGACCCTATTACGTTACTAAGGATAATTACTTAGTATGGTGATGTTAAACTGAATGAGTTACTTAGGAGTTTGAAATTTAACTATAGATAATCAAATATGACAAGATACAAAAAATGAACACACGAAAGCACAATGCTGAGACACAATATATATATATATATATACAGCAAGAAAATAACCAGTGCCTTAGAATGGAGTCAAAAAATAAGATCAATGTTCTTGCATGTGCTTGGAGCGAATGTTTTGTGATTTCCTCTTGGTACGTTTTAAGTTAAATTTGAGGTGTGAGTTGATTAAAATTAGGTGAAGGGGTGGACTTCAGATATACCCGAGAGTACTTGGAGTATGTCCAAAACTAAACCTTCTCGGCTACTCGCAAGGAATATGTGCGTTGAATGGAGTCTCTAAGGCTATTGTTCATAACACACCTGTTAGGGTGTGACAGAGATCGGTGCCTCGAGGTCACTTTTTAGTTGTTCCCGCTTCCTTTGGGTATTTTTCCATCGTGATGGTTTGATCTAGGTGTTGGATTTTCACCTGATGGTTTGTCAATTTGGGAGAGTGAGTCCTAATTATACTAGTCTCTCAAGTGGTTTTGATACATCTTGAATGATCGGATGAACCATAGCCAAGTGCAAAGCATACACACTGGAGTCTTGTCAATTTTAGTAAATTTTACAATGGGTGTTCTTGTTAAAAGAAAACCCTCCAGGAACCTCTTTCGATCCAAGTGGATCTCAATCAGGGAATCAAGGAGGGGCTAATTTTATAATGCTTACTGAAACAAAAGATGATAGAAAATGAAACATAAAATATGAGCAAACCACAATTTTCTAATTAGACTACCACGAGCCTTTCTTCACCTTTCGGCTCAAAGGAGGCTCGTGGGGTAAGTATTAAAGTTACTTTGAAAATAATAGAAATGGAATATGGAATTTATTTTATGTCAAATTATACTACCCTGCATATTAATGCTACTCTATATTAAAAAAGGATGAACGAAAAGTAAAAAAAAAAAGACACGGACGCAAATCCCCCCAGGGGGGACGGGGAATGGGCTCGAAAGAGCCTATTCAAAAATTATTTTTAGTAGAAATGTTTAAAATATCAGAGAAATGATATAATTCCTCTTGATCCTTATACAAATTGAAATCAATATCTTACAAAGTGCGAAAATTAAAGGTTTTAGTCAAATGGGAGACCCCTGGGGGGATTTGAACGCTCCTGAGGCCACTTTCGAACAGCAGCTTCCTTTATTTTTTGTCAAACCTGCTAAAAAAAAGCAATAATATTAGACTAAAATATTCCCAAAATCACTCTGAAAGTACATTTGGGTCAGCTTACTTTTAACCAAAAAAAACGAAGTTAAAACTTGTTAAATTGGGGTAATCTAGTTATGCAAAAAGGAACCAAGGAAAGCAATATTTCATTGGGATCTTGGCTTGCTATTTGGGAAGCCAATAAGATGTGAAATTTATTGTAGAATATGAATCTTTAAAGAACAAAAAATAAACTACCTTATGAGAAAGTTTTAGATCTATGACTTAGCTACTTGCAAAAAGGGCAATTCCTACACCTAGATCTATCTTTATGAAATTGCAGATATAAGAAGCAAGACTCTTATTAAATAGATATAATAATATATATTCAATTCCTAGAACTATATCTGATCATAAGAGCGAGAGACAGGTAACTGAAAGATTGAATTTTTATAAGAAATGAGAAGAAGAGGAGAGAAGGTCGGCTCGTTGCTTGAATGGAGCAAGCTGAAAGGAGGCCCTTTTGTGGAGTGCTGAGGGACAAATTATTGAGATTATTGGATAAGGAATGGTGTCAATATTGATCCACACCTTCATCCAATTAGGAACCTTCAGCTAGATAACACAAGCCTGCACAACACCTCGTGAGATCTGGATATAGATGTATAAAGCAACAAAAATGAAAGATCATGCAAAAATAATCTTATTTAATCATATACTTGAAATTCTTGAGCATGCATCATATGGATAAACAATATCAAGCAATATAACTTGCCTAGTTTACACCCTTACTTGATTCAACCAAATCCTTGAAGCCAGAACACAAAAGTGGCACATAATTTGGAAAGAAATTGCAGTTACCACATCAGCAGCATAACACTGAGAATCCACACAAACACATGCACTACACGGTATAGCCTCCAAAGCTTATTTATTCACAAAGGATGATCAATACACAATTACAATAGCAATCCCTTCAATCCAGCTCTAACTAGCTTGGAAGAGGCTGTTGTCCTTGGATATATACAAAAACTAGGAGATCCAGCCTAGGGGGTCGCAAATCCCAAGGAGACACATCAAATTAGCTAAAGGAGAGTCCATAAATGCCTGATCTGTGTCTAGCTAAGCCAGATCTAAGTCTCACTGAGTGCAACTGTCAATCGGGGGGCTGATCTGACTGACACCTCAACCTGTTGACTGAAGCATCCACCAAAACTCATCTAGATGAGCCAAAAACATGTGGAGGAGAGAGGGAGGGAGAAATTTCCCATAAAGGATGCTAAAGATCACCTCTAGATCTGATTCAATCACCTCCTTCTGTTATACACCTGAATGGCACCTCTCCGTCCAAGTGCCAACATCCCTCATGTTGGCACACAAAAGGACATCTATGGATAGAGGTTTTCCCAATACACTATAGATTGGTTTACTATAAAATACATTCCTCCTCCATCCAGCTGGTTACTTTTCCATTTTGCTCTGTTAAGTTGTATTCACGACTCTCCATATATGCAACTCGTGGATCATTCGCGAGTGTTGGTTGTTGCAAGTCACGGATGGATGTATTCATGGGTTGCTCTTATAGCAACTCGCGAATCATTCGCGAGTTGTCCTTCTCCATACCCGCGAATATGTCCCTTGACATTTAAAAATAAAAACATGTGATGATTTGAGATTAATTAAGCATTGTTACCTTAATTACCTTAACTGTCTCAATCTCCTCAACCTTCAAAACTGCCTTATTTCCTCCATATAAATACAATCCTTGGGGAGGGTTTTGTATATAGGCATTTGGAGAGCAAAGTCATGCTGTTGGATTTTACACAGAAGTATTTGGAGCAGTGAAACTCAGAATCTTTTGGTTGCAGAGGAGTCCTTGTCTCAGGCATTGGGTTGTAATCTGAACTCTTTCCACTGTTGATAATAAAGAGAGTCCTTCTTCCATATGTGTTTCATGTATCTTGGTTTGATAAATGTCTATGTTTCTGCATTTTATATATGATTTATCTAACCTGCTTACATATATATGAATCATCTTGTATCTGGAAGATTGACTCTTGACAGGTGAAAGAGGAGCAACCTTGAAGACTTTGGAGGTGAAGTAGAACGGAAGAGGACAAGCAAGGATCGACCTTCGTTAATCGAGTAAGTCTTTCTCATCCTCCTATTTCCTTTACCGCACTCTAGAAGTAAATTGTCTGTAAGTTGATTGAGTATGTTGGTAACCCCATACCTATTAACACCCAAAAAAGGTTCACTACCTCATCTACCCCACTCCATGGCTCATTTGTCCATTTTCCTACCATATTTCCATCAAAAACCCATAAAACCATCTAAAAAGCCTCCAAAAGGCTTAAAATGCCTCCAAAAGGCCATAAAACCCTCTTTTTCTCCAAAAATATCCAAAATTCCTCCAAAAAAGTAAAAATCTCCAAAAAGGAAGAAAAAATATAAAATAATGAGGAAAATGAGGAAAAAACCCTAAACAGCTGAAACCCTAACCCTAAACCGGCACTCCACCACTATAAATAAGTGATGGAGACCCCTTATTTCAAATCCACAATCACAAGTATCCTGCCTCTGCCAAAATTGCTCTTGAAACCCTAGCTCACCCTTGAGCTACTTTCATCGTGAGAGCCCCTTTTGGCCCATTTCCACCATTGGAGAAAGAGAAGGAGCAGCTAGAGCTCGGAGAAACCTCTCGGATTAGCACAACGGGCTTCACCAACCTCCACATTGGAGGTCAGATCAATAAAAAATCATTCTTTACTTTTTGTTGTTTTGCTTCATGAACATGTTTAGATTAATTTTTATTACTGTTTAGCATCTTTTATTTCACATATTATTGAACTGCTACTAAGGAATCCATTCTCCTTAGTAGGTTCTCATTCGCACAAGCTAGGGGTAAAACCCTAGCAACAGTTTTGGCGACTCCGCTGGTTTTTTATTTTATTTTATTTCCCGTTTTGTCCTTTCGGCTGTCGTTTTTGGCCGCCGTAAACCACCGTTTTTTGTTTCACAGTCGCGTTCCGACCGCATCTTTCCAGCCCTTAGCTGCGACCCGACCGCGCCTTTCCAGCTCTTAGCTGCAACTTGACCTCGTCCTTTTCCCTATTTCCTGCGCTCTGACTGCTCCTTTTAGCCGTTTTACCCGCGTCCCAACCACGCCTTTCCAGATTTAACCCGCGACCTGAGTGCACCTGTTTCTTCCAAACCCACGGTCCGCCCGCGTCTGTTCTCCAGAAACCCGCGACCTGTCCGCGCCTGTTTCCTTTAAACCCACGGTCCGCCCGCCTGTGTTCTTCAGAAACGCGCAATCTGTTCGCGCCTGTTTCCTTCAAACCCGCGGTCCGACCGCCGATCCAATCTGACTTTTGCACTTGTTCCTGCTTTTGAACCCAGCCCCTTTGCTGCCATATTTTCTGCACCTGCACAGCCATCTGTTCTACTTGCACTTTTGTCCCCCTTTACAGAATTTTTTAAAAATTTCAGCATTGTTTATTCAGATAATTTTGCATGGTAAAATTTTTCTTTCAGTATTATTGATATTTAGGAAGTTGCCCTGGCACTTCTCTTCTGGGTTCATAACCTCACGAGCACACAATCTGTCACCTAATTCAAGTGAGACTTAAAAACTAATTAACTCAACCAACATTCTAACCCCACTTAGGGAACACAAAAGAATTTTTGTAGTTAGGTAGGATCGGGGGGATAGGCTTCCAAAAAACACCCCTCGGTTACTTACACTTGAGACATAGTTGTTGTCCATTAGGGAACCAAAATCCCCTAGTATTTTTTGACACGGTCACAACCGATTTATCAGAGGGCCTCTCCCTTAGGAGGGTTGAAGTCGTGAGATTGGTTCCGGAGGTCTGAGTGGAATACCGAACTCCATTCAGTAACTGAAGGGCTACCTTTCGCAGTTCTCGGGATATCCCTGTATAGGGGTATTGCGGTAAAAGGACCAAGTGGCAGATTTACCCTTCTAGACGTGTCATGAACGGGGTATCTTAGTTGCCATTCTTCTAGGATTTGACTACCTGGTGTCCCTCCCGGTAGGGGGATACCTTAGCCACTTGGCTTCCCTATGCATATTGTCTGACTTGGATTTCATCACCTTGCAGAGGATATGTCTAGTTGAGTCATAATACTTTTAGTTAGGTGTTTGCATGCTCCCTTACCTCCTTTTGGTCTAGTGAGTCCACCGTTTTTTATTTTATAGGCAACCTGCTGTTTTTTGGTATTCTGACCATTTCTGTTGACACTCCGCCTATTGTAGCACGCAGTTACAGTGGGTGTTTTGAGTTGGTTGTTGGCTTGAGCGCCCTATTTTTTGAGCTCTCCTTCTGCACACTCTGTTGCATTAGATTTTTTGAGCTGATTTGTAGTTACCTCAACCCACAGATATTTGACTCCATTTGTCACCATTGAGTCCCCGAGACATTCTCGGTGCCTCAGAGGCGAGCCCCCATAGCACGGTTCACTTGACACCACCCGTCATCGACACAGATCATCATCACTTGATACCACTCATCATAGATCTCGAGCCTTGTCACTTGACTCCACTTGTCAGCGGCATAGAACTCCGTCACCAGATACTGACGCCCCTTATTTTACCTCCGATTATGAGCAGACTCCGAGAACCCCCTTTACACTGCCCCCACTAGCCCCATGGCTGGCGTGACTCCCACTCCCATCTTGGTAGGGACCGTTGGTGGCACATCCACCATGACACCAGTTACCACACCTACTTTGGGTATGCCCTCCATGGGGGCCCCCTCTACTGTCCCCCTCACAGCACCAATTCCCGCAGCGGGAATACCTATCCCCACTCCATTAGTGACCCATACTACCCATGGTGGTGCAGGACCATCCTATACCACCTTAGTTCCCCCACTTGGGGGAAACCTCCCTCACATGACCCCTCCACTTGGGGGCATCGGCCCCAACTTGGTCCAACCCACGTCCGTGTCACATCCTTCGTCCAGTTTGCCATTCATGGCTAGCCTCAACCTACCTGACCTAGACAGATTAACCAACGACCCCATCCGACACGACCTTGCGTGGCCTCACATGCCCACCAAGATCCCCTCTGACATCCCTAAGTTCGAGGGCAAAGCAGGTGAGGACCCACAGAACCATATCATGTCCTTCCATCTATGGTGTTCCTCCAACTCCATAGTAGACGACTCTATTCGCCTCCATTTATTACAGCGCACTTTCATTGGCTCTGCTGCCAAGTGGTATATCGAACAACCCCATGGAACCCATGCCACCTTTACTTCCCTTGCCTCGACCTTCCTACAGTTCTTCCAGTTACCTGTCCGCTATGATGCAGGCGTTGAGATCCTACTATCATGCAGACAAAACATGGCTACCCACATCACGGACCACATTCATGAATGGCGTCCACGCCGTAGCCTATGCAAAATTAAGTTAGATGACCGGATCTTCCTAGATTGGTTCCTCAAATCCCTCCTTCCTATCATTGCTAAGGATGTGGCATCTGAAAGACCCTAGTCTGAAGAAGAGGCTATCCTTAAAGCCCAACAGTTCGATCTCATTTACGCCCAGTCGGGTTATCTTTATACCATAATACCTGATGCCCCTCATGACGATTCCTCCCAGTGCGATGCGTCGGGGACATCCCACGCTGCTGACGGCATCATTGGTCGTGTCTCTTCGTAGCCTCAACCATTTTCCATAGCCCGTCCTACCCCTAGCCCTGACCCTTCGCGGGATACCTCACAATTTGGAGCAAACAACCCGTATGCTCCCATGACACATCACCACCATACCCATGGACCCTCATGTCCACCACAGTGTTTCAGTCATGCGACTCCCGCTCACGCCCCCCCCTGTCGCACCTCATCCCTACTATCAGGCTGCACCAACCCCTGCGGCACACCCACAACCCGCTCCACAGCACTATCAACAACCCCCTCAGGGTGCTGCACCTGCTTAGCCTCCACCTACATATCATCCACCGCAGCCTGCTCCAGCCCATGTGTAACCTCAGAATCCACCTGCTGTCCAAGGGCAAGTTTACGCTTAACAAAACCTGCAGCAAAACCAGAACAACCAACGCAACCAGGGCCAACAAAACCGCGGCAGAGACCAAAATCGTGGGAACAACCAACCGACCGAGCAAGCTGGTCAACACCCTAATCCCCCCACTAGTAATAATGCGGCCCCTGCTAACCAAAACCCTGATCGCCCGCCCAAGTAGGCTAAAAACCCCAATTTGCGCACAAACTATCCTTGTTCTGTTTGCAGGGTCTATGGCCACTACACACATTTTTGTCCACATATGGAGCGAGTTCGGCAACTTTTGGCTGCGGATGTACACCGCCAAGGGCAGGCAGCTCCTCAAGCACCACCCAACCCCCCACAACCTCAACAACCACCTTTGGTGCTGCAAAACCCCTTACCAACCCAAGGCGTAGTGAACACAGAACCGTTGGCTCCCCCTCAAGCTAACGTACCAACTCAACAAATCACTTACGCTGCTCCTGATCAACCCATGTTCGATTCAGGGACCCACCACTTGTTGATGATGTCCTCCGATGAGGTCAACCTCCAGACCCGACGGAACCAATATGACTCCACCCCTGAAGCCCCTCCCGTCGATACACCTACTAATGCTAATCCCACTGATCAGGCGTTACGTATACCTCCACCTCCACTAGATGGTGCTCCCAGAGCACCCCGTTTCCCACTTCTCCGTATCAACAATAACCCCAATGCACGGGATGCGTCAAACTACAACATTGTCGATGACTTAGCCCAATCCCCCGCAGCCATGTCTGCGTTAGAAGTCTTAAAAAACTGCCCTTTGCAGCGTAAGAATTTACTCTCAGCCATTGGGGCTATTGATCCAAATGATTCGCAGTTAATGGCATTTGATTTGGACCAATCCGAACCCTGCCTACCTTCCACTTTGGCATTCCAAGTTTCTGTTTCCATTCGGAATTTTGTCATCCATCGATGCATTATTGATGAAGGTGCCTCTACATGTGTCATGCCCACCTCCATCTGGCAGAAAATGGGATCCCCCCCTCTCCAGCAGTCCTCTATTGCGTTGCGATCCTACGACGGTCGTTCAGCTCAACCCCAAGGCCTATTAACTAACGTCCCCGTCTCACTGGCTGGCAAAATTGTCCTCATAAACATCGAGGTTATCAATGCATAGCTTGATTACAAACTTTTACTTGGCCGCATCTATATGTATGCCATGCGTGCAGTTGCTTCTACCGTTTTTCGTACCATGATGTTCCCCCATGAGGGATGCATGGTCAAGGTTGACCAACTCACTTACCATGATCCCAATGCCCCCACGGCACCCGAAAATGTTCTCCCCATGGTTGAAAAACTTGTTTTAGGTGCCACCACCTCATTCGTTTCTTCTATAGGGCCAGGAATTTACTCAGACGCACCAATGACCTCGACCTTCCCATCTATTCCATCATCGTCACCTGCCACTGAAATGTCCGACCTATGTACCCTGTCCCATAACACGCGAGCTCCTACTAATCAACCGCCCTTGTTGCCTCAACCCCCTTTGGTACCTAGTCACATTGGTGCTACACCCATCCATACCATTCCTTTCCTCTTCCCGCCCTCAGGAGTAGTTAGCACCCCGGTCATGGCCACCCTCAGCCTTCCTGGGTTAACCTTAGGATTACCCGTTTGGTATCTTTCGCCTCCCGGTCGCCCGCCGACACCAGATGTCGTCCTGCAACCGGTGCAACCCATTGTCACTACTAGTCAACCACCTCCTGGTTTCGCTACCCCATCATCCTCCGCGAAACCCCCCCCCTCCTCTAACCAAACCCACTAGGGGCAGAGGCCCCCAACCTTACACTGATGTCCCACCTCCTAAGACAGTCAAAAATCCCCCTATGTTTCGTGCTCCTCCCAAATGCGCACTGTGCGATGAGTTGGGCCATGTGACTCACCTATGTCCTTAGTTACCGGCATTACAGGAATACATGCAACTGCTTGACGACGACCCCACTATCCCAGTTGTCCATCTAGAATCAACCCCTAAGCCTCGAGACAAATCCCTGCGCACTAACCACTCCTGTGCCTTATGCGGTGTCTACGGGCATTACTCACATCACTGTCCTGATCTCCCCGAGTACAGAGTAGCTCTCTTTGAAATGAACAATCTGGATCTTGAGACGGCACCACCCACCATTGTAGAAATCCACCCCCCGGACTCTTCCTCTTCCGAAGAGGTTAATACCATTTATATGATCTCTTCCACCACTACTCCTTCGTCAACCGATTTGACGACACAAACATTCTGTACAGATGAGGAGATTCTAGAGGCTTTCACTGCCCCGAATTATCCTTGGGATGACATGCACCATCATTCCTACTTCCTCCCAGATGAATCTTCCTCTAACGTTGCTATCCAATTTGCAGTTGAATCCAAAGACTTCCTTCCCCCCAAGGTCGACTGGTTCAAGGACACTATTCCTGCTCCTGACGCCTTCGAAGAGGGTAACATGGCCAACATCTCACCTGTCATCCAAATTGATATCGCTGCCCTCGGAGGCACCCCCTAACTCATCGCTTTAGGAGCATCTTGCACTGAGCAGGAGATTGAGGAATACAAAACACTCTTCAAAGAATTCTGTGATGTCTTTGCCTGGTCCTATACCGAAATGCCTGATCTTGACTCTGCCATTATAGAGCACCACATTGACACATGGCCTGATGTACCCCCCGTTCGTCAGAAACGGCGTCCCATTCATCCCTCAAAAATCCCAGCTATCAAAGCAGAGATTGAGAAGCTTCGCACGGTAGGATTCATTTATCCTATTGCCTATACCACTTGGGTTTCAAACCCTGTTCCTGTCAACAAGAAACAAGGCACCATTAGAGTATGCATTGACTTCCGAGACTTAAACCGTGCCTATCCCAAAGACAATTTCCCCACGCCCTTTATTGACCAGCTCATTGATGCGTGTGCGGGGCATGAAGTCCTCTCGTTCATGGACGGTTTTTCCGGATACAATCATATCCAAATCCGCAAGGAAGACCAGTACAAAACCGCTTTCACTACCCCATGGGGCACCTTTTCCTATCGCGTCATGCCTTTTGGCCTAAAAAATGCTGGTGCCACATTCCAGCGGGCCATGACCTATTGCTTTCATGATTTGGTCCATATCTTGCTCGTCTACCTTGATGACCTTACAGCTCGTTCCCGAAAACGATCAGACCACCTTGATGACCTTCGGCAAGTTTTTCTGCGTTGTCGCAAATATCATATCCGCTTGAACCCACACAAGTGCGTCTTTTGCGTTCCCACAGGCCGATTGTTAGGTTTCATTATTTCCCAGAAAGGAATTACTGTTGATCCCCTGAAAGTCCAAGCCATCTTAGACCTTCCCTCTCCTCGAACGCTCTGGCAACTCCAAAGTCTGCAAGGGCGATCCAATTTTCTTCGACGCTTTGTTCCTGATTACGCCACAACCATTCATGGTTTCTTGCACCTTCTCCATACCCACATACCCTTTTTCTGGGACGAGCAAGCCGAAGCTGCATTCGAATCCCTCAAGAAAGCTCTCACACAAGCCCCCTTGATCTCCCCTCCGGATTTCTCCCAGGACTTCATCCTTTACGTCTCGGCATCCGAGCATGCTGTGTCCGGAGTCTTGGTTCAAGAAGATGCCTCACGCCAAGAGCATGTCATTTACTACGTCAGCCAGACCTTGTCTGACCCACCCCTACGTTACCCATATGAGGAGAGACTAGCCCTAGCAGTGGTCTTTTCCGTCCAAAAGTTGCGACACTACATTTTACTTAGTCATACCACAGTCATCGCCGATTCTAACCCCATGGTATATCTCTTAAACCGGCGGCTCCTGCAAGGCCGTGTGGCTAAATGGGTCATTATCCTCCAGGAATATGACCTCACGTTCCGAACACCTAAGAGCACTAAAGCCCTTGCGCTTTCCCAGCTCATCACTGATGTCCCTTCCTTTCTCCCGGCCCCACCTATTTTTGAGGAGTTACCTGATAATCACTTGTTCACTATCTCATCCGATGACCCGTGGTACGGTGATATCTTGTTATATCTGTGCACACAAAAGTTTCGACCCACCGTCACTCGTAATGGACGTCGTTGTATCCGTCACTAGGCCTCTCGCTACCTCCTCCTAGGAGATGTCCTTTACCGGCGAGGAGTCGACACAATTCTTCGTCGTTTCCTTACACACAAGGAAGCTGAACAGGTCCTTAATGATTGTCATAGCGGTGCCTGCGGTGGCCATTTCTTAGGGATGGCCACTGCCCAAAAGGTCATCCGCATCGGATACTTCTGGCCCACACTTTTCATTGACTGCATCACTGCGGTCAAGCATTGCCATAAGTGCCAACTTTTTACCCCCAAGGCCTGGACACCACTTGCTCCATTACACCCAGTCGTCACCATTGGTCCCTTTTGCAAGTGGGCCATCGACTTCATGGAGTTTAGACCCCCATCTGCTAATGGCCATAAGTACATCGTTGTCATCGTTGATTACTTCACCAAATGGGCGGAAGCCATGCCTACCTTCAACTGTACCACTGACACCGCTGCCTGTTTCTTCTTTAACCATGTTATCACTCGATTCAGGGTCCCTAAACAGTTGGTCTCAGACCATGGATCACACTTTGAAGATTCTATTTGGTGCGAGCTATCCACCTTTCTCAAGTTTGAGCACCAATTTTCCTCCGCTTACTACCCTCAAGAGAACGGTCAAGTCAAAGCTGTTAACAAAATACTGAAAACCATACTTCAACGCACTGTTGATTGGCATAAGTCCAATTGGCACCATATGCTATTCCCTGCCTTATGGGCTTACCGTACCTCCACCAAGACCGCCACTGGTTTTACCCCGTTTCATTTAGTTCACGGTGTAGAATCTGTCCTCCCCATTGAGTGTCAGATACCTGCCTTGCATATCTCCATCAAGCTTCTCCCTGATACCTCCCCCCTAAAGCAACGTCTGCTGTCCCTCGAACAAGCCGATGAAGATTGTCATGCCACTCTTCAGATTATCGAAGCTGCCAAAAACTGCTCTAAAGCCATTTATGACAAACATGTTCACCCTTGAACTTTCCATGAAGGGGACCTCGTCCTCGCCTATGACCAAGCCCACGACAAAACCGGTAAAGGAAAGTTTGAGTCCATGTGGCAAGGCCCTTACATTGTGCATACTTGCCTCGGCAAGGGGGCATACATTTTAGCTGACTCTGAAGGCCACCCTTTCCGCAACCCCCGTAATGGGTTGTATCTTAAACGTTTTTACCCATAACTAAAACCGCAACCTCATTGGTCCGCATTGTACAGTTTGCTCTCCTTTTTATCATCTTTACCATAATCTCACATTCATCGTTTTTTGCATGTCCACAGATGGACCATTTTCCACCTCGTTACATTGGCTTCACTGATGGCGCAAGCCGCTGGTCTCCCAACCTGGCTTCTGCAGCATGGGTCTTGTATTCCCCTTCCAACGAAATGATTCACCTTAACGGAACATGTATAGGCGCTGCTACCAATAACCAGGCGGAGTATGATGTTGTGACCGGTCTCCTGACTGCTACCCTCCAGATGGGCATACGTCACCTTCATGTGTTCTTGGACTCCTAGCTACTTGTCTCCCATATCAACAACTGCTACTAGGTACGTGATCCCTGCCTCTTTAGAAAATTCCTGTATACAAAACAACTCAGCCGACAATTTGAATCCATCACATTCACACATGTCCCAAGAGCTCAAAATAGTGTCGCAGATCAAATGGCAAATAACATCCTAGATTGGCATATCAATCACACCGTATAAAATCTCCACCATACATCATAGCATCTCATCCAACTATATAAAAAACCAAAAAGACTGCATTGCATAAACATTTGCATCCATAGGGGCATCCACGTGCCTAATCATAACTAAATCATGTCACATCACATAAAACACACAAGGGGCATCCACGTGCCGAACATCCTAGACTACTTGCATCCACGTTCAATACAAATATACAACACATCATCAAGCGCATCCACGTGCGTACAAATGAAACAACATCACACAAAGGTGCATCCATGTGCATAAATATATACATATCAAAAAATACATGTTACAGTGCTATACATGTCCTGAGTACCCCTGTACTCAGCTCTACAAAAAATGTATATACATCCCTAAAAGCCTCATAAGGTACAGGCCATAGCTACAAAAAAAATCGGGGGGAGTCCCCTACTCTCCCTAATGAGAGTCGTACCCTGCATCACTGTCAGTGTCTACTGCCTCTGACTCCTCTCCTCGCTCCTCCTCCGGCGAGTCCTCATCCCGTCTGGGCCCCTGTGCCCGCGCCCTGTCTGCTAATATGGCCACCCGGATCGCAATCGATCTGAAATCTCGAGGTGCCCTCAAGCACTCCTGAATCACGGCGGGATCGAGGTCCCGCCACCCCATGTCAGTCACTCCCACCAGTAGACGGTTGAGTAGTTCCCGTACGGACTCCAGTGTCCCCTCTGCATCTCGATGACGCACCTCCCCCCGCCCAGGAAAAGATGGAACGGCCACAATCCCTCTGCGTGCCACATGCCCTGGCGGTGGCCTCGGACCCACATCTGCAAAACACCCATTTGTCAGTTCCAATACATCAACAATATATCATATACATAAAACTGGACAATACAATCAAATCATACATACCATCTGGCCCCCATGCCTGTCCTGGTGGTCGTGGCGCATCTGGATCTCCAGTGAAGTCCATATCCCTATATGGATAATCCTCCAGCGTCAGTGGTAGCTGGAGCCACTGCAGGTACAGCTCCTGCGTAAAGTACCGCCTAACGTCCCCACTACCACAGCGGCGCATCATCTCTCCCCACCACACCATCTGAGGCTCCCTCAAGCCTCCCGCTCTGACCGGCACCCGCGGCCGCAGGGTGGGGACCCTCTCCATAAAGAATGCACATAAAAATGAACCATAGCAGAACCCCTTACCAGATTCCTTCGCTGCGGTCAGCTGTCGCTGCACACAGGTCAGGAACATCTAGCCCCACGCAAAATAAGTCCCGGCCAGTACACACTCCACAAGCTGCATCTGGCCCCCAGACACCTTCTTAGGTGACTGGGATCCCAGGACCCGCACCACACATGCTGCCATGGCCCGCACCGCTGGCTCCTGCAAGTCTCTCACCAAGAGTACATTCCGATGCACCTGAGCCTCCGACCGACAGAACCGCTCCAACATGTCATCCATATCAAGGTCTACAGACACCCGCAGCTGTGTATCGGTTTCCCTTCCCCAGGCAGGGCAACCCCATCAAAAAATAAACATCAGTCAGGGTGAGGTCCACCCTCTCTCCCTGCACTCGAAACGCCAGTATATCTGGCTCCCAGAAACCAACCAACCGGTTCAGTAGAAATCCTGCTGACCGCATCATAGGCACCTCAGCGAACTTTAGCAGTTCGAAAAGCCCTAGCATCGACCGCACCCGACGGTCCTCTCGGACGATGGTCATAATATCATCCGGTATCTCTCGCTCCCTCCATAGCACCTGCGGCATCCTGTCAATCACACAATGAAGTCTCATCAGACTCATCCCAAAATAATAGACCTTCCCTTTCATCCAAAAAACTGGAACAGCTCGGCCCCCCACCGCGGCTGTCAGGCCTACAGCCGCGGTCTCCGACTGCGGTTGTCAAGCCTACAGCCGCGGCCTCCGATCGCGGCTGTCAGGCCTACAGCCGCGGTCTTCGACCGCGGCTACCAGGCCTGAACCCGCGGTCCCCAACCGCGGCTGTCCCGGTCTAAACCCGCGGTCTGCGACCACAGTTTTGATCCCCTAACCCGCGGTCCACCCACGTGGACCGTACAAATCATCCCCTGGGACCCACTACCCCCCCCCCCAAACCCAAAAACCATGTAGGTATGAGTTTAACGGAATACCTGTATCTCCCGACTCCACAATCGACTGGTCAGATCGTCCAGAAATGACACCTCAGCTCTGGTCCACTGCGATCACGAGTCAACGTCCACTAGTCAAATGACACATGTCATGTTGGGCCCACTTACTATTTATAGTCCATTGACTTTTCTCTTGTTTGGCCATTCTGAACCTAGACGGAGTCCGTTTTCAGAACCGTTTCCACCATTGGAATCAGCATGATGAAACCATCACAATGGTCACCTCGTTGCATTATTTTTTGCTACACCATTTTTTGCCCATTTTTTCCAAACTAATAGTCACCTCGGTTTACGCGCCACTTCGGCCGCTGTCCATTTTTTATATCGCCGGATTCATTTTTCCGAGCTCATGATGATGCTTGAGATCATTTCTCGCTCTCACTTGGTACAATTTCAACATTGCGTCCCTATACCTTGCCGCAATTTGTGCGCCACATCGGTCGTCATCAGAATATTTCACACTTTTTGCATGAGCCATCTACTCCTATCATACTGCAAATGTTTCGTTATTTTTCCACCATTCGTTCACCCCGCAAGGAGGCCCACTAGTGTCCCCCCCCCCCCCCCCCC
>LPNX010328532.1:22603-57854 GCA_001517045.1 Pseudotsuga menziesii
TTCCCCCCGTGCCTCTTGGCGCTATGATCAATCCTCTCGGCAGCACCCCCAATCAGGTCGCCTTTGTTCAGAGTATTCTGCAATCTCCTGCCATTTTACCACAGCTTGAGTCTCCCTCAGCCCATTCACCCTTAGATCCCATACAGCTATGATCCCTTTACCACCATTCAGTTTCATATGCTGCCCAATCATCCCCGCCATCATACTCTGAACAAAGGAATTTTGAGTCCACCCACTCTACTTGCCCAGTTATTCCCCCCCAGTTTATCACTCCTGCCATCAGTACTATCATAGTTCGGTTTGTCACCTCGCGCTCCTGTCAAGGAAACATCATTGCCTTGATAGTTGCAGGTCTCCCTCTATCGACGACAGCCCCTCTATTCCAGAGGATAGACCTAGAGGCCCCTGCGCCTTGGACCCATCACCATCTGTGGTGAGTGCCTATGGACCATTTTGGGAGGAGTCATCATTGCCTCTCCGAATAGTTGTTTCTCACATGCTCGACTTCAGCACCTTAATCGCATCATTGAGAATCACGATGGATGTATATCCTTTCCATTATGTGTCGAAGACCCCGGATTTCCCCCAACTCTAGCACATTGGTGAGTCACTTTGGAACGGCCAGTTATATGTTCCCGTGGATGTCCGGGCTGTGTTGGCGATTGTATTCGGAAGCCATCCAGTTCCATGCTTCCTTGAGTACCCAGTTCAGTTCCTGATCAGTGTACCATTGCAAGTATGACCGTTGTCACTTTGATCCAGCAGCTCATTAGTTCCTTTGGAACCACATTCAGTAGCACTACTGTCATTCCAGTGCATCAGTTGTTCAGCTCAGACATGGTCAGCCCAGCAGTATGCTCCAGATTTGTGTCCCTTCTGGACCCTTATGATATACACAGTGGATTTCTATGTATCCTACAGGTCCCCCTTTTCGGGCCTCACAGTTATGTTTATGTATCTTGATACGAGCATGGGTATGCCCTCCTCGTCCAGATGATCAGATGATTCCTCATCCATTATTGAGGTTATGTATTTTTTAGTCCTTGCAGTTAGTTCGAGATCGATGTTCCGGGCTTCAGTTGGTTCCTTCTCTTCTCTACACCCCAGGAAAAACAAATATGAATTATGATGTCCATCGGCCATACGATGAGCTCCTGCCCTCGCACATTAGGGGGAAATCTGTTAACACCCAAAAAAGGTTCACTACCTCATCTACCCCACTCCATGGCTCATTTGTCCATTTTCCTACCATATTTCCATCAAAAACCCATAAAACCATCTAAAAAGCCTCCAAAAGGCTTAAAATGCCTCCAAAAGGCCATAAAACCCTCTTTTTCTCCAAAAATATCCAAAATTCCTCCAAAGAAGCAAAAATCTCCAAAAAGGAAGAAAAAATATAAAATAATGAGGAAAATGAGGAAAAAACCCTAAACAGCTGAAACCCTAACCCTAAACTGGCACTCCACCACTATAAATAAGTGATGGAGACCCCTTATTTCAAATCCACAATCACAAGTATCCTGCCTCTGCCAAAATTGCTCTTGAAACCCTAGCTCACCCTTGAGCTACTTTCACCGTGAGAGCCCCTTTTGGCCCATTTCCACCATTGGAGAAAGAGAAGGAGTAGCTAGAGCTCGGAGCAACCTCTCGGATCAGCACAAAGGGCTTCACCAACCTCCACATTGGAGGTCAGATCAATAAAAAATAATTCTTTACTTTTTGTTGTTTTGCTTCATGAACATGTTTAGATTAATTTTTATTACTGTTTAGCATCTTTTATTTCACATATTATTGAACTGCTACTAAGGAATCCATTCTCCTTAGTAGGTGCTCATTCGCACAAGCTAGGGGTAAAACCCTAGCAACAATACCTATGGTTATTAGGTGTGTAGTCCTGTACAACAGAACGGGCGACTCTGCTGGGGAAGCCTAGACTGCTGTAGGTTTTTTTTTATGTCACCCCTGACCAGTCTTTGCTTGAAGTCTGTGTGTGATCTTTTATTCTGGTTTATACTTGCCTCAGTATTTGAAAGTCTTTGGAATTTTTCTTGCTTTTTGAGAAAAATCTTATATTTATTCGCGAGTTTCTCTTCTGAACAGTCGCGAATACAATATTGCATTCGCGGGTTGTTGTACCAAACAGTCACGAATCATCCGCGGGTTGCACTTATAGACAGTCGTAAATATTCCTGGAAGTAGGGATTTTTAAGTTAAAGTTTGCTTGTTCTTTTCTTTGGGTAATCCCTGTTTCTTAGTGGATTTTCTTTATGATGCTGTGTAGCTTTTCTGGATACTGTTGGTGATCACACTTCCTTCTTTTTTGAAATCCCTTGAGTTTCTTTTGCTTGGCTTATTTCCTGTTTGCATGCTGAAGTAGCTTGGCCTGTTTGGGTTCTAGGTTAAAGTGTCTCTGTCCGGATCAGTGATCAGGGTCTTGGGATCTGTTTTTTCCAGTCTATCTTTTGATAGTGGCTGGTTGTCACTTTCCTTTACAAGTCTACAGTGATTTGTGCCATTGTGTGCACCCAATCTAGGGTTCCTAGCCTTCCTTTGTTGGTTGTCTTTTGGTTCTGTCAACCTGTTTGCTTCAGTTTGTTGCTTTCAGACAGTTTATTTGATTCAAGTTTGCTCAAGTACAGTGCATTGTAGGTGCATGGTAGAATTTTGAGTATTTTTAAAAGTGAAAAAAAAACATTGTTAATCTTTTGCATTTTATTTTGCATAAGTAGTGTTTATTTCAATTTAAAGATATTATCTCAAAAGCTACAAAAAAATATAGGCTTAGTTTCTTTCATTGTTGCTTTCAGTTCATCAATATATATTTGCAAAATAAAAAAAATTTGCTTTTATAATGGTAATTTTGCTTTGAATACACCTTTATTTTCATTTATTTCTTGTTTGAGTCAAAACACCATAAAGTATACCATTCCATTTCCTCTTGAGTAAGAAACAGGCCTGTTGCAGCTGCGACAATTTCCCAAAATTCTAAAAAATTTAGGAGCCCCCTTTTTTGTTTTGGATTAGCTTGATTTTCCTTCCTATTTTGTTTCATTGATCTCTCAGAGCATTTGTTTTTGATACGTGGGTTGCTTCACTATTTGATTTAATTGATGCCTTTGGAAAGCCTTTGGAAACCTGCTGGATTGTCATTAGAGGAAATTTGGGGTCTAAAATGGGCCCTATAAGAAAACGTGCCAAAATAAGTTTTTGTGAGTTGGAATTCAAGAACCAATAGAATTTCAATAAAATAAGTCAACCATAATGGTTGAATTGACATATTTGTCATTAAAAAAAACTACTTTTTTTGTTCGTATTTTCGACATATCTCATTGTGTTTTTACTCAAATTTCGATCATGAGAGCTCGTTGGATGCGGAATTTGATTCCGCGTCCAACGAGTATGCACACTGCATACTTTTGATGGATCCCGCCACCCCAAAAACAAGAAATACCTGAAAAAATGTGATGATGACATCATCATCACGTTTTTTCAGGTATTTCTTGTTTTTGGGGTAGCGGGGTCCATAAAAAGTATGCAGTGTGGGTACTCGTTGGATGCGGAATCAAATTCCATATCCAATGAGCTCTCCCGATCGAAATTTGAGTAAAAACACAGTGAGATATGTCGAAAATATGAACACAAAAAGTAGTTTTTTTCTTTCTTCCTCCAAAATTAATCAATATTATTTTATTATTTTAACTATTATTTTATTATTTTCCTTAGGAGGCCCATTTTAGACCCCAAAATTCCTCTAATGTGCCGTTGAACGTATTTGAAGCTTCCTAGAATCAGAGGTTATTTGGTTATAATTTTCCACCGTTGTGTGTGAATCTAATCTGTGGCCCTCCGCAGTTGCGGATAAGTTTGGGTTTTCAAGAAGACGAAACCTTCTGATTGCCGACCCATTTTTTTTTCGCAGCGGGCATTTTTTGTTGGGCATCGGACGCCCCTTTGATCTTTTATCCCGTCGTTGCGGATGGGATTTTGATTATGACTTCCGGTTTTTCTTCCGACTTATGTGTTTTCGACTGGTTTTTTCTTTTGAAAGCTTTTACCGCGTTAATTGTCCCCGTTGCAGAGGGATTTGGACTTTCGTTCTCCGACTTGAGATCCTTCCGACGTCCGACGCATGTAACCGGAGCGAAGACTTTTAGGATTTTATCTTTCGCCGTTGCGGAAAGCTTCAAGCTCTCGACTTACGATTCAAGTTTTCTCCGACGTCCGATTGTGGAGTTCTCCCGTCTCGCCCACCATTGCAGATGGATCGACGTTATGGCCTTCCGCCGTTGTGGAAGGTTCCTCATTCTCACCGTCTGACTTAGAACAACCCCCCATCCAATATGTTATGTCGCACGTGCGTATTTTTGTATATATATGAACGGGTCACGCGTTTTGTTTATCGTTTCATCATTGTCGATTAGTGCGCTCTGCCGTTATCTGTCGTGCTCGCCCGTTTCGCCGTTGCAGTATTTTCGGTCCAGGTGTCTTCACCGTGCTCGGAAATTTTCTCCACGTCGGCTGCGCGCCCGTGTCCGGTAAGTTCTTTGCATCATCTCTCGTTCCTTTGAAACATTCGGTAAAGTTTATATGGACATTTGTGGTTACGGTAGTTTTCACCTAGCGGTTTGCTGGTTCCAAGCCTATATAAGTAAGGGGAGGGTTATTTTGACTGTCAGCAGGGGGTTTTTTAACTCACGGAGAAATTATTTAGGTCGCGGCCTTGCTTGTAAACCCCGCGCATAGAGATGGGGGTTTGTTGCAGACGGCCGTTACGTCGTCTGCATCAAACTCCCCCAAATAGTGATGATTGTGTCAGAAAGGGGGGATTGTATAGGCATTTTCTGCAATACCTGTGGTTTCTCTTCGCGGTTGTAGCCTCCACTTTACCCGCATCCTCGAATTTTTGTTTTGCCGCTCTGTTCTGTATATCATATTTTGGCACCTAGCCGGTCATAAGGGATCTGTTGTGGTTTATAATTGGTATCCATGAGCGCATGGGCGTATGCATCATTGCCGTCACATATAGTTTCCCTTGCAAACTTGCGCAGCCCTTTTCTGCTCAGTCACCTAAAACCCTAGCTAGTTTAAAGGGATAGGCCACGGGGACTTCACTTAGTGAACCTCTCACATACCACGTGCAATCGTGGGATATTAAAGAATACCCTTAATTTTGAGAGATATTGACCCAAACTCTTTTTGTTGAAACCCCCTCCCAATACTTAAAACCTCCTCCCCATCCCTTTTTATACCTCAATCCTTATAAACCACCCTACCCACCCCCCCCCTAAATCCCTCATCCCCCCAATACCTGCAATATATTGGTTTGATTTTTGATAATTTTAAAACCCACAATATGAACTAACGTGATAGGATATTGGCCAACAAGTGAAGCCCCCGTGGGATAGGCGTTGTTTTATTTCGTTCAACGGGGATCTCATGGATTGTTGCCCTAGTCAGAGCGCCATTCTCAGTAAAATGATAGTAATACCCATAGCATATAGTCGAGTTAATGTAAGTATCTTCCGTAAGCTGCATGAGTCTTCATTAGTCTTGGGACTGCTGGGCTTTATGGTTAAAATATTGACTGGCATGAGCCTTCGCTATGTTTGCTATGCAATAGAATACGTGTTTGTTTCAATGGATTGCTATTATGGGAAAAGTGGCATGTTGCAGAATAGTGTAGATTTAATACTGGCGTAAGTATGGTTGATAATCTTAGTATTATGCAACAGCAGTAGATTACTCACTTTATTGCACGAGACTGAGTTTGCTTCATATAGATTAGGACATAGAATATTGCACCCTAGTCTCAAGGCATTATAGGGATGAACAATCTATGCATTTGTTGCACTGAACATTATCATACTAGACATAGGAAAACAGCACATTGCACAGTATTGCATACTAGTTCGATTATTCAGCCCGAAGGGCTTATGTCTTAATTTCATTGACTAGTTACAATCATGATACACTCGAAAAAGAATAAAACTGTTGCACAATGTCTGCAATTCGAATTGCTTAATGTCACAATGTTATACATGGCAGGAGGAACTTACAATGTCTAAAAGACAAAAGAAAAAGGCCCTAGTGGTGGAAGAAGTACCACAAGCAGAAGCTGAAACAAAGACTGAATACATATATGAAGATACCTAGTGTGTTTCTAGTGTTGAGCCTGAATACAAATGTGATGACATATATAGATTGATTTCCCATAGGGAGGTTCCCGACATGGGTCTCGAAGAAGAACCCATTTACACCAACATAGAGAAATCTGCCATCATGAAGGTTGCTACCAGACCAGAGTTGTTCCCATGCTCTGAGGTAATTGGATGGATTCTGCCCCATGCAAACACAAGCTCAATGATCATAGGAAATGTTGAAGGCCAGGGCTATGCTGCATTCAGCCCAGGATATGTGGCATTGGCCTATCACTTGCCAGAACCTCAAATCTTTCTATCTGATGCTTGGCTGGATAACATCAGAATGGACCTAGTGGAAACCCTTAAGAGAATGCTCTTGCCGGGAAAGGTGTAACGGCATAGACAGAACCGTGAGTATGATACAGCAAGCTTGAGGGCTCCTTACAGATTTATAGCCTTGATGCTTAATAGGATATTCGGGAGAGCTCATGGCAGACTCTTCAAATTTGAATGGATACCCATTATGTTTCATGTAGCAACCCAAGGAACAGTCTTCAATTGGGCCAGCCTTGTATCAAGCAGTCTTTCTTCTTGCTTGGCCGCAACACAGGGAGGAGAAACCCAGGAAAAATCCGAATTCTATATGAGCTCAATGTTAATAGACTGCATACTGTGCCACTAGCCTTTCCCCGGTCTCAAATGCATCTGGGACAGGGAAAGGATGCCCCTATATGCAGCTTATAGACTATTGGGGCCTCACCAATATCATAGCCATTACAGAGAGGTCTATGAGCATTTCATTATGCCACTCTACACTCTCATTTTTCAAAAGGAATGTGACTGTATGTCAGAAGGTGCCATGCAGGTAATACAAGAATATGCAGATTATTTCTTGACTGACAATGGCATGTATTTCAGAATGTATGGAGGGTCAAAGACACCTTTACTACTGCCCAAATATGCTATGGATTATATAGTCCATAAAGAGGTGGTCAGGCAGATGTTCATTGATGGGATTATTGTTCCAACACAAGAAAACTGCATACCCTCCCCTGCCATTCAAGCTAGGTAGCTACAAATTCACCAGGGTGAAACAAGCTGCCGAATTCATAGAGGAATTAGCGAAGTTCCATTTTGGTGAGATACCTTTCAGGCAAAACGATACCATGGGAAAAATAGCTGAGCACTGTAAAGAGCATAAGGTGTTTTTCAAATATACCCATCATTTCGATAAGGAAGAATCTATCTTACATAATGCTCCAAACCTGACAGCTCTAAAAAGAAGGTTCAGGCCAAAAAGCAACACCAAGGGTGGAAAAGGGGCCGAACAAGACAAAGCCGAGCAAGCCAGAGCTAAAGAAGAAGCCAAAAGGAGAAATAAGGAAGCTCAGAGGCTAGAAAAGGAGGCTGCAGAATGGCTACAGATGGGAGAAGAAGAAAAAAGAAAAGCTTCCCAAGAAGCAGCCAAGAAAGCAAAAGCAGCTGCCCAAGAAACGGAAGAAGCAGCTAGACAAGCAGCTGAAGAAGCAAAGAGAAAGCTAGATGAAGAGCTCCAAAAGCAGGAGGCTGAAAGAACAGAGTTGCCACAAGAATCAGTTGCTAAAACATCAACAGAACAGACCCAGGAGGAGGAAAACCCTGAGGTACAGATCTGTCAAGTACCTGCTACTAGCACCCTTGTGACCCCTACACTCCAGCTAGTGCCTTTCATCCAGAAAAAGGGTGAATAAGTCCCCGACTTCAATACTGTCTATTATGATAGGGCTAAAAAGAGAATAATGAATAGGACAGAAAAAAGGGTAGAGGCAGAAGGAATGGCTGGCAAAATGATAACAGATACGGCTGTGATGATAGGAACAGACGTAGATCCAAGGCTTACCATAAGGGCCGGGACTGCAATACTACATGCCTCAAAGGACAACATAGACAAAGCGATGGCTGAACTAGAGTCATACAAGAAATCTTCTGCTCAGCTGAAGGATACCTTGAAGAGAGAAAGAGAGGAGGGAAATAGGTTAAAACGGAAATTTGAACACTTACAGAGGGAAATGAGGACTGCTGAAGCTGAATTGCAGGCCCTGCATGAAGAAAGGCACGCTCAGGATACTACACAAGAACACCTTGAGCAAGTGCAAGCAGAAGAGCAGGAGTTGAAGAAGGAGAAGGAGCGGTTGCTGCAAAAGGTGAAGGACCTAGAAGAACAGATGAAGATCCTTGAGCAGGCCAATGATTTGCATTCCCAGGAATTGACAAAGAAACATCAAGAGCAGCTTGCCACTCTGACCACTGATGTGGAGGCCGCAAAGGAATGACAAGTAAATCTGCAGCCTTTCAAGGACCGTATCCTGGCTAAGAAGGCTAAAATGCTACAGCTGCAGAACAGTCTAGAAGAAGAAAGGTGCAAATTCGTTCAGATTGACAGTAGGCTAGAAGAGATCATGGAAACTTCCTCATACTTCGTTGATCGATCTCAGGATGTTCTTGAGGTTTTGAGTGCCAGAATGGCGAGGCCGGAAGATGATGCCAAGACTCCAGAAGGGCTACCAGCAAAAGACCATCAATCCCTCAAAAGAGATGACAACCTAGTAGGGTTTGCCATCAGTACTGCAGAAGACTTCAAGAAGACTGTAAAAAAGACGCAGGGAGCTTGCTCAGAATATTTCAGAAGACTCCTGAATACGTACAACCGATGTCAAACAGAGGCTGAGCATAGGCTTGAGGAGTTCCCGGACCATGAGGCCTTTGTGGAAATATTACAAAAAAGATATCAAGATGTAGAGGCCAGAACTCAACAAATTAGAACCATTGATGACCTAGTGCTGAAGAACGAGGTAGGCCACGCAGCCGTTAGCATGCAATTTCTAGAAGATCAGCTTCGGTTGAGCCCAGCAAGGATCGAGGCCATCAGGAACCAAGTTGAAAAGTTTGAAATCAACATTCAGTTCCTGGAGCCATGCGCATTTGAAAGCATTGCTACTGAAACAACAGCGTGGAAAAAGTTCTTAGATAGCCAGGCGGGACCCTCCTCATAAAGGACTGGTCAACTTTGTAATAATTTAATAATTCTGTAAAAGCTTTTTGAGAAGTGAGGCGTTGGGAAAACTAAAGGTTGGGAAGCCCAAAGGTCACTTTGGGCAGCCCAACCATTTTACCTTTTTGTATAAAAGTAGGAAGCGTAGAGAGAAAAAGGGCTTTTTTCCCCAGTAAGACTAGTGATGAGATATTGTAAGAAGAACTACTTCCTTTTGCAATAAAAAATTATAGTTTTCCTGCTGAAAGAAGATCGGTGGGGTTCCAAATGTTTTTCCATGGATAGTCAGAAGATGAACTATTTTGTTTTTCAGCATTATATCCATGAATCGTGAGATCGTTCTAACTTTACGACCTATGTCTTTGTTTAAAAGATTTCTAATTTATTTTATGAAATAACCACCATGAGTAATGTATGCTGATCATAAATAATTAGCTATCTGGTTGTTGAAATATCTCTCATTGTTCATGCCTATAAAAGTAAATGTCAGCTATCTGTAATTGCTTTTATCATGTGTGCACATCCACATTACTCATATATTAATTACTAGTTGGCTCCCCAGGGATAGATAGATAGATAGATAGATAGATAGATAGGTAATTTGTTAGTTAATTGATTTACTTCATGGCTGCATATGTGATTTAGGTGTTTGTGAACCTAAGACGAGAGGTAAGAACCTGCACAGCACATTGTGCAGTTCCTTACATCTGTATCACCCTGCATTGTTAGTTAGGCATTCACATTGCATACATTAAGTCAAAAATACAAAAACTTGGTGGACCGGGCCGCAACCAGTAAACCCTTTGGTTTGTTACCTTAACCTACGGTAGCCGGACCGCAAACCGGATGGATTCCCTACTCCAAACAATCAACGGGCTAGTTGGGAACATTGATTGGGGAGAATCCTTTACTGTTGCTGCCTGCGAATTTCCAGGCCTCAACAGTTTTGGCACTAGAAGAAGGGCCGCCAGTAAATGGCCGGCCTTGGAACTTAATTTTCCCGAGACTATCCAACCAGCAAATGTTTGAAGCGTTCAACCTAACTCAGATATTTGCAGATTCCGGTGCTATCCTTGAAGGACTATTTTTCCTAATGTTTTATTCGTTTACTCATGGCTGGTAATCAACCCAACCCTTTTCCAGCATGGAGAGCTAGGTCACCTCTAAACCTAACACCTCCTTTGCATAATCTACCTCAATCCTTTGGCAAGCTCTTGCCCAAGTTCGATCCTAAGGAAGGAATTGCTATAGACGATCACCTTCAAAGATTCTACCTAGCATTAGAAGGGCTAAGGGCTGGAGAGTATGAAGATGTGGTCTGTAGGCTATTCCCACACACTCTGAAAGGAGAAGCAGCATCTTGGTATTTCAGTCTGCCTGTAAACTCCATTCCTGATTGGGACACTTTTGAAATAGTTTTCAGAAGTAAATACACAACCCAAAAAACGCACGCCTCATTGATGAAAGGTCTTGGTCAGCTAAGAAAAGAGAAGAATGAAAAGGTGCGCAGTTTCACTAAGAAATTTTCACTGTACCTAAAAAACTTTTCTGCAGTTAACAGACCTTCAGACAAGGTTTTGATTGAGTATTACACCTCAGCCCTAGGGCCTGAGCTGGCCATGTTTGCCAAGATGAAAGTCAAACCTACACTGGTAGAGACTTATGAAGAGGCTGAAAGGGTAGAGGCAGAAAGTGAGAGTGTAGAAGATTATCCTGATCCACTTGAAAACAAGATTACTGCCAGAGTATCACTGCTGTCTAAACCTAGAGAAAATCAATCACATGATTACCAAGGAATGATGAAAATTCTTCAGAAACTGTCCAACCAAATAATAGACCTGGAAAAGGAAAGGGATATTCAGAAAACCCATAAGCTTCACTATCCGAAGAAAGAGGGTAACAACCAATGGCAAGTCCCTCCTCCCAATTCAACATCAATAAACATAACAGAAGTAGGGGGGGATAATTTCTGTACTTTTAACCAACAACCCCATTCTAAGAAGAAGTGTCCACAATGGTTACATTCAATGACACTAGTGATGAACAAGTTGTTGGACCCTAACTTGGCTAAGGACAGTGGTGAGGAGGAAAAGGAGAAATAGATCATAAGAAAACCAGAGGATGATACTATGTTCTCATGGAATGGTAGTTCACTATTTGATACTGAAGATGATACTCCTAAATCCAAATGTACATCTACCACTACGCAGGACATGGGTGTCATAGGCCAAGACAATGCAATATTTTCTAAAATCAACAATTTGCAGGAGAATGTTAAGAGACTGGACGAGGGAAAAACTCCTAAGAACAATACCCTCAACCAGAAGACAGGTGTTAGTGGGGAAAAATTCGATGAGACTCAAGAGCTAACAAAGGATATACCTACTCAAAACCAACTAGGAGAAGAATACCAAGAACCGGGTTGGAAAGAAAACCTGGATACCCCTCCTTTTCTTTTGACTCTAGAAATGTTGAATTGTAATGTGCATAACTGCTTGGTGGACTCTGGAGCAGTAGTGAATGTGATGCCCCTTGAGATTTGTAAAAAGATTAATGGAAAGCTAGAGTCCACACCCCATGAATTAACGCAATTAGATCGCATAGGTGTCAAGGTGGTGGGAGAAATGAAGAATGTCCTCATTCATTTGGCTGCAAACAACAAGATATGTCAAATTATTGACGTTATGGTGGCTTACATACCGAGGGGATATGGGCTCATTCTCAACTGTGATTGGGCTGCCAGGTTGAAAGGTTATTTTGCTTTAGATTGGTCTCATCTGTTGTTGCCTCTTAAAGGTACACCAAATCCAGTAAAAGTTCTGAGAGAGCCATACATGAAGTACACTGTCACTAAGTTAGGAGAAGGAAATGAGTATGCTGATTCTATCCTAGGAAACTATCTAATTGAGCTTAAGCTAGAACATCAGTCCTCAAAAAGGGCCAGTCCTATGATGGACACTTAGCCTGAGCTCCTTCAACTCCATCCGGCTGAAAAGGATGACTGCAGGATATTAGATATGGGTTCCATTTCAATGACAGCACAGTTAGACCATTGTTAGACAACTCATGTCTAAAATCCAGCCCATTCCTTATCTCTCTAGTTTTAAAATTTTCAGGAATGGGCAAAATTTTTGTTTTCTTTTTTGTATATAAATAAATTGTTTTGTTTTCTTAATACTAGGTACTATTTTCCTGCTCTAGTGTTTTGATGTTTTTTTTTCTTTGATTACTTGCTATGCTGATGTTTTATTTATAGCTTTGCTAGTTCTCCTTTTGGTTTTGAATAAGAGGAAAACTTTTGGTTGCAATGGAAACATCAGGGTTTTGTATTAACTAAAATCCTTAGCGACAGACTGCGCTTTAAACTATAGGATGTCTTCTAGTAACCGTATTCCTAACTAACAGTGCATTCATTGAAGTCTTACTTAACCCCTGTAAATAACTCAGAGGTGAAAAGGGTCTGAGGTACTATTTCAAGGCTCCATCCATTTCACATCTTAAATACCCAAGGGAGGGACGGCAAAAGACCCTCAGAAAGGAAGCAGAGTGAAACAGTATATCATATATAAATGATCCCATTGCCATAAATTAAGAAAAGGCTGAAAGCTATTAAGAGTCAAGACTCCTGAAAGAAACAAGACATATCAAAGCAGAGCTTGAAAAGGCCTTAATATCAAAGCATAAAAGTACTAGATGGCCACAAGATCCTCTCCGTCCGTGAACTAAAATATGAAATACACTATTCACACAAAAGGACACTATGGGATAGCGGATCCTGAATGAAAATTTAGTAAGGAAAGGCCTGAAGGAGGACTCATATCAAAAGAACTAAGGTTCAAAAGGCACAAAAGTGCAGTTGGCGTGGGAATAAGGAACAAAATGATAATACGGTGACCCTCTGTTACAAGCCTGTGGTGTCTAAGCTGTAACTACCAAAGGGCAGGTAAAATAAACCTCATTTATTTGGCCGCAAAAGAGTTATTCAGACCTGAAACACTCCTGATGTTACCTTCTCCCGAAAGAATAGACTTATTTAAAGTAATTTATGCATAATTTGGCTTGCCTAGGAATGCAAACATCTAGAAGGCTTCATTGGCATCTAGATAGTATTAAGCTGGGGAAGAGTTATTTCAGAGATCTGGAGTTCACCAGGTAGTCGCCAATTGTTGCAGCTGCGACAATTTCCCAAAATTCTAAAAAATTTAGGAGCCCCTTTTTTGTTTTGGATTAGCTTGATTTTCCTTCCTATTTTGTTTCATTGCTCTCTCAGAGCATTTGTTTTTGATACGTGGGTTGCTTCACTATTTGATTTAATTGATGCCTTTGGAAAGCCTTTGGAAACCTGCTGGATTGTTGCCGTTGAACGTATTTGAAGCTTGCTGGAATCGTAGGTTATTTGGTTTTAATTTTCCATCGTTGCAGGTGAATCTAATCTGTGGCCCTCCGCAGTTGCGGATAAGTTTGGGTTTTCGAGAAGACGAAACCTTCCGATTGCCGACCCATTTGTTTTTCGCGGAGGGAATTTTTTGTTGGGCATTGGATGCCCCTTTGATCTTTTATTCCGCCGTTGCGGATGGGCTTTTGATTATGACTTCCGGTTTTTTTTCCGACTTATGTGTTTTCTACTGGTTTTTTCTTCCAAAACATTTTACCACGTTAATTGTCCCCGTTGCGGAGGGATTTGGACTTTTGTTCTCTGACTTGAGATCCTTCCGATGTCCGACGCGTGTAATTGGAGCGAAGACTTTTAGGATTTTATCTTCCGCCATTGCGGAAAGCTTCAAGCTCTCGACTTCCGATTCAAGTTTCCTCTGACATTCGATTGTGGAGTTCTCCCATCTCACCCACCATTGTGGATGGATCGACGTTATGGCCTTCCTCCATTGCGGAAGGTTCCTCATTCTCACCGTCCGACTTAGAACGACCCCCCGTCCGATATGTTATGTCGCACGTGCATATTTTTGTATATATATGAACGGGTCACAGGGTTTGTTTATCGTTTCATCATTGTTGATTAGTGCGCTCTGCCGTTATCTGTCGTGCTCGCCCATTTCGCCGTTGCAGTACTTTCGGTCCAGGTGTCTTCACCGTGCTCGGCGGTTTTCTCCACGTCGGTTGCGTGCCCATGTCCAGTAGGTTCTTTGCATCATCTCCTGTTCCTTTGAAACATTCGGTAAAGTTTATATGGACATTTGTGGTTTTGGTAGTTTTCACCTAGTGGTTTGCCGGTTCCAAGCCTATATAAGTAAGGGGAGGGTTATTTTGACTGTCAGCAAGGGGGTTTTTTAACTCACAGAGAAATTATTTAGGTCACGGCCTTGCTTGTAAACCCCGCGCCTAGAGATGGGGGTTTGGTGCAGACGGCCATTACGCCATCTGCACCAAACTCCCCCAGATAGTGATGATTGTGTCAGAAAGGGGGGATTGTATAGGCGTTTTCTGCAATACCTGTGGTTTCTCTTCGTGGTTGTAGCCTCCACTTTACTCGCATCCTCAAATTTTTGTTTTGTCGCTCTGTTCTGTATATCATATTTTGGCACCTAGCCAGTCATAAGGGATCCGCTGTGGTTTATAATTGGTAGCCATGAGCGCGTGGGCATATGCATCATTGTAGTCGCATATAGTTTCCCTTGCAAACTCACATGGCCCTTTTCTGCTCAGTCACCTGAAAACCTAGCTGGTTTAAAGGGATAGGCATTGTTTTATTTTGTTCAACGAGGATCTCATGGATTGTTTCCCTAGTCGGAGCACCATTCTCAGTAAAATGACAGTAATACCCACAGCATATAGTCGAGTTAATGTAATTATCTTCCATAAGCCGCATGATTCTTCATTAGTCTTGGGTCTGCTGGGATTTATGGTTAAAATATTGACTAGCACGAGCCTTCGCTATGTTTGCTATGCAATAGAATACATGTTTGTTTCAATGGATTGCTATTATGGGAAAAGTGGCATGTTGCATAATAGTGTAGATTTAATACTGGCGTAAGTATGGTTGATAAGCTTAGTATTATGCAGCAGCAGTAGATTGCTCACTTTATTGCACGAGACTGAGTTTGCTTCATATAGATCAGGAAATAGAATATTGCACCCTAGTCTCAAGGCATTATAGGGCTGAACAATGTATGCATTTGTTGCACTGAACATTATCATACTAGACATAGGAAAATAGCACATTGCACAGTATTGCATACTAGTTCGATTATTCAGCCCGAAGGGCTTATGTCTTAATTTCATTGACTGGTTACAGTCATGATACACTTGAAAAAGAATAAAACTGCTGCACAATGTCTGCAATTCGAATTGCTTAATGTCACAATGTTATACATGGCAAGAGGAACTTAAAATGTCTAAAAGACAAAAGAGAAAGGCCCCAGTGGTGGAAGAAGTACCACAAGCAGAAGCTGAAACAAAGACTGAATACATATATGAAGATACCCAGTGTGTTTCTGGTGTTGAGCCTGAATACAAATGGGATGACATATATAGATTGATTTCCTACAGGGAGGTTCCTGACATGGGTCTCGAAGAAGAACCCATTTACGCCAACATAGAGAAATCTGCCATCATGAAGGTTGCTACCAGACCAGAGCTGTTCCCATGCTCTGAGGTAATTGGATGGATTCTGCCCCATGCAAACACAAGCTCAATGATCGTAGGAAATGTTGAAGGCTAGGGCTATGCTACATTCAGCCCAGGATATGTGGCATTGGCCTATCACTTGCCAGAACCTCAAATCTTTCTATCTGATGCTTGGCTGGATAACATCAGAATGGACCTAGTGGAAACCCTTAAGAGAATGCTCTTGCCGGGAAAGGTGTACCGGCATAGACAGAACAATGAGTATGATACAGCAAGCTTGAGGGCTCCTTACAGATTTATAGCCTTGATGCTTAATAGGATCTTTGGGAGAGCTCATGGCAGACTCTTCAAATTTGAATGGATACCCATTATGTTTCATGTAGCAACCCAAGGAACAGTCTTCAATTGGGCCAGCCTTGTATCAAGTAGTATTTCTTCTTGCTTGGCCACAACACAGGGAGGAGAAACCCAGAAAAAATCCAAATTCTATATGAGCTGAAAGTTAATAGACTGCATACTGTGCCACCAGCCTTTCCCCGGTCTCAAATGCATCTGGGACAGGGAAAGGATGCCCGTATATGCAGCTTACAGACTGTTGGAGGCTCACCAATATCATAGCCATTACAGAGAGGTCTATGAGCATTTCATTATGCCACTCTACACTCTCATTTTTCGAAAGGAATGTGACTGTATGTCAGAAGGTGCCATGTAGGTAATACAAGAATATGCAGATTATTTCTTAACTGATAATGGCATGTATTTCAGAATGTATGGAGGGTCGAAGACACCTTTACTACTACCCAAATATGCTACGGATTATAAAGTCCATAAAGAGGTGGTCAGGCAGGTGTTCATTAATGGGATAGGTCATTTCTTGTTCCAAAAGCAAAGAGAAAGCTAGATGAAGAGCTCCAAAAGCAGGAGGTTGAAAGAACAGCGTTGCCACAACAATCAGTTGCTAAAACATCAACAAAACAGACCCAGGAGGAGGCAAACCCTGAGGTACAGATCTGTCAAGTACCTGCTGCTAGCACCCTTGTGACCCCTATGCTCCAGCTAGTGCCTTTCATCCACAAAAAGGGTGAAGAAGTCCCCGACTTCAATACTGTCTATTATGATAGGGCTACCAAGAGAATAATGAAGAGGACAGAAAAAAGGGTAGAGGCAGAAGGAATGGCTGGAAAAATGATAACAGATACGGCTATGATGATAGGAACAGACATAGATCCAAGGCTTACCATAAGGGCCGGGACTGCAATACTACATGCCTCAGAGGACAACATAGACAAAGCGATGGCTGAACTGGAGTCATACAAGAAATATTCTGCTCAGCTAAAGGATACCTTGAAGAGAGAAAGAGAGCAGGGAAATAGGTTAAAATGGAAATTTGAACACTTACAGAGGGAAATGAGGACTGCTGAAGCTGAATTGCAGGCCCTGCATGAAGAAAGGCACGCTCAGGAGACTACACAAGAACACCTTGAGAAAGTGCAAGAAAAAGAGAAGGAGTTGAAGAAGGAGAAGGAGCGGTTGCTGCGAAAGGTGGAGGACCTAGAAGAACAGATGAAGATCCTTGAGTAGGCCAACGATTTGCATTCCCAGGAACTGACAAAGCAACATCAAGAGTAGCTTGCCACTCTGACCGTTGATCTGGAGGCAGCAAAGGAACAGCAAGTAAATCTTCAGCCTTTCAAGGACCATATCCTGGCTCAGAAGGCTAAAATGCTACAGCTGCAGACCTCTCTGGAAGAAGAAAGGTGAAAAGTCCTTCAGATTGACAGCAGGCTAGAAGAGATCATGGAAACTTCCTCATACTTCGTTGATCGATCTCAGGATGTTCTTGAGGTTTTGAGTGCCAGAATGGCGAGGCTGGAAGATGATGTCGAGACTCCAGAAGGGCTACCAGCAAAAGACCATCAATCCCTCAAGAGAGATCACAACCTAGTAGAGTTTGCCATCAATACTACAGAAGACTTCAAGAAGACTGTAAAAAAGACGCAGGGAGCTTACTCAGAATATTTTAGAAGGCTCCTGAATACGTACAACCGATGTCAAACAGAGGCTGAGCATAGGCTTGAGGAGTTCCCGGACCATGAGGCCTTTGTGGAAAGATTGCAGAAAAGATATCAAGATGCAGAGGCCAGAACTCAACAGATTAGAACCATTGATGACCTAGTGCTGAAGAACGAGGTAGGCCACGCAACCGTTAGCATGCAATTTCTAGAAGATCAGCTTCGGTTGAGCCCAGCAAAGATCGAGGCCATCAGGAACCAATTTGAAAAGTTTGAAATCAACATTCAGTTCCTGGAGCCATGCACATTTGAAAGCATTGCTACTGAAACAACAACGTGGAAAAAGTTCTTAGATAGCCAGGCAGGACCCTCCTCATAAAGGACCGGTCAACTTTGTAATAATTTAATAATTCTGTAAAATATTTTTGAGAAGTGAGGCATTGGGAAAACTAAAGGTTGGGAATCCCAAAGGTCACTTTGGGCAGCCCAACCATTTTACCTTTTTGTATAAAAGTAGGAAGCGTAGAGAGAAAAAGGGCTTTTTTCCCCAGTAAGACTAGTGATGAGATATTGTAAGAAGAACTACTTCCTTTTGCAATAAAAAATTACAGTTTGCCTGCTGAAAGAAGATCGGTGGGGTTTAAAATGTTTTTCCATGGATAGTCGGAAGATGAACTATTTTTTTTTCAGCATTATATCCATGAATCGTGAGATCGTTCTAACTTTACGACCTATGTCTTTGTTTAAAAGATTTCCGATTTATTTTATGAAATAACCACCATGAGTAATGTATGCTGATCATAAATAATTAGCTATCTGGTTGTTGAAATATCTCTCATTGTTCATGCCTGTAAAAGTAAATGTCAGCTATCTATAATTTCTTTTATCATGTGTGCACATCCACATTACTCATATATTAATTACTAGTTGGCTCCCCAGGGATAGATAGATAGATAGATAGATAGATAGGTAATTTGTTAGTTAATTGATTTACTTCATGGCTGCATATGTGATTTAGGTGTTTGTGAACCTAAGACGAGAGGTAAGAACCTGCGTAGCACATTGTGTAGTTCCTTACATCTATATCACCCTGCATTGTTAGTTAGGCATTCGCATTGCATACATTAAGTCAAAAATACAAAAACTCGGTGGACCGGGCCGCAACCGGTAAACCCTTTGTTTTGTTACCTTAGCCTATGGTAGTCGGACCGCAAACTGGACGGATTCCCTACTCCAAACAATCAACGGGCTAGTTGGGAACGTTGATTGGGGAGAATGCTTTACTGTTGCTGCCTGCGAATTTCCAGGCCTCAACAAGCCCTTTAAAATGAACGCATAAATTAAAATTTACTAGTAAGTTTTGTTTTTTAGGGGCCTTTCACCTACTAGCTTAGGCTAGACTTGTGGGCTAGGAAGTGTAAACTTCCCACAAGTTATAAAACTCAGATGTAGTGGACCTTTCTTTAGGTAAATCCTTGACTTTATCACTGTATCTGGGAAGCTCCTCTCAAATGGGAGTTAAGCACGAGGCCGCGTGGAGGCTTGGACAGAGGAGATAACCCTCTGAATCCTTGTCAAAGTGTAACTCAAGACTTTTGCACATCTGGGGATTCTATCTTAGACAGAGTTTTGGGCTCAGCTACCCTTCCCATGCGTACGAGTTTGGCTTGCGACTGTCCCCCTAGACTGTTGGTATTGCCAAGGTAGCCTTTATTCTCTTGTCTTTTAGGGTTCATACCTAGGTAAACCGAAAGGTTATTTCTGGTTCACCTTGAACGGGCTTGGAAGGTAACCCTTGTTGAAAGTGTACAAGGGAGGTGGGTGATTCCTCTGCTTGTGCCTAAGAACCACTTCAAGGACGCCAAGTAATCGTTCATCAGATTTCTTTGGGAAAGTATATCTTTTACCCTAGTTTGATTGCTTGAGGCTTTAGGAATTTTATAGTGTATGCTCTGTAGTTTTGCCTGCGTTTAGTTGGCCTTAGGGTGTGATTTGTCAAATTTCTAATTCTGGAGGACCAACCTGTTAGAAGGTCAAGAAGGTTGAGAAACCTTCCTCCTATCACCACATTGGAGCCTCCACCTTTACCCCAAAGGCGGAGATTAGACACAGATGGTTCATTTGAACCTGTAGGAATAAGTGAAGTTCTTGGTGAACCAGAACTCATTGCTAACCGTTTTGATCTTGATACAGTCGAGATAGAAGAATTGCAGACTGACGAGTTTGCAAGAAACTTTAACACCCCCCGGACTGATTTAAACGATTTTGTGATCGTTTAGGTTAGACCTTTTGATTCACCAGTGTTAGGTGTCCCTATGGGTAGGATCATGTCTTCCACAGAAGAAAGTCCTTTTGTGTTCACCTCAACCCTTCCGATTGAAGGGGTACTACCTCCCCCGGTAAGTGCCCCTAGATGTAGTTTACCTTCTACACCTTTGACTCTAGCGAGCCAGGTGGTTCAACCACTGGTTCATTCAAACCTAGGAGGTACTTCTGGTGACATGGTTACTGGGATCCCCAGTATACCTACCATTCCTTCTTCCTTCCCTTACACTACCCAGAGTGGTCCAGTAGGATCCTCGGCATTTGTCCAAGGATTTCCTTGGAATGGGGGGCATATTCCCCCATCCAGTCCATACATAGGTCCATCTCCTTCATATGTAGGAGTGCAGTTTGGGAGCAATACCTCTTATGGGAAAAGCTTCCAAACCCCTATTTTGGTCCCATACACGAGCTCTCCCTTTTCGTTGTTTAGTGGAGGGATACCTGCTCCCGTCTTTCAGACCCCTGCTTCTATGGGGACGGTTTGAACTTCTTACACTGCACCTCCCACGCAAAATCATGTGGCTTACAGATGGAATCCATTTCAAAGCAACCTTCCCCCTTCACAACTGGTGGCTGGGGGCAAACCCACTTTTTCCCATGGGAATTTGGGGGCAGGTCCCTCTAATCCCCGGTTAGGCCCAAACTTCCATTCCTGGCAAATTTAAACTTTCCAGACTTGTCAAAATTGATGAATGACCCAGTGAGGCATGACCCCTTATGGCCACCTGTTCCCACCAAATTTCCATCGGACATCCCTAAGTTCGAAGGTAAAGCTGGGGAAGATCCTGGGGCACATGCCACCACCTTCCATTTATGGTGTTCTTCAAATTCGCTAAATGAAGATTCAGTGAGGTTGAGGCTATTCCAGAGAACCTTGACAGGCACTACAACAAAATGGTACACCGAATTGCCTTCTGCTGCTTTTAGTAGTTTCTGGGACTTGGCTAGTGCTTTTCTCAGCCACTTTCAGCTTCTGGTCTGATATGATTTTGAAACGGACTTGTTTTCTACTTTTAGAAAAAACAAGGCTACCCACATCTCAGATCATATCCAAGAGTGGAGGAGGCGAAAGAGCCTTATCAAAGCCACCATTCCTCCTGATTTTCTGTTAGAGTGGTTCCTTAAATCACTGTTGCCATACATATCTAAGGATGTTTCCACATTAGGAGTAACGAATGAAGAAGAAGCCATACTCAGGGCCCAGCAACTGGATTTGATTTATTCACAATCTAGGATCTTATATGAGATCATCCCTGAGGCACCGAGGCCTTTGCACGAGGTGGAGAAGCCTAAGCCTGGACCCCATGCCGATGGTGTGGTTGGGTCCATTAATTCTCCCACCGTAGAGTCTTTGACTAAGCAACTTCATCAGTTGTCTGTCAAACAATCTACAGTGGAGGCAGCAAAGGCTGCCCTCTCCCCCCAGAATGCAAATGTTTTTCCACAAACCTCTCAAAAGGGCAATCAGCAGCCCAACGGGAAGAAAAAGAAAGGTAAGAAGGGAGAGGGAAACCAAAACAAGCCAAAGCCCGCAAACAATGCTGATGGGGACAAAAAAAAAAGAAGAAGGTCAAGTTCCCTTGTAATTTGTGCCAAGAGGACCACCTTATTCACCTTTGTCCCCTTATGTGTCAAGCCCAGAAGCTGCTTAAAGCTCAACAACTAGCTGTCCTGAAGGATCCTTTTCCCCAAGGACAAAACTCTGCTTCAGCTTCTAACGTAGCAGGGGGCACTCAAGCTAGCCCTGGCCCAAATTATATGAAAATGGTTCGATATTCAACTTTTTTGTAGACAAGGAACAAAAACTATGAGAAAGAGACTCCTGAGAAGGGTAAAGCTGTAGGTGAAACTTCCAACCCTCTCACAATAGAGAAACCTGCTAAAATAATGCCGAAGATACCGAAAGGTGTCTTCAAGAAGACCTTGCATAACCCTAATGCTAGGGCTACTTCGAACTACTCTATGGTTGAAGATTTAGCTCAAACCCCGTGTGCAATGTCAGCTTTGGAGGTGTTACAGAGTTGTCCCGCTCAGCGGGATGCCCTCTTAGCATCTTTAGGTAGCATGGACTCTTCGAATCTCATGGCGAAGTTACATTTATCTGATGTCAAAATTCGCCTGCCTTACCATGTAGCCCTATCAATAGATGTCATCCATGGTGGTAAGAACATTGGAAGGGCAGTTGTTGATGAGGGGGCCTCTACATGCGTTATGTCCTTGACCTGTTGGAAAGCTCTTGGATCCCCAGAGCTGGTCCCATCAAACACTTTTCTTACTGCTTTTGATGGAAGATCTTTCCGTCCGCATGGTATCCTGCCGACTTTTGAGATTAAGTTGGCAGGAAAAGCAGTGTTTGTTGAAGTAGAAGTTATTGATGCTCCTTTGGACTACAATCTGCTTCTGGGAAGGAGTTGGACTTATGCGATGTCCGCTATTGCGGACTTAATCCTCTAATAGTCTCAGATGATCTGGAAGAAGTCTATTTGCCTGCATGGGTGGAAAACTCTTCACATTATATAGATTGCTTAGACACTGTTTTACCTTCCGATGAAGCTATTCTGGAAGCCATGAGTGGACATGATAAGATTTGTGAGGATCTTCATCATCGATCCTATTTTCTTCCAGAACTAAGCAGAATAGAAAACCAAGAGTTTCATGTGAGACTATCAGAAGATGTTGATATACCTATCAACCCTTTGCATAGGGAAGGAATGTTTGCTGAGGGGAATATGGCAATCATTTCCACCACTATACCTATTAACATCTCTGTGAACCCAGATGTCATGGAAAACATCTATATAGGTGCAAACTGCTCTCCTGAGGAGATTGCTATCTACACTACCCTTTTTAAGGAATTTCGTGATATCTTTGCCTGGTCATATGAGGAGATGCCAGGCATAGATCCATCTATTGTTGAACATGAAATATGAACCTATCCTGATTCCAAGCCAGTTCGAAAAAAATTAAGACCCGTGAACCCGCGTAAAGCGGCGGCTGTGAAGGCAGAAGTTGAAAAGTTGTTGAAAGCTAGTTTCATATATCCCATAGCTTTGACTGAATGGGTGTCCAACCCTGTTCCTATTGATAAAAATCAAGGGACTATTCGCGTTTGTACAGACTTTAGAGACCTCAATAAAGCCTATCCTAAGGACAACTACCCCACACCATTTATTGACCAGTTCATAGACGCATGTGCGGGAAGTGAGATGTTTTCGTTTATGGATGGCTTCTCTAGCTACAATCAAATCCAAATCAAACCGGAAGACCAACATAAAACTGCTTTCATTTGCGCTAGGGGTACATTTGCGTATAAGAAAATTCCCTTTGGATTGAAAAATGCTGGGGCAACCTTTCAACAGGATATGAACTTTGCTTTTCATGACATTAAATCCATTGTCGAACCATACCTTGATTATCTTCCCACTTATTCTCGCAAGAGGATCCAACATCCAGATCATTTACAGTTGATCTTTGAACGATGCAGGTATTATAAAATTCGCTTGAATCCCCACAAGTGTGTTTTCTGTGTCGATTCAGGAAGATTACTCGGATTCATTGTCTCCAGTAGAGGCAGCCAGGTGGATCCTTTGAAAGTTGAGGCCATTGTAAATGTTCCTCCTCCTTGTTCTCTCAGGAAACTTCAAAGCCTGCAAGGAAAGTCTAATTTCCTTCAACGTTTTATCGTTAATTATGCCAAGATCACTAAAGGTTTCATGCGCTTGCTCAAACAAGACACTCCATTTGTATGGGATGAAACCGCAAAACTTGCGTTTGAGGCATTGAAAAAAGCTTTGCTGTCGGCACCTTTATTACGTCCACCAGATTATTCTAGGGATTTTATATTATCACTGGCCCCATCGAAGTCGACCATTGGGGTAGTACTAGTCCAGGAGGACGATAAGCTCTTTGAGCATGTCGTTTATTATCTTAGTTGTGCTTTGGCCAGACCTGAGCTTAGATACTCCCACGTCGAGAAATTAGCCTTAGCAGCTGTTTACACTATACATAGGTTACGTCACTACATTTTATTGAGGACCACTACAGTAGTGGCGGATGTGAATCCGTTCCAATATGTTTTATCCCGATAGATTGTTGGGGGAAAATTTAACAAATGGATAGTCATTCTCCAGGAGTTTGACCTGGATTTCCAGTCTGCTAAGTCTAAGAAGTCCTTAGTTTTTGCTAAGCTTATAGCAGAATTTCCCACTGAAGAAAATGTAGCGGTTGAGGATGACTCATTCCCATATGAACACATCTTCTTGATATCCACCTCTAATCCTTGGTATGGAGATATTCTTATATATATCCAGACTTTGAAGTATCCTGCCACTTCCTCTAGGGAGGAACGACGTAAGTTACGCCTTCATGCCAAGAACTACCTCATTATAGGAGATACATTATATCAACGAGGGGTAGATTCTATCTTGCGTCGCTGCCTTACTCATGAGGAAGTGGAGATTGTCCTAAATGATTCCCATAGCGGAGCATGTGGGGGTCATTTATCTGGGTTAGCAATGGCCCAGAAGATATTGAGTGCCGGTTATTTCTGGCCCATGATCTTTAAATATTGTGTGGAAGCAGTGAAGCGCTGTCATCCATGTCAGCTTTACACCAGGAAGATGTGGTCGCATCCTGCTCCATTATTTCCCGTTGTCTCGGTAGGCCCCTTCATGAAATGGGGGATTGATTACGTGACATGCAACCCAGTATTAGCTGGGGGGCATAAATACATCATTGTCACTGTTGACTATTTTACGAAATGGGCAAAGGCAATGCCTACTTTCAAAGTCGACGGGGAAACAACACCTTTCTTTGTTTTCAATCAGATTATTGCAAGGTTTGGTATTCCCAAAGTGATTGTCACTGACCATGGCAGTCATTTCCAAAATAACATGATGACAGAACTGAATACCATGCTCGAATTTAGACAAGAACATTCTTCTCCATACTATCCGCAAGCAAATGGTCAGGTTGAGGCTGTCAACAAGACTTTAAAAACTATCCTTAAACGGACAATTGATGCAGCCCGTTCTGATTGGCACATCATGTTATATCCTTCTCTTTGGGCCTACAGAACTAACGTAAATACTACTACGGGTTTCTCCCCTTTCCAACTCGTTCACAGCGTGGAAGCAGTTACTTTGATTGAATGCAAAATCCCGTCTTTGAAGATAGCCATTCATGTGTTACCAGATACGACTGAGCTTGAGTAATGTCTGGTACATTTAGAACACCTTGATGAACAACGTAGAGATGGGTTGACTGCTAATCAAGATCATAAAAATAGGGTTAAATCTCAATATGATAAATAGGTCAAACTTAGGGTTTTCTCTGAGGGGGAACTTGTCTTGCTTTGGGACCAAGATAAAGAAACTCTGGGGGCAGGATTTGTTAGATCCAGTCAATCTGCTTCAGATCTGACTGATTTCAATCAAATCGGTTGAGAATCCACTGATTTATGATTTTGGATTTGCTCCATTATTCATCAATTTATTAATTAAAATAATCAATAATTGATTTTTGGGGCTTTCTGACATGAGTGATGGAAAATCACTCAAAACTAGGAAATAGTGGGTCCATGGGTTTACATGGTGCTCTTAGCTTGAAAATGAGCACCTATGTGACTGAAACTGATTATTTGGCCCACTTTTATTACAAAATCAATTTTTCCAGTTAAACTATTAAAAAATAGCTTAAGTTTTGGAAAATTTAAATTTTAATAAAAAACACTGAAAAAAATTAAAAATTTGAAAAAACCTAGGGGGACTTAAACATGTTCATATGACTCGACCACGATGTCTAGTATGCTTATACATTAACACATAGACTCTAATAACCTCAATAGGCCTAAATGCCAAGCCGACCACCCCAACTTTGGAGGTATGTAGTCAAAAACTAAGAAATTATCAGTCGTTTATTCAACAACCAATAATAGCCAAGGGAAAAAATACCCTGGGCTGATCAGATTGACAAATAAGGTCTAAGAGACCGAGTATTTTACAGATACTATCATGCTATAAAATTTATTACAACCCCCCCATGGGGTATGAACATGTGATATAGTACAACAAAGCTTCCCAGAAGCAATACTGAAGGTTCTCTGAAGTCCAAACAAGTTATCCTTGTCTAGTTCACCAAGCTCACTTGATAAAAAAAACCACTAAGTACAACTTAGGTGGTAACAGGTTCCAATCTTGGTAGAGCTTCGACATCGTTGAGTTCAGTTCCATTTCGCATTTCACATTTGGAGGATCCTTGGACTCTTCCTTCCCCAATTGCTTCAAGTGAAAAATCTATACCTGCCAAGATGGTCATGTCGTTGTCTACAACATTGGTGGTTTATCAAGCTAATCTTAGTCCTATTGTAGATCCTAGTTCTTCCTCTTCACAGACGAAGGAGGAGGACCCTTATGCACTACTTTCTTGGGTGGTTGCATCATCTCACTTGCATGACTTCTTCAATGAAATTTTTCCAACGGATGAGGCTATTCTCAAAGCTATGTCTGGTGTAGAACTACCTTGGGGACAGTTGCATCATAGATCTTACTTTCTTCCTAAGCTAAATCGTAGAAAGTGTGATTACTATAAGGTGATATTTGGCGACAAAGTTGGAAGGCCCATGGTCCCATTAGGTTCTCCTAGTAATTATGCCAAAGGGAACATGGCCAACTTGTCACCAACTATACCTATAAATATTTCTCGCATTCTTGGAAAGATAGAAAATGTGTACATTGGGGTGGATTGTTCCATCGATGAGGTTGAAGCATACACCAAGCTCTTTAAAGAATTTCAAGATGTTTTCTCTTGGTCATATGAGGAGATGTCAGGAAGTGACCCTTGTTGAACATGAAATTAAAACTTATCTAAATGATAAACCTATTCGACAACATTTTCATGCGATGAATCCTAGGAAAACAATTGCTATTAAGGGAACGATAGAGAAGTTGCCTAAAGTTATATTCATTTATCCCCTTCCCTTGATGGAATGGGTGTCATACGCCATTTCGGTGGATAAGAAGCAAGGAACGATCCGTGTATGCATTGATTTCAAAGACTTGAACCAAGGTTTTTCTAAGGATAACTTCCCCATAGCATTTATTGATCAGATTTTGGATGAGTATGCGGGGAGCCAGGTGTCTCGTTTATGGATGGATTTTTGGGATATAATTGGATCCAGATTAAACCCAAGGATTAACATAAACATAATTTCATTTGTCCTTGGGGTACATTTTCATATTGGAAAATGCCTTTCGGCCTTAAAAACATCGGAGCTACTTTTCATTGGGATATGACCTTCGCTTTTCATGACCTTAAGCGATTGATTGAACTGCATCTCGATGATTTAGCTACTCACTCTCGTTTGAGGGTGGATCATCCTAACCATCTATGCTTGGTTTTCGGAAGATGTCACCAATATAAAATCCGATTAAATCCTCATAAGTGCATATTTTTGTGAGAGCAGGTCACTTACTAGGGTTCATCGTTTCGAAGGAGGGAATTAGGGTCGACCCTTTAAAGGTTGAGTCAATACTTCAATTGTCTCCCTTGCATAATATTAGACATCTTCAAAGTTTGCAAGGGATGGAAAAATTCTTGCGAAGATTCATAGTCAATTTTTCCAATTTGAAAAAAGGTTTCATGTGTTTATTGAAGAAAGACACACCATTTAATTGGGATGAGAAATACGAGGAGTCTTTTGATGATTTTAAGAAATCCTTGGCATCATCCCCTGTGTTTAGTCCACCCTACTATAGCCTTGATTTTTTTATATCTGTGGTTGCATATCAAGAGAGGATTGGTATGGTCTTGGTTCAAGAGGATCAGGAGCTTCAGGATCATGTCATTTATTATCTTAACCGAACCTTATTGATGTGGAGCTTCGTTATACTCATGTCGAGAAGATATCCCTAGCTACCGTTCATTTGGTCTAACCATTGAGGAATTATATACTCCTTCACCAAACTTTGGTCATGGATCACATTAATCCATTTCAATTAATCCTCACTAGATGGATGATAGGGGGGAATACAATAAATGGATTATGAATTTGCAAGAATTCAATCTTGAGTTTCTTTCTGCAAAGTCGAAGAAGTCGTTAATTTCTATGGAGGTTATTTCATAAATTCCTAGTTTGGATGAAGGGGAGATTCATGAAGACTCTTTCGTTGATGAGCACGTTTTTCTCATTTCGACTATGAACCCATGGTGTGGGGAAATTATAGTCTATTTGCAAACCTTGAAGGTTCCTTCTCACCTTTCACGAGATGAGCGTCAATGGTTATGTCCTGTAGAAAATAATTACCTCATTATGGATAACACTGTATATCACCATGGGGTTGATTCCATTTTGCATCGATTCTTGACTCACGAAGAGGATGAGGTTGTGCTGAATCATTTCCATGGAGGGACGTGTGGTGTTCATTTATATGGGCTTTCTACAACTCAAAATATTTTGAGAGCAGGTTATTTTTGCTTGTCCATATTCAAGGATTGTGTTAACGCGGTCAAATGTGCCACCCTTTCCAGGTGTTTGCATGGAACATGCACTCGCATCCTGCCTCTTTACATCTGATTATCACCACTGGTCCCTTCACTAAGTGGGGGGTTGATTTTATGGATTTCAACCCAGATTCGACTATGGGGCATCATCATAGCATAGTGGTTGTTGACTATTTCACGAAATGGGCAGAGGCTATGCCCACAATCAAAGTCAATGGTGAGATAGCCGCACATTTCATATTAAATCAGATTATCACCCGATTTGGTATCCCGAAGGAGCTTGTCACTGACCATGGAAGGAACTTTCAAAATAAGATGATGGCTGAGTTTTCTTTGAAGTTAGGGTATAAGCAAGAGAATTCCTCTTCTTACTATCCTCAAGCGAATGGACAGGTTGAAGTTGTGAATAAGTCACTTAAGTCCATTCTCCAACGAACCATCATGCAAAGCAAGAACAATTGGAATATTATGTTATATCCTGCTTTGTGGGCTTATAGAACTACGGTTAAGAATGCCACAAGTTTTCCCCATTTTAGCTTGTGCATGGGGTGGAGTCGATTTAACCTGTTTAATGCGAAATCCCTTCTTTGAAGCTAGTCGTGGAGCTTTTTCGAGAGACTTTTGCATTACAAGAGCATCTGATCCACTTAGAGAAACTTGATGCACATCGTCAAGATGCTTTAGTGGCTCTTGAGATTAATAAGCGTCGCATTAAATCCCAATACAATACGCCTGTCTATCCCTAGAATTTTAGTGAAGGTGACTGAGTCCTCTTGTGGGACCAAGCTAGTGAACCATTAGGGGCAGGAAAGTTTAAACCTATGTGGCATGGGCCTTACATGGTCAAGTGATTATTAGAGAAAGGTGCTTATGATTTATTCGATTATGAAGGGACAGCGTTGGCAGAACCTAGAAATGGGCTCTATCTTAAAAAGTACTATGCATGGTTCTCAGCCGAGGCTGATACTTTGTATATTATTGTACAGTTGCATAGTTTAGTTTTGTTCTTCTTGTGCTGATCAATTTTTTTGAATTTCTTCTGTTTATTGTGTCATATGTTGACAGAGTCTTTGGTATATGTATGATTCGCTAACGGTGCCAGCTGCCGCACTCAAAATTCAGCTTCAACTGCTTAGGTGATTTATACTCCTACAAGTCAAGTGTTTCCTTCAGGAGGTGTATGTCTACGACCTTCATTGAAAAATATTACTGAGTATAGTTTTGTGGAAATTGAACCCAAGTGATAGATCAATTTCACTCACAAAATTACTAATCAAACATGCAAATTTACACACAAAGGAGACTGAAATTGGAGCATAACACTAATCTGTATTGAATAAGTGTACAATAGCCAACCTTGTGAAGTCATAGGCTGCTGCAATAAATAATTACATGAGATATTCAAATGCATAAGGATGCCATTCGAAATAGTCAAAAGTAGGCTTACTAAATCTAGTCAAATCCCCCATAGGTGCATAAAGCAGTTTCCAAATCTGCCTAGGAGCTCATGAATTGGAAAATTCAAGTAAGCAAGCTAATAGGTGATGGAAATACAACTCATACATTCTTCTATTAGGATAAAATAATGGAGGATGATGAGGGCAAAAAACATGTCAATTGCACCTAGTCTTGCATTCCCTTTTTCCATAAAACTCAGTAAAGCAGGCAATAAAGAAGAAAAAGAAGACACGCACTAGGGAGGATTTGGAATAAAGAAGATATGATAAATATGGATTCCAGGAGGTTTCGCAAGTGCTCCATGACTCATTTTTATCAATTTTGACTTCTAGGACATGTGGAAGACAACTTGCATAGAGTGGAATATTGGAAACTAGGAAAATAAAACAAAAATGGATTAATTAATGTCTAAGTTAGCTAACTATGGGTTGATTATTCTAACACCCCCCCTTAATCTTGACTTATGAGTAAATATTAGAAAACTACAGGGCCTAGCAAAAAGGCTTAGTCACCCTTTACACACTGCATGTCCATTTAAGCAAGGAAAGAGGAAAAAACCCAGTGGGAAAATCCTCCCTTAAACATGGACGGTAAAACAAAATTTGAAAATATTGTCATCAATCATTCTTCATAGCATGATTAGAAAACCCCAAAAGTGATTTGAGATTTCTGAATGTCTTCTCACAAAAAACTTTGGTGAAGATGTCAGCTACTTGTTCTGAAGATGCACAGAAGAGTAGGTGAATGGTGCCATCATGCACAAGTTGTCTGATGTAGTGCATATGGATCTCAATGTGTTTGGTTCTCTGTCTCTGAATTGGATCATTGCATATTGGAATGGTGCTCTGATTATCACAGTAGATAATAGTTGAGAACTCTAATTCGAAGCCACACTCACCAAGTAACCCCTACAACCATAAACATTGAGTTGTTGCATTTACAACTCCTCTGTACTATGCTTCTATAGATGAGAGTGCAATGGCACTCTGTTTCTTGCTTGACCAGATGATTTCTCCTTTAGCAAGCATGAACACGTATCCTAATGTTGACTTTAGATCTATGGTGTCACCTTCCCAATCACTGTCAATAAACCCAATCAAATCAATATCAGATTTAGCTTTGTAGAAGATCGCATGAGTTCTTGTTCCTTGAACAAAGTTAAGGATCCTTTTGGCTTCTCTCCAATGGATCTCATGAAGCTGATCCATGTATCTTGAAGCCACACTTACTGCATAATAAATATCAGGTTGAGTGTGTTTAAGGTACAGCAAACACCCAATCAGTTATCTATACACTGTACTATCTACCATAGGACAAGAACCTGCTTCTTCAAGTTTAACTCCTGAAAGGAAAGGAGTCTTGCTTGGCTTGCAATATTTCATGTAGAACTTGTTTAGAAAATCCAAAGAATACTTGGACTGGTGTAATTTTATTCCATGTTGGGATTGAGTAATTTCGAGACCCAAAAATTGGCTCAACAACCCCAAATCAGTCATAGAAAATGCATGGTTCATTGCATCCTTCAAGGAGGAAATTTCTTTCTTTGAGCTTCCTATAATGAGAAGGTCATCCACATACAAGACAATAATCATAAAATAACCATGAATCAGCTTCAAATAAACATTAGGATCAGACTTGTATCGAACAAAACTCAATGATAGCAGAAAGCCATCAATCTTGGCATACCAAGCCCTGGGGGCTTGCTTAACCCCATACAATGATTTCTTTATCCTGCACACAAAAGAAGGATTAGTAAAAAAACCTTGAGGCTGATGCATGTAAATATCTTCAGTAAGATCTCCATTCAGGAAATCACACTTCACATCCATGTGGTGTACCTCCCACTGCTTCGAAGCTGCAATGGCTAAGGCTAGCCTGATGGAGTCCATCTTTGCCATTGGTGCAAAGGTCTCATTGTAGTCAATACCATGTACCTGTGAGTAGCCCTTGGCTACAAATCTTTCCTTATATTTCAAAGGTGAACCATCAGCATCAAAATTAGTTTTGAAAACCCACTTACATTGAACTAGCTTCCTCCCTGGGGGAAGATCAACCAGCTCCCAAGTGTTGTTCTTCTAGAGTGAGCTGAAGAGTGAGCTGAATTATTTTTTCATGAATGCTTGCCATATTGGATCATGTGATACATATTCATATGTATGTGGGTCTGATTCAACCATTATATAGCATTTCTCTGCAAACAAAGGGTCTTCATACACAGGGCACTCTCAAACTGAGATCTAGTCCTCCTAGGATCACTAGGATTTCCAGCTAGTTCCCCAGCTGTATGAATGGTATTTGTTGCCCATTTTGGTATTGTAGGACTATTAGGATATGCAATTAAATAATCATTATCAGACATATCAGATTAAGAAAACTCATTTGTCTCTTCACTTACATTCAATGGTTCTTGTGGTGAAGAAGACTCTCCAACTTCAACTACTACTAAAAGCTCTTCTTGAAACTGAACACTCCTTTCAATGAAGGATTTGTTTGTGCTCAAATTGATCAGCTTGTACCCTTTTGAATCTTAAGAGTACCCATAAAATAGACACTCTTGGCTTTGGGGCTGCAAAGCCTTCCTCTTTTCTGTTGGAATTCTAGCTGTTAACACCCAAAAAAGGTTCACTACCTCATCTACCCCATTACATGGCTCATTTGTCCATTTTCCTACCATATTTCCATCAAAAACCCATAAAACCATGCAAAATGCCTCCAAAAGTCCATAAAACCCTCTTTTCCTCTAAAAATATCCAAAATTCCTCCAAAAAAGCAAAAATCTCCAAAAAGGAATAAAAATATAAAATAATGAGGAAAATGAGGAAGAAACCCTAACCCTAAAACTGCATGGTTTCCAACTATAAATAAGTGATGGAGACCCCTTATTCAATATCCACAATCACAAGTATCCTGCCTCTGCCAAAATTGCTCGTGAAATCCTAGCTCACCATTGAGCTACTTTCACCATTGAGAGCCCTTTTTGGCCCATTTCCACCATTGGAGAAAGAGAAGAAGCAGCTTGAAGCTCGGAGCCATCGACTCGGATCATCACAAAGGGCTTCACCAACCTTCCATTGAAGGTCAGATTAATAAAAGTCATTATTTACTTTCCATTGTTTTGCTTTATGAAAATGTTTAAATTTAGTTTTTAATTCTGTTATAGCTTTTAATCCATACATCATTGAACTGCTACTAAGGAATCCATTGTCCTTAGTAGGTGCTCATTTGCACAAGCTAGGTGTAAAACCCTAGCAACAGTTTTGGCGACTCCGCTGGCTCTTTAATTTTTATTTGTCATTTTCCGTTTTGTACTTTCGGATGTCGTTTTCGGCCACCGTACATCGCTATTTTTTTCTCCACAGTCGCGTCCCGACCGTGCCTTTTCATCCCTTAGCCACGGCCCGACCGCACCTGTTTACTTCAAACCCGCGGTCCGAGTGCCGCTGTTAGCCAGAAACCTGCGACCTGCGCGCGACTGTTGCCTTCATACCCGCGGTCCAAGCGCCGCTGTTAGCCAGAAACCTGGGACCTGCGCGCGACTATTGCCTTCAAACCCGCGGTCCGAGAGATGCTGTTAGCTAGAAACCTGCATCCCGACCGCACCTGTTTACTTAAAACCCGCGGTTCGAGCGCCGCTGTTAGACAGAAACCTGTGACCTACGCGCGACTGTTGCCCTCAAACCCGCGGTCCGACCGCGCGATTTCGCCCCATACCCGCGATCCGCCATATGATTTTTGCACTTGTTGCCGCGCCGAAACCCAGTCACTTTGCTTCCATATTTCCTGCACTTGCACAGCCATCTTTCCCACCTATAGCCCTACAGCCTTTCTGTCCCATGTTTACAGAATTGTTTTAAAAAAATTTAGCATTGTTTATTCAGCATTGTTTATTCAGATAAATTTTGCATGGTATAAATTTTTTCATTCAATTATATTGTTATTTCGGAAGTTGCCCTGGCACTTCTCTTCTGGGTTCCTAACCTCACAAGCACACAATCTGTCACCTAAATCAAGTGAGACTTAAAAAATACTTAACTCAAGCAACATTCTAACCCCACTTGGGGAACATCAAAGAATTTTTGTAGTTAGGTAGGATCAAGGGGATAGGCTTCCAATCACACCCCTTGGTTATTTACACTTGAGACATAGTTGTTGTCCTTTAGGGAACCAAAATCCCCTAGTATTTTTTGACACGGTCACAACCAGATTATCAGAAGGCCTCTCCCTTAGGAGGGTTGAAGTCGTGAGATTGGTTCCGGAGGTCTGAGTGGAATACCGAACTCCATTCAGTAACTGAAGGGATACCTTTCGCAGTTCTCGGAATATCCCTGTATAGGGAATATTGCGGTTAAAGGACCAAGCGGCAGATTTACCTTTCTGGACGCGTCATGAACGGGGTAGCTTAGTTGCCATACTTCTAGGTTTGAGTACCCGGTGTCCCTCCCGGTAGGGGGATACTTTAGCCATTTGACTTTCCTATTTATATTGTCTGACTTGGATTTCATCACCTTGCAGAGGATATGCTTAGTTGAGTCATAATACTTTTAGCTAGGTGTTTGCAGGCTCCCTTACCTCCTTTTGGTCTAGTGAGTCCACCGTTTTTTATTTTTTTTAGGAAACCTACTGCTTATTGGTATTCTGACCACTTTTGTTGACGCTCCGCCTATTGTAGCACGCTGTTACAGTGGGTATTTTGAGTTAGTTTTTTGGCCTGAGCGCCGTATTTTTTGAGCTCTCCTTCTGCACGCTCGGTTGCATTAGGGTTTTGTGAGCTGGTTGGTAGTTCCCTCAACCCACAGAGGTTTGACATCATTTATCACCATTGCTTCCCCGAGACATTCTCGGCGCCTCAGAGGCGAGCCCCCACAGCACGGATCACTTGATACCACTCATCATAGATCTCGAGCCTTGTCACTTGACTCCACTCGTCAGCGGCATAGGACTCCGTCACCAGATTCTGACGCCCCTTATTTTACCTCAGACTCGGAGCCTGAATCCAAGAACGCCCTTTACACCGCCCCTACTAGCCCCATGGCTGGCATGAATCCCACTTCCTTCATGGGAGGGACCGTTGGTGGCACATCCACCACTCCACCAGTTACCACACTTATCATGGGTATGCCCTCCACGGGAGGCCCCTCTACTGTTCCCCTCATAGTACCGATTCCCGCAGCGGGAATACCTATCCCCACTCCATTAGTGACTCA
>LPNX010328548.1:0-2500 GCA_001517045.1 Pseudotsuga menziesii
GAGAATTTTGCAAGTATATATGATCTTGCTGAGTCATAACATGCAACTTCTTTTGTTGGGAGAAAGAAAATTGGAACAATTTCAATATTATGTTTCCCTTGTGTTTTGAATTTTGTACTTTGGTGGGGTGTTTTAGAATAATCCCACTTGTTATGCATGCTTTAAATGGTAAACATATCCCATATGCTTTAAATGATGACGATGATGAACTAGATGACAATGACAATGACAATGATGATCTTTTTTATGATGACGATGATGGAAATGATGATGATGATGATCATCATCGCCATCTTTTTCATTGTCATCATGATTATCATAATAGTCATCATCATCGGCATAATCATCATCCATGTCATCATCATAGCCATTGTCCCTGACATCATCATCATCATCATGATTATTGACATTTTCATCAGTTATTCACCATTACCTTTGGCATAAGAAATAACATTTACCCAAAATATGTGATTAGTGGATAAGGGTCATGGAGGACACACACGATTTATGCATGATAAATAACAACTTATTTTTTAAGATGATCAACATCATCATTCTCATTGTATTCATCATCACCACCATCATTATTCATTTCATTTCCATCATAACCATCGGCAATGTCATCATTGCCATTATCTTCATCATCATCATCATCATCATCGTCGTCATCATCATCATCATCATTGTCATCTTTCTCCTCATTATCAACAACATTATCATCATCATCATAACCATCCTCAATATCATAATCATTATCCTCATTTTCATCTTCCACATCTGGGTGTAAAACTGCATGCAAAAGTGGATAAAAACATGGATGCAAAAAAGGATGCAAACATGGATGCAACAAAAGTAGGCGCAAAAGTGGGTGCATAATGGGGTGCACCAAAAATGGATGCAAAAAGCGATGCAAAAGTGGATGCAAAAATGGATGCATAAAGGGATGCAATAATTAATGTAAAATTGGATGCAAAAAAAGATGCAAACGTGGATGCACAAGTTGAAGCAAAAGTGGGTGTAAAAGTAAGCGCAAAAATGGGTGTGAATTGGGACGCAACAAAAGTAGATGCAAAAGTAGATGCAAAAGTAGTCGTAACACCCAACGCAAAACCCGATGCAAAAGTGGATGCAAAAATGGATGCATAAAGGGATGCAATAACTAATGTAAAGTTGGATGCAAAAAAAGATGCAAACGTGGATGCACAAGTTGAAGCAAAAGTGGGTGTAAAAGTAAGCGCAAAAATGGGTGTGAATTGGGACGCAACAAAAGTAGATGCAAAAGTGGATGCAATAGTAGATGCAAAAAAAGACGTAAACATGGATGCAAAATGGGATGCAAAAAGGGATGAAAATGTGGGTGCAAAAGTGGATGAAAAAATGGATGCAAAAGTGGATGCAAAAATGGCTGAAACAAAATGAGATGCAAAACTAGACTCAAAACATGATGTAAAATTTGATGCAAAACTTGGCACATGAAGGGATGCAAAAAAAGTAGCAGAAGTGGATGCAAAAGTGGATGTAAAAAAGGATGCAAAAGTGGATGAAAACAAGGGATTAAAAGTTGAGGCAAACATGGGCGTAAAAGGGGGCACAACAAGAGTAGATGTACAAACTAGGCGCAAAATTAGGTGCAAAACTAGGCTCAAAACCTGTCGCAAAACTTGATGCAAAACCTAGCGCATAACTAGGTGCAAAACCCGATGCAAATTACGTCACAATTTGCGCCAGATTTAGAAAAATGACGCAAAAAATGCCTAAAATAGCACCAACCCGTGAAATTGCGCCATTTTGTCCAAAAAATGAAGAAAAATACACCGAAAGATGGTCAAGACGCAAAAAAGGATGCAAAAAGAGACACTAAATCTAGTTTTTGTTGTAGTGTCATCATCATCATCGTCATCATCACCATCATGTTCATCATCATTGTCATCAATATCATCATCATCATCAACAACAATATCATCATCCAAAACAACATCATCATCCATCATCATCATCATCATCATCATCATCATCATCATCATAATAATCATCGTCATCATCATCATAATCATCATCATCATCATCATCGTTATCTTCATCACCATCATCTTCATCATCATGATCATCATCATCATCATCATCATCATCATCATCATCATCTTGTTCATCATCATCATCTTCATCATCATCATCATCATCGTCTTCATCATCATTAGCATCATCATCGTCGTCGTCATCGTCATCATGGTCATCATCATCTTCATCATCGTTATTTTCATCATCTTCATCACCATCATCATCATTATCATCATCATCTTCATTAGCATCAACATCATCATCTTCATCATCATCATCGTAATCATCTTCATCACCATCAATTTCATCATCTTCATTGTTGTTATCATCATCATCATCATACTTCATATCATCATAATCATCATCATCAACATCGTTATCCATATCATCATCGTCATCATTGTCATTGTCATCTCCATCATCTTCATCATCATCATCAACA
>LPNX010328548.1:7500-21912 GCA_001517045.1 Pseudotsuga menziesii
TTTGCAGAGGTCACCATGAAGTTCGTAAGAAAGGTCGAGGAGGTTGAGGTGTTCACATACGAGGTTAAGGTGGTTAAGGAGTTCATAAAGGAGGTTGAGGAGGTTGAGGAGTGAAAAGGTAGAGGAGTTTGAGGTGTTCACATATGCGGTTAAGGTGGTTGAGGAGTTTATAGAGGAGGTTGAGGAGTGAACAGAGGAAGCCAAGGAGGTCGTTGAGGAGGTTGAGAATCCACAAAGGACGCAATGCCGGCAAAATTTATTAGTACCCACACTTACTTCACCTAAACTTTATGATTTTTACATAATGTGATACAAGGTTTGGATGAATGCCAATTTTGTGTGAAATGTGCCTTTAATTCTTCATGAATACGCATTTTTCAATTGCCATAGATATGAGCATAATCATTAGTCATGGTATTCCCTTCTCATTGGTGTATAATATAAGACTACATACATAGGAGAGCTATAAGGCGATGTTTCATAACCCCTTACCTCGATTAATAGTTGTCCCTAGTAAAGGGGAAATTGACATTTATATTGATATTAACAATCAACTACAACCCTCTATTGACACCTATGTCTTGTTGACAAGAATGATTCAAATTGATTATATCCCTTACATCAATTTGGAAAAATTATTTAGGATTTTGAAAGGAGGGAAATAAATTAGTGAATATGGCCTAATATGCATAAGCATATTGCACGGTTATGTGATCAAAAGAGAGAAAATGAGTGAACCATGTTAGAATAATCAACCCATAGTTAACTACCATAGACATTAATTAATCCATTTTTGTCTTACTTGCCTAGTTTCCAATATTCCACTCTATGCAAGTTGTCTTCCACATGTCCTAGAAGTCAAACTTGCTAAAAATAAGTCATGCAGCGCTTTGGAGACCTCCTGGAATCCATATTTAGCATATCTACTTTATTCGACACCGTCCCTAGCGCATGTCTGTTTTTTCTTCTTTATTGCCTTCTTTAGTGAGTTTTATGGCAAAAGGGAAAGTAAGACTAGGTGCAGTTGACTTGTTTTTTTCCCTCATCATCCTCCATTATTTTCTCCTAATAAAATCATGTATGATTTTTCTTTCCATCACCTATTATCTTGCCTACTTGACTTTGCCAATTCATGAGCTCCTAGGCAGATTTGGAAACTGCTTTATGCACCTATGGGGGATTTGACTAGATTTAGTAAGCCTACTTTTGACTATTGTGAATGGCATCCTTATGCATTTGAATCTCTCATGTAATTATTTATTACAACAGCCTATGACTTCACAAGGTTGGCTATTGTACACTTTATTCAATACAAATTAGTGTTATGATCCAATTTTAGTCTCCTTTGCATGTAAATTTGCATGTTTGATTAGTAATTTTGTGAGTGCAATTGATCTATCACCTAGGTTAAATTTCCACATGGTATCATATATTTTGTAGATTGATTTTTCTCCTTCCATATTGCTATTGCAGGTTTGACATCTTGACTGGGAGCTATTCTACTCACTGAAGGGACAATTTCTCAGTTATGGATCAATCTCAGAAGATCATCTTGACTCCATTTAATTTCTTCGAATGGAAAGCAGAGATGGAGATATTGTTGAGATTGATAGGTATCTATAGGGTGAGTATGTCAACTGAAGTAGAGCCCGATGTAGCTGCAAAGAAAATTAAATGGCACAACAGGAGGGATGAGGCTTATGGTCTCTTGTGTTTGAGCATATCCAGAGACCTCATCTTCCATCTTGATGGATTGACATCACCAAATGAAGTATGGGAGAATCTTGTATATTTTTTTGGTAAGACAGATGAGTTGATAGGACATCATATCAAGAATTAATTGATCTCCTTGATTCCCAACAACTTCGAATCCCTGCAACTCTACTTTTCCAAGTGTAAAGCCCTTGTTTTGCAGCTAAAATAGTGTGGAATTGAAAAGGAGGAGAAACTAGTTTTGGCCATAATCTCAAAACTTTGCCATGACTATTCAGTGTTTGTTTCAACCTTCCATGCCACCAAGTTGACAGCTCGATCCTGGAATATTCCTAAGCTTGCAGAGTTCATGGAATCCCTCACACAAGAACAAGATAAACTGGTGATGATGGGCACCATCAAACCCTCCAAAGACCAAGCTCTGGGTACTGGATATTTGAGGGTGGATTCAAAAAGCAAGAATAAATCTAAGAATCCACCTTATTAGAAGAGAGACAAGAACACGTCTCAGGAGGAGCCCTAACGCTCCAAGAAGAGCTTCCAGAAGAAGAAGAACAAAGGAGAAATGAGCAAGTGCAAATACTGCAGTAAGGGCTATCATCCTGAAAGCTTCTGCATGAAGAATAAAATTGACATGTTGACCCAACTCCTAGAGGAGAATAACATCTCCCTTCCCAATTTCTCAAAGAAGAGGGAAGGAGGATCAAATTCAGAGGACAGAGAGAGAGTTCATGCATTGGTTGTTGGCACATCAAGCTCACCTAGCTTCATCATAGAATATGGAGCTTTAAGACGTATGGTTTCAACCAAGGAGGCCTTCTCCTTTATTGACATGTAGAAAGGTCCACCAATAGTGTTGGGATATGACTCTCTCACTGACAGTTTGGGAAAAGGAAGGATTGATATTGACCATGGTAAGTTTAGTAATGTATTGTATGTTCCAAGTCTTGCCTCTAACCTCTTGTCAGTGTATTAGGTGACCCACACAGGGTCTCCAAACAAAGTCATATTATCCCCTGATGATGTTGATATCATGGAGATATCAAGTGGTAAAGTCATTGCAAAAGGAGTTGTAAATCACACTTAGAAGGTATACTAGTTTTCACATTTTCTACCCTACTCAACCCCCTCTGCTCTTTTGATTAATGCTCATGAGGAAAGCAAGCTTTGGCATGAAATATTTGGCCATATTAAATATAAGTATATTTCTGATCTAAGTGAAAAATAAATGGGCATAGGGTTACCAAAGATTAAGTTTTCTAAGGGAGTCTGTCAAGGTTGTGTCCTAGGAAAACACCCAGAGCATAAATTTGGGAGAGCTAGTCATGAAAGAACTTGTACACCTCTTAAGTTGATCCACGGTGATGGTGCTGGTCCATTTCATCATATGTCAATGATTCAATCCAAATATGCATTGAACTTCATAGATGAATTTTCCAGGTATTGTTGGGTTTACTTCTTGAAGCATAAGTCTGAAGTTTTTGGACTCTTCAAAGTCTTTAAGGCTTTGCTTGAAAACTAGTCTGGGAGGAAGCTCAAGATCCTCAGATCTGACAATGGTGGTGATTATGTCAAGTCTGATTTCATTCAATATTGTGAAGATGTAGGTATTCATATGCAGCATTCAATCCCTTACACACCACAGCAAAATGGTGTTGCTGAGAGAAAGAATAGATCACTGAAAGAGATGGCAACCTATATGTTGGAGGCTAAGACTTTGCCACCAAAGTTTTGGGCTGAGGCTGTAAACTGTGCATCCTATATTCAGAACAAGGTGCCTCATAAAAAGCTTGATAGTATGAATCCTTTTGAACCATGGAGTGGGGACAAGCCAGATGTGACCCATTTCCAAATTTTTTGCTCAAGGGCTTGGGCTATAATTCCAACAGAAAAGAGGAAGGCTTTGCAGCCCCAAAGCCAAGAATGTCTATTGGTTGGGTAATAAAAATATTCAAAAGGGTACAAGCTAATCAATTTTAGCACAAACAAATTCTTCATTGAAAGGAGTGTTCAGTTCCAAGAAGAGCCTTTAGTAGCAGTTGAAGTTGGAGAGTCTTCTTCACCACCAAAACCATTGAATGTAAGCGAAGAGACAAATGATTTTGGTTATTATGATATGTCTGATAATGATGATTTAATTGTAGATCCTAAAAGTCTTTCAAGACCAAAATGTGCAGCAAATACCATTCATGCAGTTGGGGAACTAGCTGGAAATCCTAGTGATCCTAGGAGGACTAGATCTCAGTTTGAGAGTGGCCTGAGTATGAAAGACCCTTTTTTTGTAGAGAAATGATATCTGATGGTTGAATTAGACTCACTGACATATGAATATGCAGCACATGATCCAATATGGAAAGCAGCCATGAAAGAAGAATTCAGCTCACCCCAGAAGAACAACACTTGTTAGTTGGTTCATCTTTCCCTAGGGAGGAAGCTAGTTCAATGTAAGTGGGTTTTCAAAAATAAGTTTGCTGTTGACGGTTCAGATTTGAAATATAAGGCAATATTGGTAGCCAACGGATACTCATAGGTACATGGTAGTGACTACAATGAGACCTTTGCACCAGTGGCAAAGATGGACTCCATCAGGCTAGCCTTAGCCATTGCAGCTTCGAAGTAGTGGGAGGTACATCACATGGATGTGAAGTGTGCTTTCTTGAATGGAGATATTAGTGAATAGATTTACATGAAACATCCTCAAGGGTTTTTTACTAATCCATGTTTTGTGTGCAGGCTAAAAAAATCATTGTATGGGCTTAAGCAAACCCTCGGGGCTTGGTATGCCAAGATTGATGGCTTTCTATTGTCATTGAGTTTTGTTCGATGAAATTCTAATCCAAATTTTTATTTGAAGCTGATTCATGGTTCTTTGATGATTATTTTCTTGTATGTGGATGACCTTCTGATTACAGGAAGCTCAAAGAAAGAAATTACCTCCTTGAAGGATGCAATGAACCATGCATTTTCTATGACTGATTTGGGGTTGTTGAGCCAATTTTTGGGTCTCGAAATTGCTCAATCCCAACATGGAATAAAATTACATCAGTCCAAGTATGATTTGGATTTTATGAACAAGTTCCACATGAAATATTGCAAGCCAAGCAAGACTCCCTTCCTTTCAGGAGTTAAGCTTGAAGAACCAGGTTCTTCTCCTATGGTAGATAGTACACTGTATAGACAACTGATTGGGTGTTACACACACTCAAAATTATATTTATTATGCAGTATGTGTGGCTTCAATATACATGTATCAACCTCATGATATCCATTGGAGATCAGCCAAAAGGATCCTTAACATTGTTCAGGGAACAAGAACTCATGGGATCTTCTACAAAGCTAAATCTGATCTTGATTTGATTGGGTTTACTGATAGTGATTAGGAAGGTGACAAGATAGATCTAAATTCAACATAAGGATATGTTTTCATTCTTACTAAAGGACCACTCCATTGGTCAAGCAAGAAACAGAGTGTCATTGCACTCTCATCTACAGAAGCAGACTACAGAGGAGTTGTAAATGCAGCAACTCAATGTTTATGGTTGCAGAGGTTACTTTGTGAGTGTGGCTTCGAATCAGAGTCCTCAAATATTATCTATTATGATAATCAGAGCACCATTTGAAACTACAATGATCTAGTTCAGAGATAGAGAACCAAACACCTTGAGATCCATATGCACTACATCATACAGCTTGTGCATGATGGCACCATTCACTTACTCTTCTGTACATCTTTAGAACAAGTAGCTGACATCTTCACCAAAATTTTTGGTGAGAAGAAATTTAGCAATCTCAAATAACTACTTGGGATTGCTGATCATGCTATGAAGCATTATTGATGACAAGATTTTCAAATTTTGTTTTACTGTCCATGTTTAAGGGAGGATTTTCCCACAAGGTTTTTTCCTCTTTCCTTGGTTAAATGGACACGCAGTATGTAAAGGGTGACTAATACGTATTGCTAGGCCCTATAGTTTTCTAATATTTACTCATAAGTTAGGATTAAGGGGGGTGTTAGAATAATCAACCCATAGTTAGCTACCTTAGACATTAATTAATCCATTTTTGTCTTATTTTCCTAGTTTCCAATATTCCACTCTATGCAAGTTTTCTTCCACATGTACTAGAAGTCAAAAGTGCTAAAAATAAGTCATGGAGCACTTGGGAAACCTCATGAAATCCATATTTAGCATATATACTTTATTCCAAATCCTCCCTAGCACATGTCTGTTTTTTCTGCTTTATTGCCTGCTTTACTTAGTTTTATGGCAAAAGGGAAAGTACGACTAGGTGCAGATGACTTGTTTTTTCAACTAATCATCCTCCATTATTTTCTCCTAATAAAAGCATTTATGAGTTGTCTTTCCATACCCTATTAGCTTTCCTACTTGACTTTTCCAATTTGTGAGCTCCTAGGCAGATTTGGAAACTACTTTATGTAACTATGGGGGATTTGACTAGATTTAGTAAGCCTCCTTTTGACTATTTCAAATATCTCATGTAATTATTTATTGCAGTAGCCTATGAGTTCACAAGGTTGTCTATTGTACAGTTATTCAATATAGATTAGTTTTATGCTCCAATTTCAGTCTCCTTTGTGTGTAAATTTGAATGTTTGATTAGTAATTTTGTGAGTGCAATTGATCTATCACCCGGGTTCAATTTCAACAAACCAGAAGAAATTGTCTCACTAGAAAAATGATACCTAGAAAAACCAAGTGCTTATCATCCTCCTCCCTTCACTTGAAATCTAATGAAATCTCCCAACTCTTTTCAAGTTAACGTTACCATAGGGTTGAAAATTAATATGTTAATGTTATACCATAACTTACTCTCCATATTCCCTTACTATAACTTACTTTACTGTACCAAAACTACATGACTTACTAAGTAGTTGTCAAGAAAATATTCAATTGTCATATATGCACAAAAATAGGATAAAAAAATGGGAAAGAGGGTCTTCATTCTAGATTTACTTTCAAGGTTCGATTTCCACAAGAATGATGTCCCAAAAAACAAAATTTTTGGTTGCAATTATAACTAAGATTCATACATTTTCCTTCAAGAGCTTCGTCACATGTTTGGAATCCAGGGATCTGAAACTAATAAGACACAGACTGGAAAATTATACAAGCCTCAATAGACATAGAAATAGAAAAAATAATATAAGAGGTATCTGAAGGTATGAGAATGTATTCCAATTGAAGCATTTAATAAATATTGCAAATAAATCCCATTCAAAAACATCATATATTCTCATACAATACTAGCTGACATCCTGTTTTTGGAGTCTAAATTTTTTTTGACATTGTTGAATGTGGATGTTGTAGACATTGTGATTGATGGCTTGGTTTCTTTAATAACCACTTCTAATATATGGTCATTTATTTGTGGCACCTAGATTTCACCCAAACAATAGTTAACGTTGAATACTTTAGTTTTAAAATGTTTGTTACCCATATCATTAGTGATGAAGTAATACTGAATGCTGGGAATACTTTTTTTCTTTTCAAAAAGTAGTTTGTCTTATATATATTAAGACAACAACAAAGTACAAACCACATGCCTTCACAACACTGAATTTCCTCCTTGTCAACAAATGAAGGAAATAATATTAGAATGGGCTCCGATACTAGAGGATTTAATGTACCTTATTTCTATGTAAAATGCATTTTCACAAATTTGAGTTCTTGAGCCATCTAAAAAATCATCCAGATTCGAAATCCATTCTATTGAAATCCTTTTGAGAATATTCACAAGTAGCTTTACGTTTCATTTTTCATAAATAGTATAGATTTGTTATCCATAGGGCATGCCAAAGCCACTACTTCATCTTCTTACATAGCTAAGGCTCACCGTAAGAGTTGTCCTCTCCAATGTATGGGATTATGGAAAATATCATGAGCCCACTATCTTGTATAAGAAAATTGTGGTCTAATGAACTTGCAATTCAAAAATAAGGCTCTAATATTTCTTTCATGCCATAGTAGATGTCACCATCAATCAGGATAGGTTCATCAAGTTTATGTTTGTTATCCAGGCCTTCGAACAAAATCCTACCACCCAAGAACCTTTAGTTTATAAGTATTGAAATTTGTCCAAATGGATTAATCCCTACTCACCATACTTCTTCCTTATCTTTGACGAACCATTTAGAGTTCAATTTCATATTGATACTGGGCTTGGATTAGATTAAGTTATAGAAAAAACATGATTCAAAGTGAATGATAAATTTGTCAGTGTGCCAAATATGATTCTTCCACATTGGAAAATTCCCCATGCAGAGGTTCTTCAAATATGTTCAATGAACCACTTAATCAATTATTTCAGTGTAAGTGGCCTTATGCTTATTATTGAAATTTGAGAGTGAACCTACTCGAAATATACCTCTAGGAGAACCAACTATGATGTTATGGACACTGCAATTCTTTCCATTTGATGAGTAGCCTACCATGAAGAGAAACTATCCAGAATGATAGAGTCACTATGAATGGTATCTTCCCCAACCTCCTATGTGTTCCTAAATAGAAAAATATCTCTCAAAATAAAAAAACAAAACATGGAATTGAAAAAGAGACAAATTTCATACACTCATAAATCTCACACACGCTGATTTTATTAATCATCAAGAAGGTTTTATACACAGGCTAATCAACCACCAGCTGAGGGAATATCTCAACAGAACACCAGAAATACAAATTAGTTGGAGAGATTCTCTCAATCGCCAACAAAGTTACAACAAACCAAACAGAAACAGAATCTTCATAAACATATGTTGAAATTCAGGATGGATAGTAGCAAATATTATTTGCTACTAGGATCATAGGGAAGGGACTGGCTGAATGAACTATAGATCCCCTATTAAGAATCGATCCAATATAAAACAATATAAAACCAAATTCTTATACGTGTAACATTTTACCCTAAATCTAAAGATGAATAGTGAAGTTGAACTGTTTCATGTAGACAACAAGCATACAAGGCAAAATATGTGACCAGGTCCTTGAAAACCTGGGAAGAGATGTGCACCTACTCTTCATTGGTGAGGAAATAGCTATTTCTAATTTCATGCATATGTAAGGACTCAATGCTTGTGAGCAGAAAAATGGACTAATCAAGCCAAGATGAGGACTGGCATATGAATGTGCTAGTGCCCACTATGCAATTATTGGCATACTTTCAAGAATACCATTAATACGATCACTTGGATATTATCAATGGTGCCTTCAAATACTATTAAGGGGTTCACCATGTTGTACCCATTGGAATATTATGTGATCATGGCAATACAATTGTCCATCAGTAAAACCTCATTTTTCCTTAGATATGGGAATATTTTGGGTGGAACCATGCATCCAATCCACTTAGAAAGGGAATTTTAAGAAGTCCAATTCCTTGTAGCAACATTTATACCAGAAATACCATAACTTACTTTACTATTTGTTATGTAAACTTGGGGTATATTAGGGATTATTCCTTTTCATTTACTAATAAGGACGAGAAAGACACAAATATCTATGGCATTAGAAATTTGGGGTAGACTAGGGTTTATATTTTTTCATGTACAAAAGAGGATGAGGATGAGACAAATCTCTATGAAAGTCTTTCAAAATTAAAAATAAACAATTATAAAAAATATTTTAAAAATACAACTATAAGAAAAATATAAAAAATAACTCATAGTTGATGAATGGATGACTCGTAACCATCCATGGATAAATCTGAGCTTATGAATGAATAAACAACTTTTCATGGAAGATAACTACAAGAATGTGACATAGAAAGAAAAATATAAAAATCATTGATAGCTAATAAATGGATAACAAGAAGAATGTTGTAGCTAGCCATCGATAACTCACAGTTGAACCCATTTAAATAGAAGAATATAAGGAATAAAAAAAATACAAATTGTCTTCCATTTCATCCCTATTTCTCACACATTGATCCAACCAAAAACTATGTGGGTGGGCTAGTTAGCATTTTTATTTCTATGATAGTTGTTCAAAATTCAAAATAAAAAATTATAAAAAAATGACTAGTAGGTGATGAATGGATAACTAGTAGTATATATATGGATAACTCATATCTCACGAATGGATAACCAATAGTACATGGTATACAACTAGAAGAATCTGACAGATAAAAAAATATATAAAAAATAACTGATGGTTGATAAATGAAATAGTGGAAACTAATGCAGAAATGCATAGATAAAATGTAATTTTGGGTGGACTAATAGTTGACAATAATTTGTTAGAACCTGATTTTTGGTAAATATCTGGAGGGGTTTTGGACCCACAAGAGAAGAAATAAAGCCTACAAAAATTTTATGACAAGGAACCTCGGGAGTTCTCATGGGTTTCTAGAAGAAAGGAGAGGCTCTAAAGAAGAAATACGAGAGTTGATAAGAATAGAATGACCCTCACATGACAAGGATTGTTGAATGAAGGAAAGATGAAGGTACAGAGTCATAAATAATCCCCCTTGTATTGGTCATGCGAGAGAAAAGAGGAAATTCTAGTCAGGAGGCTAATAGAGGATGAAGCACTTTTCAATAGTCGTGTGAAATACTTGAGGCAAATCAATGAAGAATATCCATTCCGCGAGTTTAAAGTGTACCACAAAGAAGTGCGTTTCAAATTGGAAAAATGAATTCAATGCCAACAGCTTTCAACAACCAAGAACATGAAAGGTTTAGATCAGTGATGGAGATAAATTACACTGATCTAAAACACTCATAGGAGATAGCACTTCAAAACTCATGAAATATGCAAAATAGAGGTTCTGTTCGACAGTAGAGATCGACAAAAAGATATATCTACGGTGAGAAGTTGTTTCGCTATCTACACTTGCACAGGAGAAATCTCGATTGAAAGTGGAAAAATTCAATAAGTTCTCTACTTTAGACGATGGGATGGTAGAAGGGTTTAAGATCGATGGTGGAGTTTTAAATATTGTGAGTTGGAACTGCACGAAGATATGTGGGGAGGAAACATGATAGTACAAGTTCCAATGATCAAGATCACAAGGCTCAAACTCTTGGGTCTCAGATCTATGGCTAGTGACTTATCTTGTTGGAAATATACATGGTAGGATAAGGGAATAAAATAATATAAAATTGGGCACATGGAGTTAAACCAATTATTCTTATGGAGCATCAAAAACTGAAGGTTCAGACTATGCAGAAAGTGCCACCATGGAAACAACTCCCAATCAAACCGTCAACCAACCTGGTAGTAACATCTTCTACTTTATTAAGCTAGTTCTCAGGGCCGAAACAAAAGATTTAGAGGCTCAAGGTCTCGAATTTGATAGTGCTGAAGAATCCCTAGAACATAAAGATTCTAAGTTCTTCGACACTATCATATTACATGATAGTATAGAAGATGCTAAGAGTAAGCTGAAAACTTTTCAGTTGCAAGGAATTGACACCCTCGGGTGTTCAGTTATTATTTCTTTTACTTCTCTATGGAACAAACCACTAGTTTCCTATAATTTGTAGAATGGTGTATAGATAATTATTCTCCTTCTGAAGGTTTAATAATGGACGCATCTAGGTATAATTTTTTGTGTCCCATAAATTCCCTCACTGTCTAAAACACTCTGTTGATCCCTCCTGATTTTACCCAAATGTCTAGAGAGTACAATGAAGAAGATATACTTGAGTTTTTTCAAAGTTCATCCATTGAGCGAAAGGAATATTTTCTCAAAACCTGTTTGAAACCGAAAATCCAGTTATTGAGTGTCAAACCCCAAAATTTCAAAAAAAATTAAAACTTTTTAAAATAGCATATAAACACATTAAATGCAGTCATTAATGGTTTGATTAGTTTATGCTAATAGAATTGTAACTGAATGATCTTTAATTGTGCTTAATTTATTTATGAGTTGCTTGTCAGTTACTGATTGTTTTCTGTTTGCAACCACAAGGGGGATTGTTATGACAGACTGGGCTTACTTAGCTACTAAGCTAATGCAGCAGCTTTTCTTTCTCTTACAGATATATAGGTAAAGTTCGGGTCGCTGCTAACAGATCTTCTTAAAGTAATAGATAACCACTTGCTGTACCAAATCATTCAGTAAAATTATAGATATATATGCATGTTAGCCAGTCTATCAAGCTTTTACAAGTAAAGCTTTTCCGATAAAATTTCCTTAAGATCTTACTGAAAGAAAATTAGTATATACTTAGAGATATGATAGCTGTTTCTCCTTTATAATAACAGCATTAAGCATTTCTAAGAAGTATGAATCATTTAATGAGTTACTGTAATGCAATCATAGGGGTAAATAATAATTCTTATATAGTACAGTAAATAAAACTTGGTTATCATGTTCATACCCAATTTACTTTTCTGTTAATACTGCATCATGTCGAGTTACAATATGTTTTCCAATGTAGAAGATCTGGAATTAATAATATCGATCTACATACTTTTCTTACTCTCAGAAATTATAATATTTACTCTCTAGTACATACCTCTTCTTAATATTTAAAGATTTACCATGAAGGGGAATCTACTTTTATTTCTAAGATTGACAAAGAATAAAATCTAAAAGCATCTTAGATTATAATTCCAGACTATGGTGATTAAACTCAATTATGAGTTTCCAGGTTATACCACCAACAAGAATGGTATAAACCTCTTATTATACTCTCAATTACATAATCTCTGTAAAACTTTGAGCATAAACATAACAAAAGTCTAAATGTTATCATAAGCATCTAAGACTACTATGACATTGATATCATATTGGTAATAACAAGCAACATAGACTAAAGTAATTCTTATTCCAAATTTATGGATTATGAAGCTTAAATTCTTCAAATTAAAAACATGTGAAGAGCAAATGACAAGTCCTTTTTTCATCTATGCCAAGCTAGGGCAATAGGCATCTTAGTTTGTTGAAAAGTACACAACCAAACATAATAATGCTTTACTATCTATAGAGTTAAAGAGTTGATGTATTATTTTTTTCTCTTGAGACTAGGGTAGTTGGTCATATGGTCTTAATTCGTATGAACCATGTTAACTCAACAACATACCACTATCCTTAAAACTTTTATAATGCAAAGTTTGTATTGCAATGTTATAATGCAAAATCTTACCTTAAGCGAGATCTATAATGCAGGGATTACAATACACACGATGCTAGGGTTATCATTACAATGCAAAGATATTATTGAAATAACATAGTTTAATGTTTGTAATGCATAGTTTATCATTCTGTGCTCTAACATTACAAAATGTATAATGTAATGCAGGTATGATCAAAGGTTAGCGACCCTATGGAATCTCCATACGATGATTTGTTTGGAAAACAAATGATTGGGGAAAACAATAATTTTCAACCCACGCTCATGCAAATAATTAAAGTGCTGTCGTGGTCGCTTCCCGACCATGCACTGGCGAATATAAAGTTGAGTCAACCCTAACATCCATCATTTTCTTCCTCGCCTTTGGGATAGAAGGCTCTGCAAACCCTCCTAGTTCGTTTTTGTTTAAGCTCGCTTGAGAGCAGCTCCAATGCTGCTTCCGTCCTTCACGCTTCTTCTCGGCTCTGTGTGGAAGTCTGTATCTTGAGTAATGGCAGCCAAATGGTCTTGAAGAGCCTAGGATTTTACCTTTGGGTTCCATAGTCAGCTCTGTCGCGGCGTATATAAGACCTTGGACTTGATAAATGACAGTCTTTCCATTTGGAACGATATCCTTTGTCTTTCTACCAGCGTGTTCTTTCACAGTGATAAGGAAGGGTTATGCTTCCTCGGCTCTTGGTTATTAAACTGGGTATCGGTAGCTGCTCAACTTCAACCTCGTCGGTGAGTTACAGTTCATTCATTTTAATTTATTTTTAAATACAGCTGACCCATAACATATTAGAGTTTAACTATGAACTGTTCCTTCGCTTGCAGGTTTGATCTCTTTGATGTAGAGCGAAGACACTAGGTTTTGACTACAACTTCTCTCCGGTAAGCCCGGTCTCGACACGGTGTTTCCCTTGCTACTTTACTTAGGACTGTTAGTCGAGGGTTTATGTGATGCGATAATGAGGGTTACTTAAGCTTCGATTTTATCTTTATCTGTATGTTTAGAAAGGATTTTTATAAGCTCAACCCTTTGCTATGCAAGGGTGTTGCGACCCCTGTTCGATGTTGTAATTACTTATCTTTTTTCTACGTTAAGGTTTTTATAACAGAAGTATTGTATCAACATATTATGGCAATGGCTGTGAGCCTGCCAGTATATGAGGTTGCGCCCTCTATACTCTGTTTACTTGTTGTGTTCTTAAAAATCGTCGAGGGTTTTTACCCAGGTTTTGAATATAGTTTAATATAAAGCCTTATTGTACTTTGGTCTTGTCTGTAGCATGCGTTTTCTCTATTTTCCAGCTCTGTACAGAAATAAAATAAATTGAATGTTTATAACCACATACTCTGTGGGTTTATAGTGCGGCCATGGATGAAACATTGTCTTTTTATTTATTATTTATTATATTTGCAGAATTGGGTTTATGGGATTCAATCCCTAATTTACAGTGGAGATTAAGTTAGTTGCTTAATCTATTATTAAAATTTTAACTGTGTTAACATCTATTGTAACTGTGTTGATATTTAAAAGTAAAATCTGGATTATTTTAACTATTGGTAACCCTTCTTTTTATAATTATTTGTGAGGGTTATGTTCTTGAATTTACTGTATA
>LPNX010328548.1:24229-182497 GCA_001517045.1 Pseudotsuga menziesii
TAAATTTTCCTTACAGGTTTTTATAACGTGACTTCTATTTATTTAGATGTTGTAAAAAACTAATGGAATCCTTTTAAATAAAAAGGACCTGATATACTTTTACTAATTATTACTGTTGTCTTTTAATATTGTTTATTTACTTTACAATGCACAGTATAACTAGTTCATAAATATACTTTATTTGTTTACATTCTAAGTATAAATAAGCTAAGTTTGTAATAATATACTACTTGAATGTTGTTATTATGATGTATATAATGTTAATACATTATTCGTAATATAATAATACTATTACTCCTTCACAATCTTACTATAATTGTTATTTTAATATTATTTAGTATGTTTTCATATACCTATCTATATAAATAACTGTGTATGCGATAGCATTCGTTTACCATAATTAAAATAGAAAATCAGTTATGAAATATTCTTTAACTCAGTTAAATAAAAGAGCATGCAGTACATAGATAATTGCATTCTTAACTATTTTGCAGGCTGATACAAATAGGATTCATCTGTAACATCAAACAGACAATTAACAGCTACATAATTATATCCTACTATCAGATTTGTTTTATTTAACTCCTAAAAGGTTAAATCCTCTTTAAAAACTAGAAGATAACAATCATAACTTAAACTGCAAAAATACTTAGTCTATCTCTTCATTTTTACCATTAGTATTTTCAGAGAACAAAGATACAGTACTGAAACTAGTTTTTAAGACTGTAAGAGAGATAGTTCATGAATTTGTAAAAACACTTGTAGTAAGTGCAAGTAAATTAGGAAACTCAGTTCCAAAGAATACTATTTCTCAACACTAAGATACTGTGCTAGAGTACGGTCTGGTGATACCAGATGTGGAAAAACACAGTGACTACTAACAGGTTTAACCATTGATGTTCTGAGATACCAACTTTACTGAAACTAACTATCTACTCAAACATAGAAATAAACATAACATACATCCATTCATACTCAGAAAACATAAAGAAATGAATTACAGAACCTGTTTAAGCTGTGGACAACAACAGCAATGGGAGGTTGTTCCTCCCTACCAACTCCTGGAGAGCGCTCAGACAACGACTTCTCAGGACCCCCGAGCTTGCTCTGGTCTCCCTGGCTGGAACTAGGTGCAGCAAATCAGATACTAGTCTTCAACTCAATATTAACTCAGAACTATCAGTCAGTTCTCTCAGCCCAAATAGCTGTAATAAAAATCAAGTTACTGCAGCAATCCACTCAAAACACTTCCTTATTGTTTTTCCCTCTTTCCTCAATGAAATTCCTGAATAACATTCACCTGAATGAATTCTCTCTGGAATAAAATCCGAGCAGCCTTAGCTCTCTTAATTGAGTACTTTTAAAAGATTTCCTAGGTCTTAGTTGGGTTAACTATCATTTAATGAGCCACCTGCTCTGATTCCACTTTCTTGGGGAGTCATGACCCAAAATATAGGGAAGTTGCCACCTGCAACTTAGGAAGTGTTTGAGGATGCTGCCACTTGCCCTTTTTCCTTTCCACCTAGTTCCATCCACCAGTTTGACTAGTAACCTCTTTTAACAACTCTCCCATGCTGTTGTCTCCATAATTTATTTATTAATAATAAAATATTCTGAATTACACTCCATAGCTGTTGACTCTGCTGAGTCATCAATCCCTACTTAGGATTAAGTTTAACATAATGTCTTAGAAATATAATAAAAAAAATTACATAATTTTACAAAATTTGGGGTATGTGACATTGAGCCCTTTGTTTCCCATTGATTTTGACATGTTTAACGAAGAGACGCAGTATTTGATAACCCTAGAAAGCCAGATATTATGTATGGACTCGAACCAATTCATCACTGAACATTTATTCACTTTGATATTCACCCTCAGCTGAGGTCAAATACATTTAGAAGTGTTGAGTCAGTATTCACCGCCTGCCTGTCTACAATTTGATGAATTCTTAGCCAAAAACATCCATTCTCAGTTGAGTAATTTTCGTGAGTTGAGAACCTTTAGGTTTCAGTCTCTCCTTATAAATATGTTTTTGAGATTCAATTAAAACAACATTTAACTCCTGAAGATGGTTATAAAAGAGGACATGAGTAAATATTATTGTAATTTCATGAATTTTGTCATGACCCCGGTGTATGAAGTCCTTTTCCAAAAGAGGCTCCTGAGGGTCTTACCATAGAGGAAAAAGGTATTGTAGTTGTCTCCTAAAAGGAGAGTGGAGGAATGGTTCCTCTCTGGGGACAATACTGTGATTATGGTGTATGCGTTTAATCACAAACCATATGTCCTACCAGGATTTCTAGCATTGAGAATGTTTCCACTCGAGTTGATGAGGAAAAGGGTGATAGTCGAAGATGAACATTTCACAAGTTTCAGAAAGCTCATGGATTTTTAAGTTTAAATGCGTAGTTGGTCCTTTTACCATTAAAAACAAATCATTTTTTTCCATGATTGAAAATTTTCTTAGGAGTAAAGGGTTTGCAATGGATACTGCAATGAACTATGACCATCACCTCATCATCTCTAATAGGAGGCATGCCAATAAAACCAAGCCATTCAAGTACGCTGAAGTGACATGATTGGTGCAAAAAGAGAAATGGATGGAGTATCCTGGGGAGGCCAGTTATGATGAAGACATGCTAGAAAATTCAACCTCCTATGTACCAGTAGGTGATTCCCCCCAACAGGACCTCTGTAGCATTGTTTTTGCAGCCACACAAATCACCCATTTACCTAGTGTGTCTGAAAAGGGAAATAAAAAAAAATTCCCAAAATCCATGGACGTAGACCTAAGGGAAACTTCCAAAGCACCCAAAAAGAAGAAGAAAAAAAAACTAGATGGGTTGGTAGACTGCAAAGTTAAAAGAAAAAATAAAAGTGTAAAATTCAAAGGCCCAACCTTTGAAATTCAGGAGTATATGTTCGATAGTGTCTCTAAAGACGATGTGAATAAGTACAGGTCGAAAGCAGATCTACTAGACAGTTATAGGGATGCTGGTGAAAATAATTTTGAAGGAAAAGTGAAATTGAGTGATCAAGTGGGGAAATTACCCAGCGACGACACCTCCCTAGTGACTATCACAGATCAACCCACAGGGATGTTGAACTTGGTTGTAATTTCAGGAAACAAAGTATCTAAGATGAAGGTGGATCCAAAGAGGGTTCCCCAAACTGATATGATTCACTTACATAGGGGGATAAGTGATATCATCTATACCGACCTCCTCCAGGATACATTGCATATATCCAAATTAACATATGGTAAGAAAAGGGTTGAGTAATTGATCTGAAAGGAGAAAGTAGAGAATAGAGCTCACTAGTCCCAGATCAAGAAGCTCTAGGGAGATATATTAGTAGCATATAGCCCGAGAGACAAAGGTGCTACCACACAAAAGTTACTAGAATAAAAGGAGAGCACAATTCAACTGTTAAAAAGAAAGATAGACAACCCATCTACTTGGCTCATACAAACCTCTGAAATTACCAAAATAGGAAAGAGAAGGAAGCCCTAGACATCAAATTGATCAATTGCAAGGCTATATTACTCAAATATGAAGAGAAAGAAAAACAGTGCGAGAAACATGCAGAGCTCTGGGATGAAAAGGAAAAGGTTTTTGGAGCAAAGCAAGCAGAGCTAAAAAAAGAGTTACAAGAACTGAGAGAAAATAATCAGGGACAACTAGTATTAGTAATCCCATCTTCTGAGGTGACTTGTGAGAACTGTCTTCATCAAACCATGTCTCAAGTAAGTATCAAGGATCTAGAAATCATTGGTATAAGGAAACAAAATAAGGATCTCATGGATATGGCAGAAATCAAGGAAGAAATAAGAAAGAATTTGGAAGACCATTGTAAAGAATTAGAGGACAAGAATAGCAAGATGACAAAGCAAGTTTCTAGCCAAGATGCCTTACAAGGCGAAAAACACCTGATTTGGGATATGATAATAGGAGAGGCAGAAAAGTTACGACCCTACTTGGATTTTATCTAGGATAAAGACGACACTACACAAGAAGCAAAAACTACATTCAGATGGTGAAGCAGGACTTGAACAAAAGGCCCCTGGACACATCTAAGGTTTGGAATTGGTTTTCTGAATAATTTAACCAAAGAAGACATAAGATGGGGGAACATCCAAGATATAATTTGGCTATCACATGGGATAGGAGGGTTGTGAAAAAACACCGTCACTTGAAGATGATCAAAGTGAAGTGGAACTTCATGCACAAGTAGGCTAATGAATTTTCTTCTATTTTTAATCCTCTAGTCAAAAGAGGGCTTCCCTTCTTTTGGCAAGAAAAAGAAACGATGCTATCCTAGAAAGGATATCATGACAGCTTGATCAAGTGCAGACAAGACCATAGGAAATTTGAAGATATGGCTCAAAATTCTCTTTCAAGTAAAGATGTGGTCGTTAAATTATCTTGTGAATTTGAATTACTATTTGATTTCATAATCGTGTGCACAAAATTGTCAACTCCCTCCTACATTGAGAACCTGGAGCTCAACGTATTAGCAGAGGAAATGGTAAAGCTAGAAATGTTGACTCTTAACTAGTGGAAGGTGATTGAGAATTGTAACACCCTGGTTTTAACCCCATTTGCATTGAATATACATGATACATATATTGTAAATAATCATGGTGAGGAGCTAAGGGCAAAGGCCTCACCATTGATTTAGTTATGTTATGTTTCAGATTGGAATGGTCATCAATGGTATATAGGGACACAAGGCATATATTAAATTGTGGCATCATGTAAACACGCATTTTAAATAAATAACCCAACCAGATATGTTCACTGCAACTAATTTGAGAAGAGGCATGATTCCAAAGGGTAAGGAAGGGGAATGTTGAACATTGAGTCATGGGGGAAGAGCCATGTGTAACCACTCTCTTTTACTCACCGCCACCTTAGTTATTCCACTGTTAGTTGGGGGCAATGATTGGCTGGTAGAAGACCACCACTCTCACACTTTCTCCATGATGTGCCTTGGGGTAGCGGATGGTCTGTTTACTATGGGGATTGAGAGTCTGTAGGTTTCCATCACACTGGGTGGATTTAAAAGGTTCCACATTCCATTGTTGGGGGGTCATATTCCCTCTCTCACACTGATTGCTTGTCTGTGAGTTCTCTTCCTTGTTCACGCAGAAAGATGGTTCTCCTCTGCCTCATGGATTTGTTGGCCTACAGGTCAATTCTTTCCTCTGTTCATGTAGAATTTTGTGTCTTTTTCCACCATTGTGAGGCTGCATAATGGTTCTATTTTCCATCGCTGAATCATGGCTATAATGGCATCGATAGTTTTTTGGGTTGCGTGTTTGTCCATCACGCATAGTTGAGATTTTTTCTTTCCCATTTCTCTGCCTGTGCAATTTCTTCAGCGGTTGAATTGAGGATCGGGTGTTGTGGGTTCATAGTCGTTTATGGGTTGCTGTTTGCCCATGTTTTACTTGGTTGTGTTTTTCCTTTTTGTGGTCGTATCGCTTGAAGAATTGCTGAGAATTCCTACATTCTGGTCGATTGTGTTTTCCCCTATAAAAGCTTGAATAGCTGTTTGGCTGCTTGCACGTAGTGGTTTTGTCCTCGGACTGCATTGGAGTGGTGAATGAGGGATTGAGGTGCTTGATAAAATTGCTGGGTTGAGAACCACACAGACAAAGCTACTAATTTGGATTTCTTCTCCACAACCCCTAAATAGCACTGGAAGGGAGATTAGGGTCTGAGGGACTACGTTGCAGAGAAGGGACTAATTTCCTTGTGTTGTGTGTGTGTGGGTGTTCTAGAAGCCAGGCTAGTTCTGGTGCTGGTGTCTGTAGCTCTTCAATGAGCTCACCAGCTTAGCATTTAGCCTTTCCTAGATCCTGTATGGCCTGATAAACCCAACTTTGTTGTCTTGGCTGATATGTTTTTCTCCTGATAAACCTAGCTGTGTTGGCTTGGCTAAACTGTGTACCCTTGTGGTGTTGTTATACTTGGCTATGTGTAAGCTTGTTAGTTCCTTATTCCTTGGGGAATCATGCCAAGCTTGGGGGTGGAAGCATTACTGAGAGATTGAGGAGCACGTGGGCCTATGGTTGGGTGGAACGTTGTAGCAATGTAGCTAGTTGCGGAAGAAGTTCTTATTAAGATAAGCATTCTTTCCTAACTTGTGTCTGCAATTATGTTTATCATTGATGAATGATGATATACATGTTAAATGCTGATCTATATATGCATGACTATTGATTGATTTGTTTTTATTCCATTGTGTAGATGAATGATTATTCCTCGTAATATGTTTGATGTTTTAAGTATCATGCTTCCATATTACATATATGTACATTCATGTTAATGGGGCTAGATTCCCAGATGATTTGATGTATAGTAGTGTGCTCTTCACCGGTCGGAGGTTCAGGGACGTTCCGGTATGGTATCAGAGCTCTGGTTGTACCATGGGCCTAAATGGGCCGTGAATATGCAGTGACAGAGCTTATGTTGCAACATTTGGGCCTTAGAGGGCCATGAGAAAAAATTAACAAAGGCAAATTGCCTACTTCCCAGAACAGGAGAACGGGTGAAGACAAGAAAAGTCACAAAATTTTCTAAGTCTTTTGGCTATCGGTACATTAGAAAACTTAGAGAGATGGATCATCGATGCTTAGCTAACTGAGCACCACTGTTGCAAGTGACTAAGGAACTAACCATCTGATGTAGCAGTTGCTAGTCATTCTGATAGCCGATGTGGCAGAAGAAAGTGAAAAGATGACGGAACCATTGATGCGGTGGCGGACCCCAGGAGAAATTAGTTGTTCAAACCGCCAATGCCATCAACGAAAAATAGTTGTTGGGACGACCGACACCATAGAAGAATTTATTTGTTTGTCAATCCACCATTGCAGCTGTCGTGTGCGCTAAAATGCCAACGCGTAGCGCTTAGTGGTTCCGATCGCCGACAAAAGAAGAAAGTTTCAAAATTTTGTTTAAGTGTTGTGATGAAATCACTGGAAGAAGTTAGTTGATGAGACCTCCAATGGACGTTGACGAAAATTAGTTGATCGAGCACCCGACATTGTGGAGGGCTAGAAAACTATGCGTCCGATGGGTAGAGCCTCTGACCATCGATGGCACAGAATTTTTGAAAGTTTTCTGAGGAACAGGATTATCAGCAATAGGAGGAGAATAGTCATTGCCATCACTCGGGAATAGAAGATGGAAGAGCTGATACCGCAGAAGACAAGGCAAGAATAAAATCCAAAATTTTCTCCAAGGAATGAGATCATCATCCATCGGGAAATGTTAGAGGATCAGATCACCGATCGAAAAAGATTCAATGAAGGTGACCCACCATTGCGGAATCTTAGACAATTATCCCACCGATGAATTAGTCTTTCCACTCACTGATGCTAAGATGTTTAGTGAACAGTGGTTCTTAGTTCTGATAACATAACTACTATGGTGTGGAGTGTCGACGCTGCGGAAGAGTTAGGGCTTGTGAAAACCGCCGTTTCGGATGCCTAGAGGACTAAGTGTCTGATGCCACTATAGGATGCCGCCCCGATCGTCGACAAAGATTTGGTCTGTGTAAATTATAATAGGATTATTGGCCACCGTTCTGTAATGATAGAACACTGCAGGCTGAACATGCCAAAAGGAAATAGACAAGAAAATCGCCAATAAATGTTTGCAGAAACCGTTGATCACTTTCCGTCGTTGCGGTTGCTGAAGGCATTATGCACCCGGTGAACAGTTGATTTTCTCACCAAAGCAGATCAAAAGTTTTGTTGGTTTGCCTATGAAACTTTGGAGAGAAATAAATGAATAGAACACCAATGAACTAGCTATTTTGACTGCTGAAGAATCGGAAAGATAGCTAGGAAGAGGTCCGATTTGGCCTAAGGAAATTTGGGTTTTTCGAAGGATTTTCTCAGTAATTTTTCACGCAGTTTTTTTACTGTCTTTCAGCAGATTTTAGTAGATTATCAGCAGTCACAGGGCTAAAAGGAAAGAGAGAAAAACTTTGTGTTTTAAGCAAAATTGTGTTTTATGAATTTCCAGAAGAGGAAGGTAAGTAGTTTTGGTTTTATATTAATGATATGCATCTAATAGTTTGTTACTAACACATTGCTGAATTATAGAAAACTTCCAAGAGAAGTAGTCTAGAAATAACAGTGTGGTAAAGAAAGAGGTGGTTCAGTCATGAGAACCCATGATGGGTATGATGCTCGGGATTCTTACGAGTGAGTAGAAGATGCCATTGGAGAAAAATTCCATAATGGAAATGATGACATAGATTCTAATGGAAGGAGATTCTAGGGGACACTGTCCGAGGTTGCAGCCACCATGAGAAGCTTGGTTAAAACCCAGGAAGAGAAGCATTAGTTGAATGCTGCCATATTGTAGAGCTTGACAGACTTGTATAAAAAGATAGATTATGGACGGGGCACATCAAGACCAGAAGGTAGTAAGAGCAGTACTAGGAGAAGAAGAAGGACTTCCACTGGATCATCTGACTCCGAAGAATCCAGTGGAGATACAAGCTCATCTTCTCATAAGAGGAAAAGAAGAAGGCACCATAGGGATTTCTCTCGAGATCAATTTAGGAAATCTAAACCTCCTACATTTGATGGTGAGATAAAGACGGGACAAGAAGCTGAAGCTTGGCTTCTTGGGATAAAGAAGTACTTTCAAGTGAAATATTATTCAGGAAACATGAAGGGAAGATTTGCCATATTCAATCTGAATGGAAGAGCATCCATTTGGTGGGAACACTTCAAGCAAGTAAAGAAGAGCAGTTAAAGGAAACTGAAGTGGAAATAGTTCCAGAAGTATTTTAGGCAGAAATACCTCTCTGACAAGTATTACGATGACAAGATCAAGGAGTTCCATGAGTTGAGATTGGGACAGCAGACCATGGATGAATATGCAAATAACTTTTTGGAATTGTTGAGTTATGTCTGGTACATCAAAGATGAAAAAGTGAAGATCCAGTGATTTCTCAGTTGATTGCCTCAAGCCTATAAAGATAGAATTGAGTTCTATGAACCAAAGACTCTCAAAGAAGCAATACGAAAGGCTAAATATTGCTATGAGCAAAGAAAAGGTAAACTTGATTACCATAAGGCATGGAAGGAAAAGAAGAATGAGAAGTTTTACCAAAGCAGGAAAGGTTTCAAACCTTCTAGATTCAGGAATCAGCAGAAGAAGCCATCCCAAGCTGCGAGTAATCCAGTTGGAGTGACAGGTGGAAAGCCTAAAGAGACACATCAAAATAAAGGTCCACTCAAATGTTGGAAATGTGAAGGACCTCACTTGCGTATATATTTTCCACTTGAGAATGAAAGTGCAAGAACATCTTATAACATTCAGGGAGTAGAAACAGTGGGTCAAGTATCAAGAGCAGTCCCTAGAATTTATGCAGCACCAGAGAACCGCTGGGTAGATCACTAGTCAACCGTTGTTGAAGTTGCAGGTAATATTGTTGAACAATATATTTCTATTTTGATTGACCTTGGTTCTACTCACAGTTACATTACTCCTAGAGTGGTGGAGATTTGTGCTTCTAAGAAGGACAAGCATAGGAAACCTTGGTTAGTTCAGCTGGCCACAAGGACTAAGAGAAGGGTCAATGAATTGGTAGAGAAGTGTCCTTTGGTTATGAATGGATTGATCACTTGTGCAAATCTGAATGTTCTACCACTTGGTTCCTATGATATTCTCATTAGAATGGATTGGTTAGAATATCACCAAGTGAAGCTTGATTGTTATAACAAGACTTTTGAATGCATGGATGAATAAGAAAACCCAATAGTGGTGAAAGGTATTCTGAAGATAATTTTAGTAAGACACGTTTGAGAAATGTAGTTGAAGAAGTTCTATAGGAAAGGTTGCCATTTGTATGCAGCTCATATTCTAGAACCAACAGGAGATGATACTCCTAGGCTGGAGGACTATCAGGTGTTACAGGAATTCAAGGATGTGTTTCGTGATGAAATTCTAGGGCTTCCTCTAAAAAGGGACATTGATTTCACCATTGAACTTGTGCCAGGAGTAGCACATGTGTCCAAGATACCCTACAGGATGAGTACACCAGAGATGCTAGAGTTGAAGATGCAACTGCAAGAGTTGTTGGAAAAGAAGTATATCCGACTGAGTGTGTCTCCTTGGGGAGCATCGGTTCTGTTTGTGAAGAAGAAATATGGTACACTCAGGTTATATATTGGTTAAAGATAGTTGAACAAGCTTACTGTGAAGAATAAATATCCTTTGCCTATGATTGATGACCTCTTTGATCAAATGAGAGGAACAAATGTATTTTCCAAGATTGACTTGAGGTCTAGTTACCATCAAGTAAGAATCAAGGACGAAGACATCCATAAGACAGCCTTCAGGACAAGATATGGACACTATGAGTTTGTAGTGGTACCACTTGGTCTCACAAATGGACCACCTACATTTATGTGCCTTATGAACAACGTCTTCAGCAATTATTTGGACAAGTTTGTTCTTGTTTTCCTTGATGACAGTCTTGTTTATTCCAAGAATGAGGAAGAACATGAAGAGCATTTGACATTGACATTGCAAGTGCTTAGGGAATATCAGTTGTATGCAAAACTGAGCAAGTGTGACTTTTACAAGGATAGAATTCAGTACTGGGGTCACACTATCTCAGAAGAGGGTATATCAGTGGACCCTGAGAAGATTGAAGCCATTATGAATTGGCCTACTCCAAGAAATGTGATGGATATAAGATCTTTTATGGGACATGCAGGATAATACAGGAGATTCATTGAAGGATTTTCCAAGGTTTCACATGCCATCACTTGCTTGAAAAAGAAGGGAGTAAAGTTTGAATGGACTTCAAAGTGTGAAGAAAGTTTCCAGCAGTTGAAGAATCTTCTCACCAGTGCACCAGTATTGAAGGTTACAGACCCAAAGAAATATTTTGTGGTATGTACCGATGCATGCAGACAAGGGCTTGGAGGAGTCCTTATGCAGGACAACCACATGATATGTTATGAGTCAAGAAAGCTAAAGGACCATGAGAATAACTATTCCACTCATGATCTAGAGTTTGCAGCCATAGTACATGCTCTCAAGATGTGGAGACAATACTTGATGGGTAGAAGATTTGAACTCAGAATAGATCACTATGGATTGAAGTATTTCTTTGATCAGCCTACTCTGAATGCTAGGCAAGAGAGATGGCTGGAATTTTTATGTGAGTTTGATTTTGAAATCAAGCAGATAAAAGGAAAAGAAAACAAGGTAGCTGATGCACTCAAAATGAAGGTACAGGAAATGCATGTGGCATGTATTAGTATTTTCCAATTGGATTTGAGGCAGCAGATTGTTAATCATGTTGTTGGAGATGAATTGTATGAGCAGGTAAAAGACAAATTGCAGCAGCAAAGTCTTTAGAAGAAGTATGAGGGATATAAATTGGAAGAAGGTGGAATTCTCACTTATAAAGGAAGAATTTATATTTCGAATGTAGCAGAATTGATGAGAGTTGTTATGGATGAAATCCATCAATCTCCATACTCTCGTCACCCAGGATATTAGAAGACAACTGCTACATCTAGAAAGTCATTCTTTTGGCCAAGAATGAGAAAGGACATGGCTGAATACATTTCAAGGTGCATGAAATGTCAATAGGTAAAGGTAGAGCATCAACATCCAGCAGGATTGTTGCATCCTTTACCAGTTCTAGAATGGAAATGGAAATTTATTACCATGGATTTTATTACAGGATTGCCAATGACTTGTAGACAACATGACTCCATCATGGTTGTAGTAGACAAGTTGACTAAAGAAACACATTTTATACCAGTGAAGTCTGCGTATAAGAGTGATGACATTGCAAATATCTTCATGAAGGAGATTTTAAAATTGCATGGATTGCCGAAGGAAAACGTTTCTGACAGAGATGTCAAGTTCACTTCAAATTTTTCAAAAGGATTGTTTGAATATTTGGGTACAAAGCTAAACTTCATCACTTCCTACCATCCTCAGACATATGGGTAGACAGACAGAGTTAATCAGGTGCTTGAAGATATGCTTCACATCTATGCGATGGACAAACCAACCAAGTGGGAATATTACTTACACTTGGTAGAGTTTGCTTACAATAATGGACAGCAGGAATCCTTGGGGATGAGTCTGTATGAAGCTTTGTATGGAAGAAGGTGTAGAACACCAATGACTTGGGATAACCCACTGAACAGAGTTGTGCTTGGACCAGAACTGCTCAAGAAAATGGAGCAAGAGGTTTCAAAGATTAGGCAGAATCTGAAAGCAGCGCAGGACAGATAGAAAAGCTATCTAGATAAGCATAGGATGAACAGAGAGTTCAGTGTTGGGGATCATGTTTACCTTAGAGTGAAAGCAAAAAAAAATTCCTTGAAGCTTGGAAGTTGTGCGAAGCTGTCACCTAGATATTGTGGGATGTTTGAAGTACTTGAAAGAATAGGGCCTGTTGCATATAAAATTGCTTTGCCTGATAGTACTAGAGATCATAATTTTTTTCATGTTTCTTTGCTTAAGAAATATGTACATGATCCTAACCATGTGATAAATTGGGAGGTGATTCAAGTGGAACCCAAGGGAGAGTTCTGAATCGAGCCAATGCGCATCCTCAATAGGAAGGTCACAATGCTCCAGAACTGAGCCATAGGGTAGGTAAAGGTGTAATGGGAGAATTACAGACCTAAAGAGGCTACTTGGGAGCTGGAGGATGCCATGCAATTGCCACATCCATTTTTGTTCAATCCTACGGAGCACTGAAGCGATGCCAGTGTAGCATTTTGTTCAAATTTTGTAAAGCATTGAGGACAGTGCTATTGAAGGGGGAGGGGAATGTAACACCCCAGTTTTAACCTTATTTGCATTGAATATACATGATAAATGTATTGTAAATAATCATGGTGAGGAGCTAAGGGAAAAGGCCCCACCATTGATTTAGTTATGTTATGTTTCGAATTGGAATGGTCACCGATGGTATATTGCCACATATGCCATATATTAAATTGTGGCATCATGTAAACACAGATTTTAATTAAATAACCCAACCAGCTATGTTCGCTACAACTAATTTGAGAAGGGGCACGATTCCAAAGGATACGGAAGGGGAATGTTGAACATTAAGTCATGAGGGAAGATCCATGTGTCACCACTCCCTTTTTCTCACCACCACCTTAGTTATTCCATTGTTAGTTGGGGGAAGCGATTGGCTGGAAAAAGATGACCCCACTCACACTCTCTCCATGACGTTTTGTGGGGTAGCCGATGGTCTGTCCACTATGGGGATCGAGAGTCTGTTCATTTCCCTCATGCTGGGAAAAGTTAAAAGGATACACATTTCATTGTTGGGGGTTCGCCTTCCCTCTCTCATAGCAATTTATACTATGTGAGTTCTCTTCCCTTTTCACGCATAAATATGGTTCTCCTTTGCCTCACGGATTTTTTGTCCTGCAGATCAATTCTTTCCTCTGTTCATGCAGAGTTTTGTGTCTTTTTCCACCATTTTCAGATTGCATAATTGTTTTGTTTTCCATTGTTGAATCGTGGCTATAATGGCATCAATATTTCTGTGGGTTGTGTCTTTGTCCATAATGCATAGTCGGTAGTTGTTCTTTCCCATTTCTCTGGCTGTGCAATTTCTCCAATGGTTGCATTGAGGATCGGGTGTTGTGGGTTCATAGTCATTTGTGCACTGCTATTTGCCCATGTTTTACTTAGCTGTGTTTTCCCTTTTTGTGGTGGTATTGCTTGAATAATTTCTAAGAGTTCCTACATTCTAGTTGATTGTGTTTTCCCATGTAAAAGCTTGAATAGTTGTTTGGCTGCTTGCATGTAGTGGTTTTGTCCTCGGACTGCATTGGAGTGGTGAATGAGGTCCTGAGGTGCTTGATAAAACTGGTGGGTTGAGAACCACATGGATAGAGCTACTGAGATGGATTTCTTCTCCACAACCCCTGAATAGCACTGGAAGGGATATCAAGGTCTGAGGGACTACGTTGCAGAGAAGGGACTGATTTCCTTGTGTTGGGTGTGTGTGGGTGTTCTAGAAGCTAGGCTGGTTCTAGTGTTGGTGTCTGTAGCTCTTCAATGAGATCACCAGCTTAGCATTTAGCCTTTCCCATCTCCTAGATGGCCTAATAAACCCAACTTTGTTGGCTTGGCTGATCTACTATTCACCTAATAAACCCAATTGTGTTGGCTTGGCTGAACTGTGTACCCTTGTGGTGTTGTTATCCTTAGCTATGTGTAATCCTGTTAGTTCCTTAATCCTTGGGGAATCATGCCCAGCTCAAGGGTGGTAGCATTAGCAATAGATTGAGGAGAACACAGGCCTATGGTTTGGTGGAATGTTGCAGCAACATAGCTGGTTGCCGAACAAGTTCTTATTAAGATAAGTATTCTTTCCTAACTTGTGTCTGTAATTACGTTTACCATTTATGAGTCATGATATACATGTTAAATGTTGATCTATATATGCATGAGTATTGATTGATATGTTTTGCTTCCATTTTGTATATGAATGATTATGCCTCGTAATATGTTTGATGTTCTAAGTATCATGCTTCAGCATTACATATATGTATGTTCATGTTCATAGGGCTAGATCCGTGGATGATTTGATGTATAGTAACGTCTTTTTCACCAGTTGGAGGGTCGGGGATATTACAAGAACTATTGTAAGGATAATAAAAAGATGCAACAATGAGGATGTGCCTAAGGTGTGACTCGAACCAAAGATACTGGTGTAGAATGATCAAGCGAGCCTAGATTTTGAATACATCTCGATGTTCTAGGACCAGCCAACGTGCTGCCTCCATCTCTTTTTTTATGCACATCATGGAGAAAAGCGACACTATAGGTTTTTATAAGTTTGTTTCTAATTTTGTAACTAATTTAGGATCCATTTTGAATTTAGTCTCTAGGGCCCCAAAACACTATAAATATGCTCCCCACAGAGGGAGAAGGGGTTGGTTGTAACCTGTAAGACTGTTGTGTTTATGAAATTTTCATTTTCTTTAATACAATTTACAGAGCTGAATGCTGGTTATTTGAATGCAAGATTTCTCGTGTATTTCTCAATTATATTATTTAATTTCCTTTCTTTACGTGCATGTACTTTCTATTATTTCTTTACATTATGTTTACTGTATGTATTTGACTAGTGTATAATGGTTCAGAATTCATATTCTTATGCTCTAGCCATTGTTTTAGACATTCACCAAATTCTTCTTCCAAAGTTGTTGTAGAATTCATCCTTGTGGTTCTCTACATTCATGGACTGTCATCGTTCTTCATTTTTCACCAGACCCAAAACATATCGACCGTGATCGAAGCACTACCTTGATGTTACAAACGTTTCATGTGCAAACAACATTGTGCTTTTTCGTATTTGTGACTCCATAGCCCAATACATTTTTACCTTGTTTCAACCACCAACATTTGAATTTTATTCTTTGACAATATATCTGTCCTTGTTATGTGTTTGTGAGAGATCCCTCTCTGGAATCAGAGAAGCCAGCTCCCTTTCCTAAAGCGGTTTAGCTCTTACCTCGGGGTCCTCCTTTCCACAACCTTGGGTGCGATTCTAAGTGATAACAAACTAGAACCATTTCTGGGGATGAAATTGAATATCATCCCTAAGAGAACAACAAATATTGAAGAACAAAAAGGTTTATGTGGGAGGAAAAATACCCTTACGGGTGAATAAGGTTGTGTATTTTCCTTGGCAACTCCACATTGGTTCTAAGCTATCTACATAATACATCATGGCTTCTGGATGGATGCATACACATGGTAATACTCACACTAAGATTATGCAAACTATGGATAACCCTAATATTTGTTTTAAATAAGGGAAAGGACCAATTAGCTATTCCCCGGTTTGAAAATTTCTCTACTCAAGATATCCGTAGCGTGCAAGATTTCATAGAGGAAAATTACTTTGAAAGATCCCTGTCGAAATGTAAATCAGAGCCAAATATAAAGAAAACCAAAGTCAAACTTGATAGGTTCACTATATATCTATTGAACTCTCTCCGATAGAACCTTCAAAGGTCTAGAAACCCTGATTTTCAAAACTTTCAACCTTGTACTCCCTCGGTGGTGCAAAATCACCCATCCTTCCAATTTCCTCCCATAGTCTCAAACCTACCTAGACCAATGGGTGGCAAGTTAGCCCCACTAGTTCTACCTATCATGTTACATTACCTCCCTTAAGGTTATGCCCAGAGAGTTCCCTTCTACAATGGAGAGGGAAATTTCAGATTAAGACAACATGTCCATATGCTTGAATACTTTTTAGGCTTGGATCTGGAAGATGATGATGATATGAAAATGAGGTTGTTCATGTTGAGCCTTTTGAGAGAGGTGAAAAAATGGTTCAAATATTTGCCCAATGAGTCTATTTGCATGTTCATCGCTTTCGAAACTGCATTTTTTGGAAAGGTAGGATGATAAGAGAATCCCCCTACAAGTCCTGTCCCATTACAATATCCTGAAGAAGGGTGATTTCAATTTCGTAGATGAATTTTCCAATAGGTTTATGAAGGTGTGCAATTCTATTCCTGTTGACATCAAAACTCTAGTGGTTGATGCAAAACTCCATTACATCGATGCTTTTGATAATGATTTTTCCTTACTATTTAGGGAGAGGAAGTATTTAAATGTTTCTAGAATGTGTCAAGGTGCATTATAGGTGGAGGCTAATATGATGGTGAGGGGGAAGATCAATCAGAATATGGAGACATGGAAAGTCAGAGAAGATGGGCCTTCTACCTCTATTTCTTTTTCTAACGATGTGAAGTTTGGAATGATGATGAAGACAATAGAGAATTTGATGGATAAATTAGCTGTGGACAATGGATCACTGAATAGGGAACAAAATGAGACCCAAATAAGAAACCTGAACTTCAAAAGACATAATACCCCTCAACCTCCATAGATCAGAAAAAGGGATTCTAGGAATCGCCAAAACCCGAATGAACATCAAATACAGTCACCTTTTCCCAAAAACTATGTTGATGGTGAGGGTTAAGAGGAATTGGATGAAGATAAGATCCACCATTTTGGTGATCTAGACTCTAATATATATCTCATAGAGACAGAGCATAACCTATATTCTCAAGAAGAGGATCATAAAATTTTTGAGGAAGATTTCGAGCAATACCAAAGGGTGTATTTGCACACTATAAACATTCAAGTGAGAAGTAGGGACTTCATTATTAATAAAGTAAATATCAATCTGAGCCATCCCTCCAGCAGTCTAAATAACACTGATAAGAGTAAAGAAAGTATGAAAGAGCAGATTTCATGCAAAGAGCTTGTGAATCAAGTTGAAAGGACAAAGGAATTCATGCCATCGACACTAGTGGATGCAGAGAAAACACCCACTTTCAAATTGCAGGCCAAACTTTCAAAGGTAAAAATCTTTATTCCCTTAAAAGATTTGCTAAGGAATAAAGAATACAGAGGTAAGATAACAGTAATAGTTAGAAATCCAAGAGATTCTCAACCTGAAATCTTAGAAGTGAATGATGATGCTCCTACTCTTCGCTTTGGTTCCAAACTAGAAAATGGATATGAAGAGGAGGTTCCTTTGTTTTACCTCAGCCTAAATGTGCATGATATGGTCATGCACAATGCCATATTGGATTTAGGGGCTTCCCATAATCTGATGCCAAAGTGGGTGGTGGAGAGTTTGGGATTAGAAGTTACTCGACCCTACAAGTACTTGTACTCTTTTGATTCCAAAACAAAAAAATGTCTCAGCCTGAATAAGGATATGGTAGTAACTCTGATAGAAATGTCCTCCAAAATTGTTGTGATGGACATGGTCGTAGAAGAAATTCCTCCAAACTTTGGCTATTATTGTCTAGATCCTAGACATCCAAATTGAAAGTTAGTTTGCAGATGGACATGTCTTATGCTACTATTCCTATGGATGGAGGGAGTAAAAGAATTTATAGCAAGAAGAGGTCCCCATATGTGGTGAGCATGAAATACAAACAAGATGACCATGCTATATATGATGTCGACACCGACTTGGGATCCTCTATTTTCTTTAATGACATATCCCTTTGTGATCTCGGGATTTCGACGCCCATTGAAAAGGAAGGAGAATTTGTGAGGAGACATAATGCTTTAGAGAAAAGGTAGAAGGAAGAAGGTCACTGGGAGTTTAAATTCGATGGGTCAATTTTTAGAATTGGAGCTGGCACAAGTGTGTATATCATTTCCCCATCTGGGAGCTTTGAAAGTATTCCTTTTAAGTTAAGATTTGAATGTACTAACAATGTGGCAGAGTACGAATATGTATTGTTAGGGCTGCAAGCTTTGAAAGATAGGGGAGCCAAAAACATACAAATCATAGGACAATTAGAATTTGTTGTAAACTAGGTAAATGGCAGCTATTAGACCAGACACCCCAGGATGAGGGACTATAACAATGAAGTATGGGATATGTTTAGTAATTATTTCACCAAACATGTAATCAAGGTAGTCCCAAGATGTGAAAATGTGGTAGCTGACTCTATGGTGGTCTCAACCGGAAGGTTCAAAGCTCCTGTTGTCGGACAAAGGGAGTGTAAGATTAACATCAAAAACATACCCTCTATACCTGATAGCTCCAAATATTGGTAGGTGTTCGAGGATGATATGCATATCAATATATTTTTGGAGTTGTTAGATGAATTTGCAAATACCCAAGTGGACAACAAAAATGACAAAGGCTTAAAAGTTTTCAAGATACCAAAGGTGGGGAAGAAGGCATTGGTGAAAATGGGAAATACAGAGAATCCCTAGGAGGTAAAGATATAGTACAATTGAAAGGTAACCATATCCATAGAGGCCTAATTCCATTGGAGAAGTTGTTTGACCAGATTGATGTGGCTAAAGATCCAAAGATGAAACCTGTTGATGATGCCATTGAAGACAAGAACATTGGGACCTAAGACCACCTGAAGATCATAAAGCTGTCAAAGAAGTTGTCATCAAAAGTGAAAGAGAACTATGTCGGTTTGATGAACAAGTACATAGACGTATTTGCATGGAATTAGGAATACCTTAAGGAATATGATACCTCCATCATACAACATTTAATACCCCGGTTTTGACCTCGTTTTCATTAAAAGAGTACATGGTGTATATTTTGTGATTAATCATGGTGAGGAGAAAAAGGAAAAAGCCCCACCATCAATTTGATTGTGTGTGTTTCGGAAATAGGGATCATTTCCAATGGTATATCATGCTATCCAACAGATTATAGTTTTGGCATCATGTAAGTATGCACATCAATTTAAAATAAACCTACATCCATCTATGATGGTGCAACATTAAATGAAAAGGGCATGATTCCAAATTTTAAGGTGGGGGGGGGGTGTCTAACCCGTGGGGGCCATTGGGAGTTAGCCATGTGTCACCAGCATGTTGTTCTATTGTTGATTGGTGGCATCTATTTGCTGGCAGGGAAAACCACCACCACACTCACACCTGCACTCTCTCCACAACATGCCTCTTGATGGCCTGCCCACTAACCAGATCGCGAGTTGATTCATCTTCCCTCACGCTGAGTAGAGTTAAAAGGGGGTCGCAATTCATTGTTGGGGGTCCGTTCTCCCTTTTTATCAGGGATAGTTAGTCTGTGAGATATTCACTCTCACGTAAAATATCGTTTCCTTTTTCCCTTTGTCAGAATGTGAGATGTTTGGTTACTTGATCATTGAACTGTGGTTGTTGTTCTCCTATGGTCATTTGGGTGTTGTGAGTCCTTACACTATGTGGGCAGTGGTTTCTTTCCCAATTTTGGTTAGCTGTGTCTTTTTCTAGACAACGGGATGTTTCCATGGTTTCCATCATGAGGTATTTCCCTCCTGTTCATGCAGAGAGAGAGAGCCTATGTTTAATCCACCCGTGCCAACTGTGAAAACTTGATGGGGTTTCCTTGTTGAGAAAGGACCATTGTTCTCCAGCATTACTGGTTAGTTCTGGATGGTGTAGTGTCCTGTCACCTCATTTCCAAGCAAATCAGTTTCTGTAGTAAATAGAGTTGCAAGTTCTCATTGAATTTAATTAATAATGTTATTGCTTGGTTATGGTACAATCAATTTGGATTGTATTATCAGATAATGATTGACTGTTGGCTATTTGATGAATGTACCAGGGGTACACACTGCAGGAAAATCATGTGTGATGACCTTCAGGAACCAAACTTCAAGGGAAGGTTTTCCCTTATCTTGGAAATGGGTTTCGGGTGAAACTCCATTGGACATTTTGGAAGTGTCTCATCTACACTACATGTTTGGTAAGCAACATGAGTGAGATGGTATGGATTATGTCAGTAAGACATGTGTGGATACGAAATGTAAAGAGGAATTGGGATGGAAAACCAAGGGACTATCAACTGAGAGAAGGGAGTGCCCATTCCTCCTTAATGAAGGAATACCGCCTCGGCAAATGGATAAGTGTTATGTGACCCTAGCTAGGAATATGCATGTTAGATTGTTAAAATTCCATATGAAAAACATGTTTTGATTTTGTTTCCATTTTGAACGATTGCTTGAGTATGAATAGGGCCTACATTATACACATCGGACAAGGGTGCACACTTTTCTGATGTCGGACCATGGAAGGGTTTTTCAATATTGATTACACCCTAGGGAGTGGACGCACTCCTGGTGTCTCAATATTTGATAGTGAAGGGCATGAAATATGGTTACAATTTTAGAGCAATAACACTAACGAATATGCTTATATTGATTGTGTTTTCAGGATCAACAAATGTAGTTTGGTATTGTACACTAAATGGACAATGGCTTGAACTCATCCTACCTTCTACAATGAAGGAGACATTCCTGGAGGATTGTCAACTCAGAGAAGGGAGTGGTCTCTTGGGTGATATGGAAAATGGTTGTTTATTGTTAATATAAGTGTAGGTGTTATTGTTGATGGCCTGATAAAACCAACTGTGTTGGCTTGGATGATGATTGGTTGTTGGTACAACTACAGGCGATTTATTGACGGTTTGATAAACCCAACTGAAAGTTGGCTTGACTGTGCCTGATATATATACATAAAAGGATGTTGTGAAGTATCCTGCATGCTAACCTAACATCCAAGTCCATAGGCGATCCCAAGGATTGCAAAACAAAGTAGGATCCTGTGGACCAACGAGGAAGCACGCAATACAGATAAGTATTCCATTATTTTTCAATTTCTTGCTTGTGAATATACATCTATATATGATTTGGTTATGATGCTTTGAGCTCTTGTTCTAGAGATAAAACCAAGGGGAATAATCTAAACATGTGAATCTATTCAATGTTTGAATATAGGTATTGCTGGGAGTGAGGACTATGAGAGCATCCTAGGGGTGCATGAGGACATGTGACTAGCCTGAAAAGCTCAGAATGAGCAGTAATGAAAAAGGTTCTAGTGAGACCGTGAAGGTCCTAGCAGCCGAGACAAACCATGTGGGGAGGCTCCATGGTTTAGAGGTCTGAAATAGACCAGAGACACTAAGTGTCATGACTGAGAGGGATTGGTCTGGCATTCACGGTGAAGTGAAAGAGGTTGAGAGCATGAAAATCCATAGCGGTGGTGTGGGTTCCAAGATGAAACAAAACAAAGAGGGGAAAAACTCTTGTTGCTCTCTCTTTCCTTTTGATTATATATATATATATATATATATATATATATATTGTGAAAACAAAAGATTGTTGAATGCATGTATGACTGGAAATAGAATGTGTGTATTTGCTTAAAGTAAATTATGAATGATGGAATGGTTAATTCCTTGCCCAAGAATGGACATGAATGAGTTCATGTGCCTGTTGGGAAGGCATGAAAAATATGAAAGTCTCCTTGATAAGACTTGGACTGTCATGCCAATTGGGAAATTAATTGACTGATATTAATGCCTATATTATGCTTGGTCTAACAGAATATCAATGATGCATTTCACAGGAGAGAAAGGTGAAATCCAGTGGTTCACATTGATCATGGCATCAGATCAAAAGTTACTAGACTTGGCTACAAGTCTCCTTCAAAGGATTTCCAGGACCCAAGAGAATCTTGGAGAGATGTGCAAGATACAGAAAAGAAAGAATGAAATGAACCACCAGATTTTACAAGACTCTATTGGTTTGCAAAGGGAGGTGAAAAGCCTTCTGGGATCAATCGGTAAAGGAAAGGAAGGTGGATCAATGATGGGACATTCATCCAAGTGATCCGTTGAGAAACGGTCCAGGCATGAAGACTCAAAGGAAATTGTGCAGGTAAAGATGAAGCAGCCATTGAAATGCTGGGAATGCGGAGGACATTATTTACGCTTGTACTGTCCAACGGGGGAACATAAAGAGGGCAGAACCCACGAATTTCCTAGGCTTTGGGATAAGCAGAAAGCTGATAACCAGCAGGAGAAACTCATGGAATTCGAGGGGCTTGGTCCTGAACATTCAAAGTAAATAATTGAACATGGGACCGGTCTGCAAAATTTTGAAATTTTGATGTCCAAATCGTATATGTATTGGAACACCGAGGACGGTGTTATTCCAAGGTAGAGGGGATTGTAATACCCCGGTTTTGACCCCCTTTGTGTTAAAAGGGTACATGATGCATATTTTGTAATTAATCATGGGGAGGAGCAAAAGGCAAAAGCCACACCATCAATTTGGTTGTGTATTTTTCGGAAATAGGGATCGTTGTCGATGGTATATCGTGCTATCCGCCACATTATAGTTTTAGCGTCATGTAAGTATGCACATCAATTTAAAATAAACCTACATCTAGCTATGATGGTGCAATGTTAAATTAAAAGGGAATGATTCCAAAGGTTAAGGGGTGGTTGTCTAACCTGTGGGGGCCATCGGGAGTTAGCCATGTGTCACCACCCTATTGTTTTGTTGTTAGTTGGGGACATCTATTTGCTGGTAGGGAAAACCACCACCATGCTCATGCCTACACTCTCTCCATGACGTGCCTCTTGATGGCCTTCCCACTAACCGAATCGCGAGTTGGTTCATATTCCCTCATGCTAAGCAGAGTTAAAAGGGGGCCACAATTCATTGTTGGGGGGTCGTTCTGCCTTTTTCATAGGGATTGTTAGTCTATGAGATATTCACTCTCCCGTAGAAGATAGTTTCCTTTTTCCCTTTGTTAGACTATGAGATGTTCGATTACTTCATCGCTGAACCGATGTTGTTGTTCTCCTCTGTTCATTTGGGTGCTGTGAGTCCCTACACTATGTGGACGGTGCTTTCTTTCCCAATTTGGGTTAACTGTGTCTTTTTCCAGACAACAAGATGTTTCCATGGTTTCCATCATGAGGTTTCCCTCCTGTTCATGGAGAGAGAGAGAAATCCTGTGTTTAATCCACTCGTGCTAACTGTCAAAACGTGATGGTGTTTCCTTGTTGAGAAAGGACCATTGTTCTCCAGTGTTGCTGGTTAGGTCTGGATGGTGTAGTGTCCTGTCACTTGACCGTGGAATCCTGGCTGTGGTTCTTCACTGAGCGGTGGTTGCTTTGAAAGCGTGCCATGGATTCATTGTTGAGGGAGGATCTTTGTTTCCCATCGTTGCTGCCTACGTTTTCTTCCACATTTTGCTTTCGATGTGTCTTTTTCCCTTACGTACAGGTTGAGAGTCTATTCTTTCCCTTTTATTCCTGTGTAAGTTCTCCAACAATTCCATTACCGATTGTATGTGTTGTGGGCTTGTGGATGTTGGTTGGTTGTTGATTTCCACATTCGTTGGCTGAGTTTTCCCCTGCCCATGTTGGGAGTGTAGCTTCTTTCCTTTTTGCAGACTGGGTAATGTTTCCATCATTTCATTGTAAGTTTGGGGCTGTTGACTTCCCCTGCTTTTCGGTTGTTGTGTATGCAAGTACCTTTTGGGTTGCTAGTGAGTTGTTTTGGCCATGCTAGGGCCAATAACAACTCTGAGTTGTCTTGAGGACTTGAGCCGTGTTCATCCTTTTGTTTGGGGTTGTCACCCTATGGTCTTCATCTTCTTCACAGAGCTGTGAACTATTTGTTTTGTTGCGGTATGCAGTGGTTGGTCTTCGGACTATTGAGAGTAAGATTAGAGGCTAGGTGTGCTTGAGAAAACTAGTGTTTGAGGCCACCAACTTATCATTTAGCCTTTCCTAGCTCCTTGACATCCTGATAAACCCTACTGTGTGGGCTTGTCTGATTGGTGTACCTTGGCTATGTGTAATCCTGCTCTAACCCTTATTCCTTGAGGAATCATGCCCAGCTTGGGGGTGGTAGTGTTGCTGGGAGATTGATGAACACGCTGGCCTATGGTTGGGTGGAATGTTGCAGCGACGTAGCTAGTTGTGGGATGAGTTCCTATCAAATGAGTATCCTTGTCCATTTTACTTTTGCAATTATATTTATTGATTAATGAATATGATGAACATGTGGCATGCTTGAATGAATGTATGTTTGCTTCCACTATGTATATGAAGGATTATGCATCTTAGTATGTATTATGTTTAAGCTTTTTATTTCAGCATTATATGCATGTTCATGTTCATGGGGTTGTTTTCCCGTATGTTTGGTGTTAGTAGCGTCCTCTTCGCTGGTCAGAGGGTCGGGGACGTTACACAACATACCATCCCCATAAAACCCAAAAAGAAACCTTTTAGGAAAAAATTAAGGAGTGCCAATCCAAAGTTGTTTCCCATTATCAAGAAAGAAATCAGGAAGTTGTTCAACACCAAGATCATTGTAACCCTAAGGTTTTCCAAGTGGGTTGCGAATGTGGTGCCTGTCAGAAAGAAGAATGGAGAAATTTGGATTTGTATAGATTTTAGGAATCTCAACAGAGTTTTCTTGAAAGATAACTATCCTTTTCCCAAGATGGAACATATTTCCAGAGAGTGGTAGGGTCTGAAAGGATTTCTACCATGGACGTTTTTTCGGGGTACAATCGGGTAAAGGTGTTTCCTGAAGATCAAGAGAAAACTTCTTTCACCACACCATGGGGTACTTTCATGTACGCTAAGATTCCTTTTGGTCTAATGAATGTCGGGGCAATGTTCCATCACGCCATGGATATATCCTTTACAGAGGAAAAAGACAAGTTTGTGGTGGTCTATATGGATGGTATTACCGTATAGTCCAATTCTAATACGGAACACATCCAACATTTGAAAATGTTTATCTAAATGCAGAAAATAAGGGATATAACTGAACCGCTAAAAATCAAACTTTGAGTTACAAGAAGGAAAAATGTTGGGGCATACCATCTCGAAGGATGGTACAAAGATCAAAGCAGAAAGGATCAAGGCCATCCAAAACGTTAAAGAGCCAAGAAGAAAAAAGGAAGTATAATATTTCATTGGGAAGGTTAATTTTCTAAGAAGGTTCATACCCAGTTTAGCTGAAATACTAATGAATATTACCAACGTGTTCGAAAAAGACCATGAGATTAACTGGACACTAGACACAATAGCATCTTTTGGGGATATAAAAAGGGCCCTCATAGAAGCCCCTATCCATGTAAGTATCGACTTTAGTAAATACTTCCTAATTTTTTATTATGCATCTAATCACATAGTTGTTGGAGTGTTGTTACAGAAGAATGACAAAAATGGAAAACAACCTATAGTGTTTTTTAGTAAGGTATTAAAAGATACGGAATTGAAATAACATAATGGAAAAACATGCATATGCCATGATAAAATTGCTGAAGGATTCCAGAGTCTAAGTTCTCCATTCCCACATCATCGCTTATGTATGCAACAGTATTGTTAAAGGAATCCTCACACAACCAGATCCAAAAGGGAAAATAAGAAAATGGATTTTTGTGCTATAAGACTATGATATTGAAATCAAGCCCACCAAACTGGTTAAGGGTCAGGGGATGGCCATGTAGTAAGGATTTCTCCCTACTACAGGGGCAGGAATGGCTCCCTTCTGTCTACAGGAAAGAAGGGTAGGTTCTTGTGTGGATAAATGTTGAAAATAAAAACGAAATGTAAAGGACAATAAGGAAAACAAAGCAAAGCAAAGATGGAAGAGAAACAATGGTGAACCCTTCTACAAACAAAGGTTAGGGTTCCGCTTCCAAAGACCTGCAAACAATGACTAAACTACAGAAAATCCAAATACCTGCAAAACAATGTTAAACATACACCTACAAATGAAAACATGGGTTACAAAGCAAAGAAAACTAAGAAGAAAATGCAAGAAAGACAAGTTATACCTTCTCTTTGGGTGGAAATGGGACACCATGCCCTACCTTGTGGAAGCACCTCTCTTGGATGGGGGGGCTAAGGCTCAATGGAGATGGAAAAGAGGGAGTGTAGGTGGCTTGAGAGGAAAAGGTGCCTCAAGGCATCCATAGGCAGCATAACAATAGGCAAGGGAGAAGTGTTTTGAGAGTGAACCCCCACCCTCCTTTTATATCTTTTTTTGCGGTTTTAAGGTTTTAAGCCCTTGGTGTGGGATTTAGCCCTTTCTTTGGGATTTTAGCCCCTTTCACCCTAATTTTAGCTCCTTTTAGGTTTTTATCCCCCTTTGGTGGATTCAGCTCCTAGGAGAGTATTTTAGGCTCCTTTTTGGGGTTTTTAAGCCCTTTTTTCATCCTTAAGTATTTTTGAGGGTGTGGGGGTCTAATGGAGGGTAGTGAAGTAGTGTCCTTGGGTGGTGTAGGTCATGGAGAGATTAGTGAGGCATTTTTTGGGTTAACGGATTTCCCCATAATGTGTGAGGGGAGGAGCTCATTGTATGGCCAACACATCATAGGATTTGCTAGGATGAGGTGGTGCTTCTGAGGTTGGGGCATGGTGGCTTTTGGTTTTTGTATTGATATGGTTGCCATCAATGGGTGAGATAAAAATAATGTGTTACATGTATATGGATGCGGCGGGCATCCCCATGCTCGTGACAATGTCAAAAGAATAATTTGATCTATGCTTTAAAATACAAGAGACGATCATATACAACTGATGATACAATAATGGTTTCCTCAATGTGAGGTTGAATACAGTACTGATCTGGTACATTAGACCCATGTCGTTCTCATGGAATGCTATATCTTCATGACTGACGGTCTGCTGGATCTGGAACACTACATAGATTTATGGACTCATTGATTGAGAGTCAGAGTCTCTGTGGTACAAGTATGCTGCATCAATCATAAATCTATATAGAAGCTGTGTTGGGGCTTCTAAACACTATCTCCAATGCAACCCATAAATCACAAGGGACATAACCTATTTAGGTCCCTCGAATAGACTCATCAATGTGCTAGAGTCAGGTGACATCCAGGGTCTTCAACCAAGTACTGTGCGGACCAAACCCTATATGAATCTCAACATTGTGATGATGTAGTTGGAGTCGAGCATGTGAGAAACAACATCCCGAGATGCACTAAGGACTCCTCTCAAGTGGTCCAAGGAACTCATCAATGAGGTTAATGAAACGAGGATAGAGGGACCTCTGGGTCTATCCTCTGGAATATATGTGTTGTCATCGATAGAGGGAGACCTGCCCCTAGTCAAGGAAATGATGTTTCCTTGACTAGGAGCACAAGAGAAATAACCGAATGGTGTGAGACAATCTGCGGAATGACCCACTGAATGCGGGGGGGGGGGGGGGGGGGGGGGGAGGGAAATAATTGAACAGGGGCAGAGGGAGTGTGGTGGACTCAAAATTCCTTTGTTCAGAGTATGATGGCAGGGTGGACCAGGAAGCAAATGAAAATCGAATCATGGGAATGGGATCATAGCTGTAATACTGGGAATGTCACTGCAGATGGGAAATGCTTGGAGGAGGTAGACACTTTCGAAATTGATGGGATCCAAGGAAGATACATTGCAGAGTACTCTGAACAAAGGTGACCCAATGTGGGAATGCTACCAAACTATTTTCTGTGGGGTGGTCTCTAGGGACACCGTTATGGTACGATCTCGTGGATTTTTGGTTATCCCGAGAAGGTAAATGCTCGATGGTGCTTTCAATTTTAGAGAGTCTGAAAGCATGAAGAAGACTCTCGTGGGGGCTCTTTTTCGTTGGTAGTCTCCTGTGCCCCCAAAAAGGATAAAAGTATACATAGGAGAGCTCGCCCATCCTGGAGGGGGTGAGAGAATTCTTTACCATTGGTAGTCCAATCAGGACAGGAAAGGTTAAACCTATACTGACTGGATGGTCGTTCAGATACTTTTTTGAGCATGAACGAAAACCAATTTTGCTCAGCAATATTTTCTTGATGAGGAGGCTGGAAAAGAGCTTAACGACAACCCGTGGTGAGATTTTTAATAAAGTGTGGCCCCTATGCCTGAGAAAGCATAAAAGAATGGAGAGGGGAACGGTCTTGGCTTGAATATTGCAAGAAAGTCCTTTTCAATTGATGGTCTACATGGTCCGCAAAAGGAGGTAAACAAGACGATGTAGACACCCTTTCCTATACTTTAGCGAGTAGGAAAGGAAGCAACCTCACTCGGCAATATTTTCATTGTTTTTAAGATTCAGAAAAGAGCTTAAGTGAAACTCCAGTGTGGTCAACCGATTGCGGTGGCATAGGAGATGCCCCATGTTGAGATGGTGGATAGAGGTCCAAAGGTCATCCATGCAGTATGGGTAGAGCAGAAGGATCTTAAACATACCAATACATGCGTGGGATAGATTGCGGCATAGGCTCACGAGTCGGTGTAGCAGAGGCATGCAAACCAAGGTGGCTCTCGGACAGAGTTCAGGAGAGCGTTTGTGTGTGTTGCGGCTAACGGAATTGACTACATGTGATGTGAGTGCAAGTATAGGGCACTTATATGCCAAATACATGCAAGAAAAATAAATCGTTTTGTGGAAAATGGTCCAGAAGTGTATGTAAGGTGCAGTGGATGAAGAAGACAACTATATGTTAAAATACAAAATAAAAGTAAAAAATGACATTCCTTAACGGGTGGTGGCCCGAAAACTTGCACCAGTATTGATCGGGAAGTGTTATACAAGTACATGTTTGTAGACACTTGTATCATCATGTCATGGCTCATGAATCGAGGTGACTTGTGGAAAATGGTCTTGAAATTGATTTATTAAACATGGGACAATGGTCTCATCAAGAGATAGAGATTTGAGCCCGGAGGTGTGAGAGGTGATGTCCCTACAGAGGATGAGTCCTTTGAGGATGATGATGATACTGAGTTAGATGATGAGTCAGAGTCATATTAACAGCCTATTGGGGCTTCCCCAAATGCGTTGGTGCACTTAGGAGTTTTTGTGTCACTATGTCTATCCTACTGAGAAATCATATGTGGCTTCTCATTTTGTATTGGACATGTTTTGGACATTGGACTTATCTATTTATCTATATATATTTTTGACGCATGTGGATGCTCTTTTGTTATGTGAGTCCTTTTATGATGATGTGGAATGAAAATGTCTATGTGATATATTATTACACTTTTTTGTGTATTTTTAGACATTGTTATGCATGATGTTATGGTTTTATGTTTCCTATATGCAGTTGTGGATGTGCCAATTTAGAATATCATTAGCCATTTGATCTGCGACACTATTGAGGTTTCTGGGAACATGTGTGAATGTGATGGATTCAAATGTTTAACCATCTATTTAGTGCGTAGATACTTTCTAAAGAGGCAGGGATACCGTACCCAATAATAGTTGTTCAACTGAGAAACAAGTAGTTGGGAGTCTAAGAAGATGTTGAGGTGGTGAATTCCTAACTGAATAGTGGTAGCCAAGAGGCCATTGACACCATCATATTCATCTTGGTTGTTGGTCACGGCGCCCACACATATTCCGTCAATGTGGATCAACTTGTGCGATGGGGAGTAGATGACCCATGCAGCCGAGGTGAGGTTCAGATACCATCTGCTTGCTCCATTAGTGAATCCCATATACCGGTTTGAGGTGTGCTCCATTTGAAGCAATGAGAGGAAATTATACATAATACTTAATTTTGAAAAATGTGTAAAACAAAAAAAATGGAAAAACTATAATACAAGTTGTAACATTGTCACTCAAAGGGGTGACGTTAGAGGGAAAGTCGTTTTGACTTTCCAGGGATCAACGGTCATTCCTTTGTGTGACATGATGAATCCTTGTAGACAGCCCATGGGAACACAAAAAACATGCTTGAAAGGGTTCAAGTAGATTTGGTACTTGCAACATCATAACAAGACTTGTCACAGGTCGTCCATGTGTTTTGTTTGCTTCTGCGACTACGCGATGAGGTTCTCAAGACAAAACAACATAATGTGAACAAGGTCGTGGAAGTAGTGTGTCATGGCATGTTGGAAGCTGGATCTAGTTTTTTTCAGGCCAAAGGGCATGACTCGATACGCGAATGTGCCCCATGGGGTTGTGAATGCTGTCTTATAATGGTCTTCCTTCTGAATTTGGATTTGGTTATATCCGAAAGAACCATCCATGAAGGAAAACACTTCATGTCCAGCGTATGCATCGATGATATGATCGATGAAGGGAGTGGAGAAGTTGTCTTTAGAACAACCCCCATTAAGGTCGTGAAAGTCTATGCAAACGCGAATAGTAAGCTATTTTTTTATTCATGGGAACATGATTAGAAACCCAAGTGGTGTATGCAATGGGGTAAATGAAGTCGGCTATGCACAACTTCTCTATCTCAGCATTAACCATAGCCACTTTCGATGGATGGATGGGTCATTGCTTTTTGTGTACGGGCCTCACATCTAGCCAGGTGTCGATGTGGTGTTCCATGATGGATGGATCTAAGCCGGGCATTTCAGTATACGACCAAGCGAAGATATCGTGGAATTCTTGGAAGAGAGCTTTGTAGGCATTAACCTCTTCCAAGGAGCAGGATGCCCCCAGCATGATTTCTTCAACAATCTCAGAACTAGTTGAGATGTCGATTTTAATGGTTGGAAAAATGTTTGCCATATTCCCTTATTCAAAGGAATCTGGTGCTGGGATGGGGTTCTTGAACCAGTCAACCTTCCCATGGATAAAATATTTGGTCTCCATGGAAATTTGGTCAGACTGTGACACATTTTTTTTGTGGAGGAAGAACGAGTGATGGTGCATGTCGTCCCATGGGTATTATGGGGCGGTCAGAGCTTCAAGTATCTCCTCATCATTGTTGAAGCAATGAAGAGACATGTGTGATGGATCGTTGTTGGAGGTGGAGATAAGTGGGTTAGTTGAATTGGACATCATGTAGATGGACATGGTGTCTGAAGAAGGCGGTGAGGGGTGTACTTCTTCGATCAAGGTGATCTCAGACTCAAGAGAATGTTGACAAAGGTTAGCTAGAGCCATTCGAAATTCGAGTAGGTTCCAGCAATGGTGAGAGTAATGGCCATACAAGCCATAAAGGGTGCAACCATGGTTTTTTCTGAATACCTTTTTCCTGACTATTGGTGCGGTTGGGAGTTCAACCATGAGGATGTTTTCCTTTGTATCCGTGGCATCTAAATGCACACAAATCATTGGGATTTCAGGGAAATTCTAAGTTGAATGGCCCTGTTGCCCGTAGACGATGCAAGGTGGAACTTGTTGTGGCTCTATGATGGCTTTGGCATTCTTCCCCCTGGCACTTTTCGGGTGGGGCGGTGCAGGTGTGGGTGCAGAGTTGGCTTTTGCAGACCGGGTGGAGGGTGAGACTCGACTGTGATGGCTTGCATCGGGGTTAAAACAACCTGGGGAGTTACTGGTTGAGACAGTGGCTCAATATACCACACCAAAATTTCCAATGTAAAGTTGGGTAGGCTTAAGGTGGCCATGACTGGCTTGCTTATGACACCAGGTGGAGGGAAGAGGAAGGGAATCATATGGACTAGAGATGAGCCCAAACAACTTCTGGTTGGTTGCATGTGGGGATGCGGTTGTGGTTGTGGCTGCACGTAATGCTACTACTGAGAGTGATGTTGTGGCTATGGATGATGTTGTGGTTGTGGTTGGGGCTGTGGCCGCGGTTACTGTTTGGGTGCAGCGGTGCTGGATGAGACCACACACAAGCTTGCAGTTTCATTTTGTGTCAGTGGTGGTGACACTAATGGGAAAGGAGCCGTCATGGTGGTATCGGCAAATAACCCAAGGCCCACATTCAACAATGGGGAGGCTAGTGTGCTGTCAACCATAGTGTTGATTCCAGGGATGACATTAGCGTGTGTTTTAGCCCCTTGTTTCTCAATGGTGGTGATGGTATGGATAACATTTGCAGGTGCCGTTAACCCTTATGGATCATGATAAGTGAGTTGATCAACCATCACAATCTTCCCTTCATGGGGGAACATCATGAGACAGAAGACAGTTGATGCGACAGCTCGCATGGTGTACATATAACTTCTCCCAAGGAGAAGGTTATAGTCCAGTTGGGCATTGACAACCTCTATGTCAATTAGCATTGTCTTCCCAACTAATGTGATGGGAACATGGGGGAGGATTCCTTGGGCCTTGGTAGGATGGCCATCATAAGCCCACAGAGTTGTGGAGGATTGTTGTAGAATTAGTGATCCAAGTTTCTGCCAAACCAAGATAGACATAATGCACATGGATGTCCCCTCATCCACTATGCACCAGTGTACAACCAGGTTCTGGATAGGCAACGGTATTTGGAAGGCGATGGTGGAAGGCATGCGTGGTTCTTTGTTCTATGTTTCGAATGTGATCAACTTGGATTCGGAGGGATCTATTGCCCCAAGGGTGGCTAGTAAGGATTTCCGCTACATTGGGGATGTTTTGAGTACCTCAAGAGCGGACATGGTGGTCGGTGTTTGGGCCAAATCATCCACAATGCTATAGCTGACTGGACCTCTAGCCATGGCGTTATTGGCAATCCTATGTATGGGGTGGTGTGAGAATGGGGGTAACTGAAGAGGTAGGTTGACAGTTTTGGATGTTGATGCCACTAAGGTGTCAGTGGGTTCGGTGGTGGTACCTTACTGATTATGTCGGGTTTGCAAGTTGACTTCTTCTATTTTCATGGCTAGCAGGTGGTGGACACCTATTTTAGCTGTGGAAGGTTCCCCCAGAGCATTGGGATTGGGTTGGGGAGGAGGTGTGGTTTCCACCAACCCTTGGACCAGTAGTGGGTTTTGAAGCACCATAGGAGGAGGTCCTTGTGGTGCTAGGTTGGGTTGGGCTTGATTTGTAGCATTAGTGGCATGTTGGGCCTCGTTTTGAATGGCCTGCTAAGATCAACCCATGAGGGGACACTCGAATGTGTAGTTCCCATAAACATCACAAAGTGTGCATGATTGGTTTATATGCAACGGGGCATTACATCTTGGTGAATTTTGTCATGGGGGGTTTTGAGCTGGCTAGTTTGCTGTGGAATTATTGGGAGGGTTCAGTTGTTGACCACCTCCCTGCGGTTGGTTATTTCCTTAGTTGTGGAGCTGTTTATTTCTAGCTTTCCCTTATTGATTGTTGGGTCCAGGCTGGTTGGGACGGTTTTGTTGTGCAAAAACTTGTCCCAATGAAGTGGGTGGAGTGGGGGTGGGGCCTTGAACTAGTTGCACTGGTGGTGCATAATAGATTTGTGGGGGTGGCAGTGCACCAAATGTGGGAGTTTTCCCCATATACTATTGTGCTAGCCAAGCCATGGCCTAAGTTTGCTGCAGTGGCATAGGTTGTGCATAGGAAGTTGTTGCTCCAGACTCGGACATCATTCTTGCATAGTCTAGATCTTGGTTTTGGTAAGCAACATTATCAGTGTTGCTTAGTTGTGATGGAACTACAGGTGGATTCAGTTGGTGTTGTGGCTATTGGGATACCGATCCTATGATGCCATTTACAGCATGGGATGCCTCTAGTGCATCGTGGTAGGAGGTAATCGGACGAGGAGCATCTGGAATGATGGTGTACAGATATCCACACTGAGCGTAGATCAGGTCAAATTGTTGAGCTTTCAGTATGGCCTCTTCTTCGGATTGAGGACGTTCGAATGCGACGTCCTTTGCTATGGGTGGGAGCAAGGTCTTAAGGAACCAATCCAAGAAGATCTTGTCGTCAAGTTGGATTTTGCATAGGATATGGTGTCACCACCACTCATAGATATGGTCAGTTATATGAGTGGCAGTGTTCTGACGACAGGATAGTAGGATCTCCACCCCCTCATCATATCTGATGGGGAGTTGGAAATACTGTAGGAACATGAAGGCTAGGGAGTTGAAATTAGGGTACTTGGCTTGTGGTAGCTCAATGTACCATTTGGCCACAACACTTGTGATGGTGCATTGGAATAGCCTTAGTCTGATGGAATCATCTACGATGATGTTTGATGAGCACCATGGATGGAATGTCATCATGTGATTTTGGGGACATTCTCTTTCTTTTCCTTCAAACTTGGGAATGTCTAAAGGCAGCTTGGTTGGCATGGGAGGCCAGAAAGCTTGGTGGCGGATGGGGTCATTTGTTAACTGTGCCAAATCAGGCAAGTTAAGACAATCCATGAAAGGTAGGTTTGACCCCAAGTTGATGTGGGATGGGGCTGCAATGGTGGTGGGGTTTGTCGGTGCATAATGCATCTGCACAGTTGAGGGTACTTGCGGTGGCACCATTGCGGATGGGCTAATGCCCCCAAGTGTTGTGGAGGGAACAATATGGGTGGTGGGGACATTGTCCCCATGTATGATAGTAGGGGAAATGTAAGTGGATGGTCCACTTCCCCCTTGTGTGGCAGGAGGGGTAGTGTGTGTGAAAGGGCCACCGCCTTCGTGTGTTGCAAGTGGACCAGCTTGGCTAGTCACTATAGGTGGTGGCAGCTTACTAATGACAGTCTCCATGAGTGTGCTTGGGCCACTTGTAGGGTTATTCGTGACAGGTTTTGGTGTGGACATGGGTCCACTTGCTAAGGTTAGGCCAGAAAATGCATCTGGGTTGGCACAAGCCATGGGGCTTGATGGTGCAGTATCGAGGTCTGGTTTAGACTAATATGGGTTTGAATCAGAATCAGAGGCTGTGTGGCCTTCTGATTATGTGGGAGATCGCTAAGAATGGTTTCAATGGTGTCTATTGAGTGTTCCAAATTCTAGTGGTTCGCCTCTTAGGCGTGAGGAAGAGCGTGAGGGATCAATTATGTTAGTTGTTTATCAAACTGATGGGAATGATGTTTGGACCTTGGTTTCAATGGCTTCCTATTGGCTATAGGTGGTCACTCGGTCACCAAGACAGTCAGAAGACAGTGCTTGGCTTTTTCCTCACAGGTTTTTCTACTCAATCGGAAGGGGTCGTTCCCCGTTTCGCTTGAAAATTCCTCTCAGCAGCCAGCTACTTTGGGGCTCCTGTGGTACTCCTCACAATGAGTTTTTGGGCCGAGCCCAAGTACTTGCCACAGTTGAAGCAGTTAGGGACTTATGTCATCAAAGACTGTAGATTTGTTTGTACTTAGTGTAAATTGGTAAATTTTAAGGCTCTGTCAACATCATGAACTAAGTTGGGTTAATTACTTGGTATGGTGTATTTATTTGTTTGTTTTTATAGTATTTGGTAGCTACAAATGGTTTATGAATTCATCATATTGTGGTTGTGTATGAAAGCATTCGATAATCATAAATTGTGAACAAATACACTTTTTAACCCTGAATGTTGATGGCCTAAGTAGATGAATACCTCACACTCATATTCCTCTTCAACCAAGAGAAGGTGTTGGGCTCTCAACACAATGGGACTAAGCCCATTTGTAGATCCTCAGGTCACCTCCTAGATGCAAGGTTGGTCAATAGGGAGGATGCATAGCGCTGTGAGAAGCCCTCCTTCTCTACCCCCTCTACCTTCCAGGTCATCCAATTTTAATGGTTTGGAACATTATTAGTGGAGTGCCTAGATCTATATGAGATTTCCCTTCGTCGTATCCCGGAATACCCTAGAGGGTGATGAATGGGTAGAGGAGGAAGGGTGAGCCAGATATTTATTTTTAGGTTGATTTTAGTTAATCTACAGTCATTTTATTAACCCATTAAAAGTTACTTGGAATTTACACATTGTTTGTAAAAGAAATTGCAGGAAATTAAAACAGGAACTGAAATTGACTTGTAGTGCTGGATAGAGGTAGATGAGCCACATTGAAAGTCCTTATGAAACTAAAATTTAACTCCTATTAAACTAAAATTGAAGCTCTATTTGATAGACCGCACATTTCTAATCAAATCTGGCGAGGGGGCCACAAGATATTTTCAGAAACAGGCGAGGGGGTCACACAAAATTCACAGACAGTCGTGGTCTGTGTTTCTAAGTGAACTCACACTTATTGGGGGATTAAGTGTGCCCTGGGCATGCCTGTTTGGCCATTAAGTGCACCCTCACCTCATGTTCAGGCCCGATAAGAGTGACCTGCCTCAGATTTGGGGTTTTTTGAGATCCAGAGTCAGATCCGGTTGAAAGTAACCTGTACTGTGGCCAAACTGACTTGGATGTGCCTAGAAGAGGCTTTGGGAGTGTTAATAACTGAAAATAAACTAAATTTAACATGAAATTTGAAAAACCAAGGCAAAACTTAAAAACTTTGAAATTTTAAAAATTTGGCCCAAAGATCCTGTGGGATCGACTTGTTGTGGTCGCCAATTCTGTAGCAGGGATTTCTCCTTGCTACAGGGGCAGGAATGGCTCCCTTCTGTCTATAGGATAGAAGGGTAGGATCTTGCATGTATAAATGTTGAAAATAAAAATGGAATGTAAAGGATAGTAAGGAAAACAAAGAAAAGCAAAGATGGAAGAGAAACAATGGTGAACCCCTCTGCAAACAAAGGTTAGGGTTCTGCTTCCAAATACTTACAGACAATCAATAAACTATAGAAAACCAAAATACCTACAAAAAAAAGTTAAACATAAACCTACAAATGAAAACATCAGTTAGAAAGCAAAGAAAACTAAGAAGCAAATGCAAGAAAGACAAGTTATACCTTCTCTTTGGGTGGAAATGGGCCACCATGCCCTAGCTTGTGGAAGCACCTCTCTTGGATGGGGGATTTATGGCTCAATGGAGATGAAGGAGAGGGAGTGTAGGTGGCTTGAGAGGCAAAGGTGTCTCAAGGCATCCATGAGCAGCATAGCAATAGGAAACCGAGAAGTGTTTTGAGAGTGACCCCCCACCCTCCTTTTATAGCTTTTTTGGGGTTTTAGGTTTTTAATCCCTTGGTCCAGGATTTAGACCCTTTTGCCCTAATTTTAGCTCTGTCTAGGGTTTTAGACCCTTTTTTGGGGCTTTAGCTCCCAGGAGAGTATTTTAGGCTCCTTTTTGGGGGCTTTAGCTCCCAAGAGAGTATTTTAGGCTCCTTTTTGTGGTTTTTAAGCCCTTTTCTTAATCCTTACGCATTTTTGAGGGTGTGGGGGTCTAATGGAGGGTCGTGAAGGAGTGTCCTTGGGTGGTGTAGGTCATGGATAGCTTAGTGAGGGATGTTTTGGGTTAACAGGCCAAAATGATGAAAAAATTCATCTTTGATTCCTTGTAGCTAAACTTCTTAACCAATCACTCACTCTAACTAGGCGCTGAGATAGAGGTAGTTCCAAGCTTCTCCACATCCCCTTGGTATCCTAACATTGTATACATGATGCAAAATGTACAGGCACCTATAGGGTTGAGAAAAACATAGGAAAGTTCAATAAAATTAAAATCGGTGAAATTTTGTATTCTAAATGAGTACCTGTATTGGAAGGACCCAGGAGGTATCGTATTGAACTGTCTGTTGGAGAATGAATCCCGACAGACCATAGAATAATTTCATGAGGAATATTGTGGGGGGAACCATTCTTGCAAAGTTACATCCAACAAAATTTTGAGAGATGATTTCTATTAGTCCTCGTTGTTTTCCAACGTTTACAAATAAATTACCGAGTGCCACCATTTCCAGGTTTTTGAGGGTAAGAGGAAACTCATATAGCTTCCTCTTAACCTCATGTCTGTGGAAGCACCTTTTCAACGGTGGGTGCTAGAATTCATCATGGAAATAAATACCAACTCATATGGGCAACACATATTGATTCTAACAACTACAGACTACTTTACCAAATGGATTGAGGCAATACCTACCACGAGGGATAGCGATGAGGTAATTATGATTTTTTATTAATAAAACATCTTAGCTCAGTTTGAATTCTCCAGAAGAATAGTAACAGATAATGCAGCATCTTTTAAGTCTAAGAAGATGGTCAAATTTTTCCATAAATACCACATCAACCTTAACCACTCTACCTCTTATTACTCCCAGGGAAACGAGTTGGAAGAGTTGAGAAAAAATCCTAGTGAGGATTATAAAGAATTTGTTGGAAAACAACAAGAGCGCTTGGAACACAAAGTTGGAATACACCTTATGGGATGACATGATCAACACAAAAAGGAATATTGGGATGTCCCCTTTCGATCTAGTATATGTACCTGAAGTAGTATTCCTAGAACCTTTACGAGTTTTGTTGGCACCCCAACAACTCCCCTTTATTCTGTCAAAAAAAAGGGGGGGGGAGCCCCATTAGAATTGTTGTAAATACTTATTTTTGGTTTCCTTTTGTTTTACTTTGCTTGATTGGATGTGTGATTCCATGGGCCTTCTTTTCGATTGATCTCTCTCTCTTTGGCTTAAGCATTGATGTGATAAAGACTTGGTAATTATGATGAATTTTGCTGAGTGAATCCTCTAGTTTCTTGGCTCCTTAATAACTTTTGATTACTCTTGTTTGAGCCTGATTGATTTACTTCTATGCTTGTATTTTCTTTATATGGATTGATTTTATGTTTCGAAGATTTGGCGAACTTTTTCCTTAACTCCATTAGTAAGTAAGAAATACACCAATTGGCATTAACCTTTTCTTTTAAGATATTCATATTATTATTGAAAGTCTATTATTAACATATATTTTCCCATTTGGGGTCGAAGAAAGTATTATCAAGGATTTAATTTGAATTCATCAATTGTCATTTGTGTAAATTTCATTAATAATCTTTAACTCTTGATTTTTATAAAATTAAACTCCTTGATTAATTCTTTTGTAAATGATATTCAAATATCATGTGATTTGTATGTTTATTCTAAATTATTAACATAAATTTTATTTATGTTCATTTCAATAAATTTGAATAAAGGTCATCTTTCATAAATATTGTGGAGAGGCATAATGATTCACACCTAAATCCAAGAAAGCTTCAAATTATATTTCAATATTTTATTGATTTCAGGAGATTAATTGTTCCTTGTACCTTCTTAAAAAAGAGGATCATCCGAAATGACTTACCGTCACATATTAAATAATCCAGGAAGATTCTTGACTTATAGAATATGACAGGATTCAAAATAAGGTTTTGTTGACATAAAGATTAGCATGAAAGTATAAAACGATGGATAAGTAGATATTTGATATCATTAAAATATGAAAATTTGTTCACATTTCCCTATTTTGTGCAATATAACTTAACTGTAAATTATTATTTAAAGGGGAAATTGATCGCCAAATAGATGGCATTGTGAGCGTAATTACTTTTCGAGATATTATGCTTATTAGGTTTCAATTGTCAATTAAAGATGAACTATGATCGTTGAGAATGGGAAATGGATTATACACTCGATTCCTTCATTTATTCATGGAGTTGGACTTTACTATGCCAAATGACATTGTTAACATTTATTGTGTGAGTGGCGGTAAAATTAAACAACTAAAGATAAATCTCAGCACTTGAAAACTTAGTAATTTGTTTTATCACGGAGATGGAAGGTTAAAGCTATTCATTAGATCCCGTCGAAGCATTTGAGCTGTTCAGTGCACCAAAATGATTGGATTCAGTTAGTTGAACAATTATGTATAGAATAAACAACATGATAACGATCTATGAGGTTATCAAAGAGGAAAATAGTTGATCTCATCTTTCCATTATGATCTTCCACGACACCCATGAAGTTTGATTGAATACTTGGCACAGTTACCTTACATTATTATCAAACCATTTATCTAACCAACTCTCAAACTCAATACAATAATGTTTAGCTTGAATTTGTAATTGTAGTCAACATCCAATAGGTTTTCTTGGTGGTTACATGAAAAAAGGAACAGTTGAAACATTAACTGATAGCTGGCAGGAAAACCGTAATAGATAATTACTAGCTCGTGGAGGAGAAATTCACCATTTGATCACATCCGGCAGTGAATTCTTAGTGCAATTATTTCATTTAGGTTGCTCAACAATATGAAGATTAAAAGGAGATCTTTCTATTTGTTTTGTTATTTATTCAATTTTGTTATCATTATTCTTATTACTTTTTTATTTTGCAGGATGTCATCAATGGTTGAAGCCACAAAAAAAACAATATCATGAGATCATGGTATAAAATGGTCAATATTACATTGGAACGATTTCCTGAAAGATAGCTCAGAGGAAGAACCAACTCATTTATTTGATTCTTGGAAGGGATAATGAAGAACAAAGATAACAAGAACTAGATCGTGCACCCGGTGAGAGAGGCAAATTTCAGCAGCAAAGTGGGAGCAAATCATGCCGAAATAACAAATTCCGATGCGTGGGTTTTTTGTAGAATGGACTCATTTAGCTGAGGCGTGAGAAATTTACTCAAAATATTGAACCATTTGGGATATTTTCGTGGTTCTTTAAACACGTTTTTTCAAGTTGCGGCCAGCTAGGAGAGTCAGTTCGCCTTTCAGTTTCCTGTTTGTTTTTATTTTTCCTATTTAAACACTGGCAGAGGGCTACACAGAGAGGGGGAACGCTCCAAGAAACTTGGCAAGTCTTATTTTGTTTTCATTTTTATGTAAGTTTCTCTGTTAGGGATGGTCTCCATAAACCAAAGAGATGAATGTGTTTCTATTTCTGTTTTGTTTTCTTGTTCCTATGCAGAACTGAGTTTTTCTCATGGAACCAGAGACGGAGGTGTTTCCTAAGGCTGATACATCAAAACTCTTTCGAATCTATGGTGCTTTGAATGGACATTGGAAATTGTTCTCATAGCTTTGTAAAATTTCTTTTACGAAGTAATTGAACTAGATTACTTGTTCTGTTCATCATTATATTCTGTGGAATTGAAGCAAACTGTAAACTTTGCTTTTAGTTTATGCTTCATTTCTTATGATTTGAATCTTTTAAAACTTATTTTGAAAGATAGTGATTTCTGTTACATTTGATCTATCAGCTGATATTGATTTAGTTTGCAGAATTAAAAGCATCTAACATTTTTTTGTGATCTTAATCCGTTAATTTGTAAGAGCTTTAAAGTTTTTTTTAGGATGTAATAGTTTGATTGTGAGGGTGTATTCAATTTAACTTATTATATGTTTATCTTTTAAATGCAATCTAAATTAATGTTAATTTTAAGTCATGCTTTTGGCCTAGATAGATAGATTGCATCTAGGTCATTACATAATTAGGAGCTACTATTTTTTATGTACTTAGCTTAAGATAGTTTTTAGTATTAGTTAGTCATTAGGTTGAATTTCTTTGATTTATTAGACGATTCTGCTTAGTGTAACTTATCACTTTCACCTAAAGAGACTCTCGAGTTTGAGAGCACATTTTACAGGAAGCAGTGCCTTGATCCTGTGAGAGATAGTTATCCTAAACATACACAAGACTGCAGTAAGTTGAATGTGTGGGATATCTTTCCGTAAGTTCGCCTAGGACATTTTTTTTTATCCAACAAATGGCACTAGAAGAAGGACCGAGGTAAAACAAATGATTTCATTTTTTTTAAATTATTTACTAATCATTTAGCCTCTAGCTCTTGTATTTCATTTTATAATTTTATTCTTTTAGTGGTCAGATGTGTGCTTAAGGGCTAGTTAGATGATAGGCTAACTATTTTATGAATCATTTTATAAATGTTATTTATCTTTCATGAATTTAGCCTAAATCTCTATTAGGAGTCATGTAGCAATAAATAATCATTCTAATCCATCTAAGATAGTTCATCACTTGTCAAAAAACAAATTTGATGGTGAAAGTGAAATTTCTGCAATTGACCATGTTTACCATTTTTACAAAATTGCCTTATTAATCATGTTATCGATGAAGGAATCATTAGCAGATCGTGCTCTTTGACTTTCAAAGGCTGAGTTTGAAAATGGTTTGAAACTTTGCCATCTTAACATTCTTTACAACAATTTCTTGGTGAGTTTATTTATGCTTTTCATGATCCTGATTATGAGAAATTGTTTGTAGAATTATTAAATCTTAAAAGACAATTTGATGAATCATATAAGGACTATGCAAACAAATTTTTTAGTCTTTGTTACAGATTTCCTTTGAAACTTGTCACTTCTATTTTTAAATTGTTCCATGACGTTATGTCTTTTTCAAATGAATTAGATCAATTAGATAAAAATCAATTTTCTTCACATAACAATATCTTGATTGATTCTAATTAAAGTTCAAAAGTTATAAATCGGCAACATTGTCCAACTTTTTTCACCTTACATAATCAGAAGGAATACAATGTAATAGATAATGATAATGTTATTGTCCCTTTTGGTAATGTGAATTCGTCTTTTCTTAATGAGAATAAAACTGTAAGACTAAGTGAGGAAAGTTGTCATTCAAATTAAGATCTTATAACTATTTTAGGAGAGAAAGAGACCAAATCTAAAATCTATATTGGAATAACTTCTCCTACATTAATTAAAGCAGACCAAGATATTCTTTTAAGGGGTTCTATTTGTGAATCTCATTTTTCTGATGGGCCTTGTGTTTCATTTAAACCTTTACCTATTTGCAATGAACAAGATAATCTATCAAGTTCAGATTTTTTAGTGAAGGATATTGATCTGATTTTAGGAGAAGAAGTTAATAAACATTTGAAATCAAATGCAAATACTCAAATAGAATAAAACTTGTCTTTCAAAGAAAATTCATTATCAACAGATACTTTTAATTTTCTATCTTCGTCCACCTATTTTTCATTATACCCCAATTTATTTAATAATTGTAATTCTCAGGATAATTTTTCATTAGAATTTCATCCTGATGCACAAAATTTTTATGGGTTTCCAGATGATAAATTACGTTTTAGAGATGAAGAGAAAAAAAATTATTCTTATGCATCTCTTGGTAAATACAAAGTTGAAAGTCATATACTTTTAGAAACGTCTCTTATTGAGTCATTACCTCTCATAATAAATGAAGGATCTCCTTGTTTAAATAATGAGTTGGATAAAACTGAATTTTTCATTAAAACTAATCATGATTCCCATTCATTTGATGAAAACATGTCTAACACAATATGGGATGAGACCTCATTTGATCCTAGTCATTTACTTCAGTTTCAACCAATGATTACTAAAGATACTCATTCATTTTATATATTTTCTCAATCACACAATTTTATTGACATTGACCACTCACTTATAAATTCATATGTTCATATTTTCCATGATAGAGTTGCAGATGGACTTGAGGCTTCTTACCTCAAGAAGTTTTCATTCAATGGTAAGGATTTATTTTATATGCATACAAGTAAAAATTTTAGTGCTAAGCACGACGCATCTGATTTTCTATTATTAACATATCATTTTCTATTACTAATTGAAAGTGATGTTTTTCTTACAAGATTACAAATGCTTCGATGGCTTCATTGGTTATTTCATTTTACTTGATTACAATTGACTTTTTTTTTGTACATAGTTAGTCTTAGGTTTAGATTAGTTTTTTTTTTCATTCTTATCATTTCTTGTTTTGTTTTGAATAAATGCAATTATGAAGATGATGCCAATTTCAAGCTCAAGAGGTGACACTTTTTAATACATTCAGGGATGTTTTCCCTACCTTTTACTCTCTTGCTTATAATTATATTTATTTAAAATTTTCTTGTTAAGTCATATATCTTTTACTTTTTCAACTTAATTGGGAAAATGTTGTATACATTCTTATGATCATAAGAAAGAACTTTTAAGAAAACGAAGAATGTTGTGCAAATCAATACCAAAATCTTTTCAGTTGTAACTGCATATGTAATTAAGACTTAGTTTAAATTTGTTTATTTTTGGTTTGTTTTCTTTTGCTTATCAATAAGAGCAACCTAACTTATTAAAACATCTTGCTTATTTTTAACAGATCCTTATGTCACAAATTATAGAAAGACATTTTTTTATCTTGTAGAAATTAATTCTCTCTTTCCATTTGTGATATAACTATTTCATGTTACTCCACTTAAGATCTTAATCTATTCAGGGATTTGCTTTTATTTTTGCATTTGCATACATCCATTTTAGATTTCTTTCTTTGATTGGTTTTATTTTGCAACTTGATAGGATTTTCTTTTGAGTGATTTGTTCGTTTTCCAAAAAGGGGTAAACTATTGTTAGCATATGGTGATGAAAACCATATATTTCTATCAATTTTTTGATCGAAGTCATTTTCTGTTAAAGGGACATCATTATAAATACACTCTTCTTTTGTTAAGATTCTAACCTTAGTGAGATTAGTCTTGGCTTTGAAAATTTTATCATGAATCATATTGATGGATTAATTGAGTTACTCGGCTATTATATAGGATCTTTATCTTTCAAAATGATGCTATAATGTAGATGAGTTTCTTTCCAAAGGAATCATTTCCCCTAGATTGAGGTAAGTCAAGAATCGTAAGTTATCTTTTAGACTTTTTACTCCATCCTTTGCTCTTTAGTGGGCCATTTGGATTTGCTTTCCCATCCACTAAGTAATCCCTCTTGAGATTAACAATAACCTTAATATTATTCATTGTACATAGCATTAATAAAATATAAGGGATTAACTGAAGAGTGGGAAGTCTCATCACGAGCCGACCCGTCATGATCATAAGCTCTGTTGAAGTGACATTACCACATCTAGTTACCAAGCCAGGGTCATGGCTCTTAATCATTGATTTGGAGAAAGGAGGTCTAATCACGAGCCGACCTTTTCATTTTTCGACAGTTCTTGTGAATGATGCTGCCAACACCTGGTTATCAAGCCAAGGTAGTAGTCTTCAGTTAATGTCTTTGTTTATTATTTGTTCTGTTAAAAAAAAATTAATTTTTTATTATCTATATCTAGTGGATGGGATAAAAGTATCTAAGTGAGGTTAAAAGGGTTTATCTTATGGTATTGAGGTCATACCCACATACTACGTGTTCTTTGACTTATTTTGGTTAAGAGAAACTAACTTCTTGGAAAATTTTCTTTCTGCATTTGTAGAATAATCATTTATCTTTATAAGGTTTTGGATAATGGTAGGGATAGTTTGATTGATTTTGAAAGTTTTGGTTCAATCTTTACATATATAAGCCAATGGCAGATTAAGTTATATGATTGAGAAATTGGCATTTGAAGAGGCTTTTATCATTATTTCTCTTATATTATTTAAGATTTAGAATTATTTTGCAAAGATAACTGGTTCGCCTAGCATGTCATCATTAGTTGGCACCCTAACAGCTCCCCTTTATTTTGTCAAAAAAAAATCAAAGGGGAGCCCCATTAGAATTGTTGTAAATACTTAGTTTTGGTTTCCTTTTATTTTACTTTGCTTGATTTGATGTGTGATTCCATGGGCCTTCTTTTCGATTGATCTCTGTCTCTTTGGCTTAAGCATTGATGTGATAAAGACTTGGTAATTATGATGAATTTTGCTTAGTGAATCCTCTAGTTTATTGTCTCCTTAATAAATTTTTATTAGTCTTGTTTAAGCCTGATTGATTTACTTCTATGCTTGGATTTACTTTATATGGATTGATTTTACGTTTCGAAGATTTGGAAATTTTTTTCCATAACTCCATTAGTGAGTAAGCAATACACCAATTGGCATTAACCTTTTCGTTTAAGATATTCACATTATTATTGAAAGTCTATTATTAACATATATTTCGCCATTTGGGGTCAAAGAAAGTATTATGAAGGATTTAATTTGAATTCATCAATCGTCATTTCTATAAATTTCATTAATATTCTTTAACTCTTGATTTTTATAAAATTAAACTCCTTCATTAATTCTTTTGGAAATGATATTCAAATATCATGTGATTTGTATCTTTATTCTAAATTATTAACATAAATTTTATTTATGTTCATTTCAATAAATTTGAATAAATGCCATCTTTCATAAATATTGTGGAGAGGCATAATGATTCACACCTAAATCCAAGAAAGCTTCAAATTATATTTCAATACTTTATTGATTTCAGGAGATTAATTGTTCCATGTACCTTCTTGAAAAAGAGGATCATCCAAAATGACTTACCCTCACATATTAAATAATCCAGGAAGATTCTTGACTTACATAATATGACGGGATTCAAAATAAGGTTTTGTTGACATAAAGATTGGCATGAAAGTATAAAACCATGGATAAGTAGATATTTTATATCATTAAAATATGAAAATTTGTTCACATTTCCCTATTTTGTGCAATATAACTTAACTGTAAATTATTATTTTGAGGGGAAATTGATTTCCAAACACATGGCATTGTTAGCGTAATTACTTTTCGAGATATTATGCTTATTAGGTGTCAGATGTCAATTAAAGATGAACTATGATCATTGAGAATGGGAAATGGATTATACACTCGATTCCTTCATTTATTCGTGGAGTTGGACTTTACTATGCCAAATAACATTGTTAACATTTATTGTGTGAGTGGCGGTCAAATTAAACAACTAAAGAGAAATCTCAGCACTTGAATACTTAGTAATTTCTTTTATCATGGAGATGGAAGGTTAACGCTATTCATAAGATCCGATCGAAGCATTTGAGGTGTTCAGTGCACCAAATGATTGGACTGAGTTAGTTGCACAATTATGTAGAGAATAAATAGCTTGATAACGATCTCATCTTGCCATTATGATCTACCACAACACCCATGAAGTTTGATTGAATACTTGCCACGATTACCTTACATTATTGTCAAACCATTTATCTAACCAACTCTCAAACTCAATAAAATAATGTTTAGGTTGACTTTGTAATTGTATTCAACATCCAACAGGTTTTCTTGGTGGTTACATGAAAAAAGGAACAGCTGGAACATTAACTGATAGGTGGTAGGAAAATGATAACAGATAATTACTAGCTCGTGGAGGAGAAATTCACCATTTGATCACATCCCGCAGTGAATTCTTAGCGCAATTATTTCATTCAAACTACTTGACAGTATGAAGATTAAAAGGAGATCTTTCCATTTGTTTTGTTATTTATTCAATTTTTTTTATCATTATTTTTATTACTTTTTTATTTTGCAATATGTCATCAATGGTGGAAGCCGCAAAAAAAAACAATATCATGAGATCATGGGATAAAATGGTCGAGATTACATTGGAATGATTTCCTCAAAGATAGCTCAGAGGAAGAACGAACTCATTTATTTGATTCTTGGAAGGGATAATGAAGAACAAACATAACAAGAACTAGATCGCGCACCCATCTAGAGAAGCAAATTTCGGCAGCAAACTGGGAGCAAATTATGGTGAAATAACAAATTCGAAGACGTGGGTTTTTTGCAGAATGGACTCATTTAGCTGAGACATGGTAAATTTACTCAAAATAGTGAACCATTTGGGAGATTTTCTTGGTTCTTTGAACACGTTTTTTCAAGTTGCGGCCAGCTAGGAGAGTGAGTTCGCCTTTTAGTTTTCTGTTTGTTTTTATTTTTCCTATTTAAACACTGGTAGAGGGCTACACAAAGAAGGGTAACACTCCAGGAAACTGGGCAAATCTTATTTGTTTTCATTTTTCTCTAAGTTTCTCTGTTAGTGATGGTCTCCATAATCCAGAGAGATGATTGTGTTTCTCTTTCTATTTTGTTCTCTTGTTCTTATGCAAAACTGAGTTTTTCTCATGGAACCAGAGACGAAGGTGTTTCCTAAGGCTGATACATCAAAACTCTTGTCAATCTATGGTGCTTTGAATGGACATTGGAACCTGTTCTCACAGCTTTGTAAAATTTCTTTTATGAAGTAATTGAACCAAATTACTTGTTCTGTTCATCATTATATTATGTGGGGTTGAAGCAAACTGTAAACTTTGCTTTTAGTTTATGCTTCATTTCTTATGATCTGAGTCTTTTGAAACTTATTTTGAAAGATAGTGATTTCTGTTACATTTGATCTATCAGTTGATATTGATTTAGTTTACAGAATTAAAAGCATCTAACATTTTTTTGTGATCTTAATCCGTTAATTTGCAAGAGCTTTTAAGTTTTTTTTAGCATGTAATAGTTTGATTGTGAGACTGTTCTTCAATTTAAATTATTATATGTTTATCTTTCAAATGCAAGCTGAATTAATATTAATTTTAACTCATGCTCTTGGCAAAGATAGATTGCATCTAGGTCATTACAGAATTAGGAGCTACTATTTTTTTATTTACTTCCCTTAAGATAGTTTTCAGTATTAGTTAGTCAATCGGTTGAATTTCTTTGATTTATTAAACGATTCTGCTTAGTGCAACCTATCACTTTCACCTAAAGAGACTCTCAAGTTTGAGAGCACATTTTATAGGAAGTAAGGCCTTGATCCTGTGACAGATAGTTATCCCAAACATACACAAGACTGTAGCAAGTTGATTGTGTGGGCTGTCTTTCCGTTCTAGTGATGAGGTTGCTATAGGAACAATAGGGTGCACTAAATCATATGCAAAGAAGGATAAACCATATCATAGAGTTGAATGATTTAAGGGACAAAGTGTATGACACTGTGCAGATGCATCAAGAGAAGGTGAAGAATACCTTTGATAGTAGGGTTAAAGAAGAAAATTTCTCGGTCAAAAACTTGGTCCAGAAGTGGGATGCACCCCATGAAGACAAAGGGAAACATGGGAAATTTGACAAAATGTGGGTAGGAATCTACATTGTTATGGCACACAGAGGGAAAAATTCTTTCATTCTACAACATCAAGATCGATCCCTATTGGAAGGAGGTTCGATGAATGAGAGGTTTCTCAAACACTACTTGACCTAAGATGAAGAGGTAACCCGTTGTACCATAGGTGTATATATTCCTTAATTTTCAAGAAATAAAGAGGTATCCCCAAAAAATATTTGAAGTTCAACGAGAAGGCCATAAGATCTAGTGTGGAAACCATGTTCCTCTTTTTTTGTTTTTGTTTACATACATAGCAACAGTTACAGGTGTTTTAAAGTCCAAAGTAAGGATGATATCCCAATGGATTCGAAACTTGGTCTATGGGTCCTTTTCTACCTTGCAACAAGGATAAAATCCCTAGCTGGAGCCACTTTGTAGGACCTGCTTTTTGCTAAATAGATGGAGGGGTTTTGAACCCATAAGGGAAGAAATAAAGCCTACAAATTTTTTTATGACAAGGAACCTCGGGAGTTGTTATTGGTTTTTGAAAGAAAGGAGAGGATCAAAAGAATAAACCTAAGAGTTGATAAGAACATAATGACCTACACAAGACACAACCCATCGAATGAAGGAAATCTCAAGGTCTAGAGTCATAAACAAGTCCCCTCGTCTTGGTCATGCAAGAGAAAAAATGAAATTTCAGTCAGGCGGTTGATTGATGATGAAGCACTTTTCAACGTTTGGGAGAAAAAGCTGAGGTAGATCAAGAGAGAAGATCCATTATATGAGTTTTAAGTGTACCATAAAGAAGTGCATTTCATATTGGAAAAATGAATAAAATTTCGGCAGCTTTCAGCGACCGAGATCGTGAAAGGTTTAGGTCACCAACAGAGATAAATATCGTCGATCTAAAACTCTTGTAGGAGACAACGCTTCTAAACTCATGAAATATGCTAAAGAGAAGATCTATTCTAAGGTACAGATTAGTGCAAAGACAAATCTATGGTGAGAATCTATTCTAATAGCTACACTTTCTTGGGAGAAATATCGGTTGAAAGTGGGGAAATTCAGTAAGTCTCTCCACTTTGGACAGTGGGATGGTAGAAGGGTTTAAGATCGATGGAGGAGGTTTAAATCCTGTGAGTTGGAAGTGCATGAAGGGTTGTGGGAGGAAACATGATGGTACAAGTTCCAACGATCAATATCACAAAGCTCAACTCTTGGGTGCCATATCTACGTCTAATGTTTTATCTCGGTGGAAAAATGCATGGTCGGATAAGGGAATAAATTAATATAAAATCTGGCATGTGGATTTAAGCTAGTTATTCTTCTGGAGCATTGAAAGAGAGGGTTTGAACTGCGCAAAAAGCACCACTGTGGAAAAAAATTCCCAATCAAATTGTCAACCAACTTGGTATGTTTTTTCTCTATTCAGATAGAGTCTCATGGCCAAAACATAAGATTTAGAAGCTCAAGGTATCCAATTCCATAGTGCTAAAGAATCCCTAAAAGATAAATATTATGCGGTTTTTGACACTATCATATTACATGATAGTATAGAAGTCCCTAAGAGTAATCCAAAAACTCTTCAGTTGCAGGGAATTGACACCCATGGGGTGTTCGGTTCTTATTTATTTTACTTCTTTGTGGAACAAATCCCTAGTTTCCCGAAATTCATAGAATGGTGTGTACATAATTATTCTCCTTCTTAAGGTGTAATAATGGAGGCGTCTAGCTCTAAGTTTTTGTGTCCCATAAATTCCCTCACCATCTGAAACACTCTACTAATCCCTCTTGAGTTTACACAGATGTCTAGCGAGTATAACGGAGAAGATATACTCAATTTTTTTCGAAGGTTATCAGCTGAGAAAAAAGAATATTTTCTCAAAACCTTTTTGAAGCTGAAAGTCAGTTATTGAACCCTTTGTTCCCCATTGATTTTGACCTATTTAACGAAGAGATACAGTCTTTAATAACCATAGCAAGCCAGTTCTTAGGTATGGAATCAAACCAATTCATCACTGAACCTTTCTTGAGTATGATATTCACCCTAAGCTCATATTAAATAGTGTCAGGAGCATTGAGTCAGTCTTCGCCATCCACCTCTCTATAATTTGATGAATTCTTAGCCAGAAACATCCATTCTCAGTTGAGTAATTTCTGTCTGTCAAGAACTTTCAGGTTTTTGTCTCTCATTCTGAATCTTTTTCTGAGCTTCAATGAAAACAACATTCAACTCTTGAATATGGTTATAACAGAGGACATGTGTAAATATTATTGCAAGTTCATGAGTTTTCTCATGGCCCTAGTGTATGAAGTCCTTTTCCAAAAGAGGTTGTCAAGGGTCTTACTAGAGTTGAAAAATCTAATGCAGTTGTCTCCTAAAAGGAGAGTGGGGTACTAGTTCCTCTCCGTGGACAATACTGTGATTAGGGTTTAATCACCAACCATATGTCCTACTGACATTTCTAACATTGAGAATGTTTGCACTAGAGTTGATCAAGGAAAGGCTCATAGCCAAAGATGAACATCTCATAAGTTCCACAAAGATCGTAGATATTAAGTTTCCATGGGAAGTTGGTTCTTTTACCATTAAAAACAAACCATCTATTCCCATGATTTGAAATTTTCTCAAGGATAAATGGTTTGCAATGGAGACCACAATTAACTATGACCCTCACCACATCATCTATAATAGGAGGCATGCCAATAAAAAAAATCCAGCTGAGGATGCTAAAGTGGTAGGATTGGTGGAAAAAGAGAACTAGATGCATCCTGGGGAGGATAGTTATGATGAACACATGCCAGAAAATTCGACCTCCTCTACACCAGTAAGTGATTCCTCCCATTAGAACTTCCCCAGCATTGTTTCTGTGTCCACACAGATCACCCCTTTATCTAGTTTGTCTGAAAAGAGGAATAAAAGAGAATTCCCAGAAGCCATGGACGTAGACCAAAAGGACACTTCCAAAACACCCAAAAAGCATAATACTGAAAAACTAGGTGGGTTGGTACAGACTACAAAGTCTAAAAGAAAAAATAAAACTATAAAAATCAAAGGACCAACCTTTGAAATTTACGAGTATACATTCGATAGTGTCTCTAAAGATGATGTGAATAATTGCTTGTCTAAATTAGAGCTACTAGATAGTTATACAGATGTTGGTGAAAAGGATTTTGGGGAAAAAGTGAAATTGAGTGATCAAGTGGGGAAATTACCCAATGAGAACACCTCCCTAGTGACTGTCAAGGATCAAGCCAAAGGGACGTTGAACATGTCTGTAATTTTAGAAAAAAAAGTAGCCTATGTGAAGGTGGATCCACAGAGGGTTCCCAAAAATGATATGATTCACTTACATAAAGGGATAGGAGATATCATCTATACCAACCTACTCGAAGCTACATTGCAGATATCTAGATTGATAGGCAGTAAGAAAAGGGTTGGGAAACTGCTTTGAAAGGAGAAAGTAGAGAATAGAGCTCACCAGAACTAGAACAAGAAGCTCTAGGGGGATATATTTGTAGTGGATAGTTAGCAAGACAAAGGTGTTGCCACATAAAAGTTACTAAAAGAGAAGGAGAGTACAATTAAACTATTAAAAAGAAAGCTAGACATCCCAGCTGCCCAGCTAAAACAAACCTCTAAACTAACTAAAATTAAGAAAGAGAAGGAATCCATTGACATCGAATTAATCAAATGCAAGTTTAGGTTACTCAAATATGAAGAGAAATACCAACAGTGGGAGAAAGATGAATATCTCTAAGTCAAAAAGGAAATTTTTTTTCTGAGCAAAGTAAGAAGAGCTAGAAAAAGAGTTACAGTTACTTAGAGAAAAGAATCAAGGACAATCAGTATCAGTGATCCCATCTTCTAAGGCCGCCGGTGAGGACTCCCTTTCTCAAGTCATGTCTCAAGTAAGTATTAAGGCTCTACAAATCATTGGTCTAAGGAAATAAAATAAGGATCTAATGGATATGGATGAACTCAAGGAAGAAAGAATATGGAAGACCGTTGCAAAGAACTGGAAGACAAGAACAACAAGATTACAAAGCATGTTTCTAGCCAAGAAACCATACAAGGGGAAAAGAAACTCATCTAGGATATGATAATCGTAGAGGTAGACAAGTTACGACCCTTCTTGGATTTTATCCAAGACAAAGATGACGCTACATAGGAATCGAAAAAGTACCTTTAGATGGTGAAGCAAGACTTAAACAAAATTCCACTAGACATAGTTGAGGGTGGAATAATATTTTTAAACAATTTAATGGAAGAAGACATCAGACGGGGGAATATCTAAGATATAATTTTTGCTATCACATGGGATAGGAGGGAGCTGAACAAAAATCATCACTTCAATATGGTTGAATCCAAGTGGAACTTCATCCACAAGAAGGTTAATGAATTTGATTCCCTTTTTAATCCTTTGGTCAAAAGAGGGATCCCCTTCTTTTGGGAAGAAAAAGGACCGATGTTATCCCAGAAAAAAATATCGTGATAGATTGATTGAGTTCAGATAAGACCATAATAAATTTGAATATATGGTAGACCATTTGATTTCAGGTAAATTCGTGGTCAATAAATTATCTAGTGAATTTGAATTACTGTTTGATTTCATAATCATGTGCACAAAATTGACAATGCAATCCTACCTGGAGAACTTGGAGCTCAATGTATTAGAAGAGGAAATGATCAATCTAGAAATGTGGATTGTTAACCAGTGGAAGGTGATTGAGAACTATGGTAAGGTTAAGAACAAGATGCACCAATGAGGACATGCCTAAGACATAAATAGAACCAAAGATACAGGTGTAGGATCATCAAGAAAGCCTATATTTTGAAGATGTTTCACTGCTCTAGAACTAGCCGTTGTGCTACCTCCATCACTTTTTGTTTTGTGCACATCGTGGAGAAAATTCCATGCTATAGTTTGTTATAGGTTTGTTGCTAATTTTGTAACTAATTCTGGCCCCATTTTGAGGTTGGTCTTGGGGTCCCTAAAACACTATAAATATGCTCCCGGTAGAGGGAGAAGGGGTTGGTCGGAACCTGTAAGACTGTTGTGCTTATGAAATTTTTATTTGTTTAATACAATTTATAGAGCCGAATGCTAGTTATTTGAATGCAAGAATTCCTGTGTATTTCTCAATTGCAGTTTGTAATTTCCTTTCTTTATGTGCATGTACTTCTTGTTATTTATTTACATTATGTTTTCTTCATGTATTTGACTAGTGTATTATGGTTTCGAATTCATATTATTATTCTATGGCCATTGTTTTATACATTCAACAAATGATTCTTCCAAAGTTGGTGTAGAATTCATCCTTGCGGTGCTCTACATTGATGGACTGTCATTGTTTTTCATTTCTCACCAGACCCAAAACATATTGATCATGATCAAAGCACTACTTTTATCTTGCAAAGGTTTGCTATGAAAACTAATATGTGTTTTTTTGTATTTGTGGCTCCATATCCCAATCCATTTTTACCCTATTTCAACCACCAACATCTGAATTTTATTCTGTGACAATAAATCTGGCCTTATTATGTGTTTGTGAGAGATCCCTCTCTGGAATCGAAGAAGCCAGCTCCCTTTCCTAAAGCGCTTTTGTTGTTACCTCGAGGTCCTCCTTTCCACAACCTTGGGTGTGATTCTGAGTGCTAACAAATATAAAAAATAACTGATTGTCGATAAATGAACAAATGGCACATAATGCATAAATGCATAGATAAAATGTAATTTGGGGTGGACTAATAGTTGACAATAATTTACTAGTGAATAACCTATAATTTATGGTTCTTAAATTTCTCTCTATTATCTAAGTCTCCATATACTCTAGTTAAAATTGATTCTAGTATGATCAGTAATGCAAACCATTAATAAGGACTTCCTCATGGTTTCGTTCCTTTGTAGCTCTATTATTTTGAAAAAAAAAACATATTTCCAATCAAAATTTGTTGCTCGGTTTTAACGACAAAGTATTCGGTATGTCTCTTTCTTGCATTCGTATGCACATAAATAGGAAATGGAACCTACATGGTTTTCATTCTCTGTACAACCCCTTCATCAAATTGGAAAAGTACTTTTATTATTAATGGCATGCGAGAGGAACTAGGTGTCCTTATAAATTATATGAAGACTAACATGATTTTCCACTATCAAAAAAATATCTACAACCATAACCATGCTGAGTTGTATCCATTTTAAATCTTTCCTAATTTTTGGTCAGTTATGAATTTCTCCTTCAATATGTACCTGTAATTAATCCGCTAGCCATATTTGACAAATGGGTGATACTACCAATAATGACAAAATGAATGGCGATAATTGTTTTTTTAGTCATATCCTGTCATTGTTACAACTCTATGTTAAAATTTTCCTTACATATTCCTTTTGTTAGTCAAATAAGAATTATGGTTTCATGATTAAAAAAATATTTGAACTCCTTTAAAAATGCTGGTGACTTATCTCCATTTTTCTTTCTCTAAGTTATCTGAAATTACTATCTCCATTTACAAAATCTCTACTCAGCTTAGCTTATCTTGATTGAATCTAATCACACCTGTAGTGGTATCTTAGGATTTTCATTTTAAGTTATTCATGTTCCCTACACCTTTTCTCACTTTATCCTAACAATTTATATTTCATTTGTTACATTCCATTGATCTATATATCTTAAAAGAAGATTATGTACTTTTGTAAAATCTTCTAATTAGGTTTACTCTATTGGGACGTTGAAAATTTTGCAAGTGAATAGGTTTTTATGTTTTTGATGAATCTTATTATAAAAAATAAGGTACATCATCAACAATTTATAAACCAAATCAAGTGGAGTTGATTTTAGAATTAACTCCATAGAAGATACTTCAAGTATTCGATAAAAAGATTGATTTGAATTTCAGAGTTGGATTATGATATATGCAAGGTTGATTTAGGGTTTTGGATCATGATCCTTGAATATTTATTATTACCCTAAATTTCCATATTTAAATTGAAACTAGTCTATTGTTATATAGTGTGGATTTGACCAACAATAAGTGTATTAGAACAAAAACAAATTATAGCCTTTTAATGTGAATGAAAAAATGAGTGCAAATAGGGCTATAATAGAACAATCAACTAGGTTTTACATGGAATACTTTACAGAACCACTTAGTTATTTGTATGCATTATCAACATAGTGCATTTTGTAATATTAATTAGGTTGAAAGTGAGAATAGATTGCAGATTTATTATAAACAGTTAGCGGTAAGAGAAAAATGTGAATTTAATGCTTCTAAGAACTTACAACTTGAACTAACCCATAAATTGTACCAGATATGAATATGCTTAAATGACTGTGATTAAAAGTTTTTTTATGATGTTAATTATGCCAACAAACCACTCTTAAACAATTTTGAAATTTAAGCTAGTTAAAGATGGATTGAAGAAGCAAAAACATGGCTAATTTTTAAGCAAACATGGAATTAAATTCACCTCGAATTTTCTCTTAATAATCAGTAAGAAAAACAGACCCCTAGCTGCCCTAAAAATCAGATTTAAAGGTGCAAGGTACAACCTATAATGAAAATGGGATGCAACCATGAAGGATCTAATGATGCAAATATTTAGGGTTTTGCAGAAAAATTATGCCTAATCAAAACCTCGTCCCCACCAATTATTCTAATCAAAACCTCGGACCCACAGCCATCGTCTTCTCTTTCCCTAATAGAACCCCCACATGTACCCTCAATTTCATGATAATGTGGCCAATCCCTCAGCATCCATGTATATTGGAGAAGAGCATATAATGGCACCTGAACTATGTTTGCAGTGGAGAAATGCATCCCATATCTTCTAGAGCCATTCTTCCTAAACCCTTTGGTGCTCGCACTAGAATTTTTCATTTAAAGAAGGACCTCAAATTGGGGTTTATTTGTTAAAATCATGGGACCTCAACTTAGGGTTTGGTAGATACAATGTCTAAATATAAAATGCCTCCCCAATCCGCCCAACTTGGGTCTCACTTGTACAAGTGGTATATAAGCATAAAACATTAGTTTGTTTTTAATTAAGTGCATGATCGCCTTCAGTTCTAGGAAATACGTGAAGTAATTTCCTATAAGAACATTCCTTTAAAACATTTCAAAGAAATTCCTTTTATTCACCGTGTTAAATGATGGGTACTTTTTGGGGAAAGAAGCTTGGTAATTCGAGAAAGTTTTCCATCTAGCATTTAGAGGATTCTATGCCATATCAAGGAGTTTCTTATCCTATCAAGGAGGAATGTTCAGCCTTGAAGACTCACATCTACCATATGAAGGATTTGTTCAACATTATTAAGTACCCTTATTTGAAAATTGTTCTTCAATGACTGAAAATGATCATGCTTGATGACAAAAAAAGGTATAGTCCAAAGAGTAACATATGATACATGTACATGCATGTTGATTTTCATGTGCAATCTACATTTATATTAAAAGTTATGATAAAATGTCAATGAATGTTGTTTCATTTTCCCAACTATTGTTTGATGCACACTTGGACAGAACTTTGGAAGGTTGGTATTAATCAGCCAAACCCTTCCATTCCATTACCATCACATTGTTCTTGTAATAATGTTATAATAGTCTTGCATAAATGTCTCACTGCAGCTCTTGATTCTGCTACAGTATGAATGATAGGTTCTACCATTGAATAATATGTTATATATTTGTGGTCATGTCACTTCATTGTGAATTCATGGTTATTTAAGCTAGAACATTGGGAACTTGAAATACCAACTTTAGCTTGGTTCTATGAATACTTCTGATCCTAGCAATACAGTTCAAATTTCTTCATTTGTTTCTCAATTTCTTCCATAGATGACCTTAGTTGGATAATATCTGTCGTGCACCGTCATTTCTTAAGATGGCCATAAATTAGAAATTCAATGTGAAAATTTTGTTGGTTGAGGCTATTACACATGCCTCACACCCCCCATCAAGAGTCTCTTTCTATCATCAATTGAAGTTTGTTTGAGATGCGGCCTTAGATCATCTCATAACAATACATCTCTTCTTTACTTAACTGGCCTTCCAGCTGGATGATTTATTGTTTCATGTATATGCAAGAGCATCTCACTCTCATCAGAATCTTCAAATTGTTATTCACACATTAGGGTGTTGATAGTTCCCAAGGGTGTGGATTATCTTAAAGGAAATTAGTGTAATTTTGCTAAGCTTGTAAAATAGGGTTTAGGAACCCTAAAACCATGCATAAATATATGATCTTTGTAGACACTTATGTAAATATCAATAAAATAGTGAATATCAAAATGAATAGATAAGGATTGAGATATTCGGTTAATTGGATATAGGGGTTGACTCTATTATTAAACATTTGTTACAATTTTATAACATTTAGTTTAGGAGTTTTTTGTGATGAGTTGGAGGTTCATTTCAGTTATATGTAAGACTACAGGTGTAGAGTAAGAAGAGAGGAGTGGCCAAGAGAGTGAATAATTGGGCCAATGTAGAGTGGAGAAGTGACCTAGAAGTTGTGTGATCAAGTCGATGTAGTGAACTCTCTGAATGTGAACTCATCTATAGAAATTGGAGAAAGTAATTAATTTTGTCAGATATCTGAAATATATGTTATTATACCAACATATGCAATTCATTTGTTATATGACTTTAGCCATGTCTACATGGAGCAAAAAATGAGACCAGCCCATTTATCCAAGGAAGCATTGAATATGAAGGCTGGCCTCCTCTCCTTATCATAACTTTTAGAAGGAGAAATCATTGATGAAGGAATGATAGAATTAATTTAAGAGATTTTTTATTTATGTAGCATAATATTTTTTTGTTCTTTCTACTATGGGATACATTAGCATCTTTCTTGTTTTAGCCGGGGATATAGATTCTGTGTTCATCCCCTCAAGGGTGTGTTTTCTCCACCCTCCGTTCCTCCTTGGATAAGATGTTTGGGATCCTTATGTTCTCCATGTGGTATTGCTACTTCAATTATCTTAGAATTGTGGGTTCCATACCTCCCCTTGCAAAAAAAATTTATACATATGATCTCCACTCATTTATGGATTGACTTATTGTCAAGACTATGCCAAATTTACCTTTGAATCACTATTGAATATCAAGGAACACCTCTTTTTCTTCTGAAACAAAGTTACCAAATATTTTCAAATGATTTTATTAGATATATTGACATTTGTAAACTAGGTCTTTAATATTTTTGTGTGAGGAAACAAAATAAATTAAAAAAGGTACACCTAAGAATATTGTAAAAAACATAGTTTGTATTTTGAGATAAATACCTGAAGCATTTTCTATATAACAACTTGATATCTATATCGTGTTAAAGGACTATGTGATGAAATGTTGTACTAGGGAATTATTAATATTATTTAGGATAACGATATCACTATTATGTCATGATTATAAGTCCCAAGTTTTTTGCTGGTATTTTTCTATTATTTGCCAATATTTTTTCCGGCCATAAGTAGAACCAAACAGGTATTTTTCAGACTTGTCTTCCTCCAATGAGGGGAGTTTGTGAAGGCTAGAGGAAAGTGAGACATCCAGTAGGTATACAAGGGCTATATCAACTAGATGTGAGAAGATTAAAATAAATTAAATAAACGCGTGGAATTTTTTCTCAGAGGAGGGGGGTCATGTTCATATGATGATGAGACAGTAGGAGACATTGAGGTTTCCTTAAGGTACAAACACCTAGTGAAACCATGGGTACCTAGGGATCTTCCTTATGTTAACACTGGCCCTTGTGTGAATGACATGATATATAGAATTGCACCATCATCATTACATGGATTGGGGTTGTTTTGCATGGATGGCATAAAGGCCGGATATGGAAGATGTACATAATTAATGGAGCATGTTAGACCATATTACAACTACAATGATTAGATGCACCTGGTCCAATAAACACAAAGTATGCATAGATATGGGTTGCAAGCAAATTATTTACAACTGAAAGACAAGGATAAAAATAAAAAAGCAACGGTGTACATTGACGAAGGGCCAAAAATAACTCATAATATTGTGGGGTTTATAAACAGTACACAACCAAGGTCTACAGTTATGAAACCCAACTGCATATTTGAGACACGTGAAGGAAACCGGTTCTTTGTATCTACCATTAAATCAATCACTGGTCGGGAATAGGTGCTTATCAATTACAATTTGAATCGAGTAGATAGAAACATGGTTAGAAGGGATGTGGTACATCCAACAATTTACCCAAACTTTTATTAATTACTTTAACATCTTTAGGATTATTCATTAGCAGATAATTATAATTTTTTATTAAATTTACTATGTTGAATTTGCAGGGAGGTGATGCGGGGCACATCACACCAGAAGCATGTGAGAGGAGTACATAATCCCTGAGGAAAAATGTATATATAAAAATGTTATGTTATTAAATTGTTTTAGTGAGTATTTTGGTTTCGTAAGGTAATTTTTAGTATGTTTTTTTATGTATGGTTATGTCAGGGGAACCTCCATCACAGTAAGTGTTCCTAGGCCTGCCTCAAGGTGTGTTAGAATAATTAACTCATAGTTACCTACCTTAGACATTAATTTAATTATTTTTGTCTTATTACCTAGTTTCCTAGATTCCATTCTATGCTAGTTTCCTTCTTCAAGTCCTAGAAGTCAACACATGCTAAAAATGAGTCATGGAGTGCTTTGGAAACATCCTAGAAACCCAATTTAGCATGTATTATTTATTCCAGATCCTCCAAAGCTCATATCTGCTTTTTCTGAAAAGTTGCCTTGTTTTATTCCGATTTAAGGAAAAAGGAAAAGCTAGACTAGGTGTAGTTCACTTATTTTTCTCCCACATGATCCTCCCTCGGTTTCTCCAAATAAAAGGATGTATGAGTTTCATTTCCATTCCTATTCATATTTCCCACTTGACTTAGCAAATTCATTAGCATCTTCATAGATTTGGAAACCACTTTCTGCACCTATGGGGGATTTGACTATATTTAGTAAGCCTAGTTCTTTACTATTTTGAATGGCATATTTATGCATTCGATTCTCTCATGTAATGATATATTGCAGTAGACTATTTGTTCTAGTGTATTTCACCACTCTAGGTGAATAACACTTTGTATGGCCTTCCCCTGTCCCGCTGCAGACTCCTTAGACCCTATGGACCACTTTTTGTCCTTTGATGTTTCCTTTATCATCCCTAAAAACACATGAAAAAATCTATACATGACTTTTAAACCTATAAGTGAGTACATACGTGGGTTTGACCACTAAAACCACGTACATCGGGATGTGTGCATAATCCAAATCCTTCTGGAGTTTTCCTTGACATGGATCGGAATCATTTGACTCCTGGCCTTCCCTATGCCTTGAGATCGCTCGGATTCGACCTTTCATTACCCCTTTGAAAAGCTATATAAGGAACCCCTTGGTACATTGAAGGCATAAGAGAGAATTGAGAGCAACGAAACTATAGTCCATTGTTGCGAGAACTTATGCTTGAGTCTTCATCCCTTTGTCCCTTGGAGCACTTTCATGTTCTTCCCAAGCTTGCCCTTTGTTTGTGAGCTTGCTATCGAGAGATGGAGGATTGAAGTGGTGGAGGCCCAAGTGGGGGATTCAGTTTCTCCGGTTCGCAGACATGCCGTCAAAGGTTGTATCTTGTAATCTATGATTTATATTAATAGAAATATATTTTCCTGTCCAATAATGTGTGTTTGAATGAATATTTTATCCATGGGATCACGTCAAATGCTTTTACATTATTGATTATATATGATAGAATAGATATAACACCATGATATATAGAATGCTTGTATTGTTTACTTGTTGTTGAGGAAGTAACAGATCAATTCAAGCTGAAGATTGGAAAGCTCAATGGGGATCTACTTCAACCATCCGGAATAAGGTACGAGGTCTGATCTTTTAGTGTTAGACATTTTATTTCTATTGCATATTGGGAAGGATTGATTTCTGGAGTCAAGATGTCTGTTGTGGTACCCCAAGCCATAGAAATTTCTCTCTGTAACAGAATTGGTGACTCTGCTGGGGAGTTCCTAGTCATTTTTCCTTTGGGGATTTTTATTGGTACAATGGGCTTGATATTATTGACTTGCTCTTTGTTTCTCGTTGTTTATGGGTTGCATTTTATAGTATTTTCATCCATTGATACTCCCCTTTATTTGTTTGACCCTTAGCCTGCTTTTTACCACTGCCTTCTTTGTATACGCAGGTTTTTGGCCAAAATTCGCATACATATGCCTATATACGTAGGTTTTTGGCCAAAAGCCGCGTACATATGCCTATATACGCAGTTTTTTGGCCAAAAGTCGTGTACATATGCCCATACATGCGGGTTTTTGGCCAAAAGTCACGTATATATGCAGATGTTCTTTAAACAGTCATGTACATCCTCCCTTTTGGTGAGTTTGATGTTATGGGAAGTTGCTGGGTAGGTTGTGAGTGTGGTTGGGACTTCCTTGGGTCTGATGTTGTCTGTTGGATGCTTCTTTTGTGACCAGAGACCACTTTTTCATTGATTTTTCTTTGAAAGCAGTTTTAGTCATTTTTGCTTTTTGTTTTGCCATTAGTGCATTACTCTTTTTGTCTTGGTGTCTTGCTGGGCTTGTATGTTATACTTGCTGCAAAGACTGAGAGTTTTAGATGAATTTTATTGCATTTTTCATTCTTTTATATTGAAAAATACAAAGTAGTTGCACTCTTAGTTGCATCTTAGATATGGATTTGAGGAGGTACTTGCATTGGATTTCTTGGATGAGAGTTGTGTTTAGGCTTTCATATAGGAAGGATTGCATTGGCATTCAGAAAGGAATATATATTTATGCATGTCATGTAGTGCATACCCTATTTTTCATTTGACAAAGATTGCACTTGGCATTGTTTGTTATGGTGTGCACTTTTATTTCACTGCTGAGTCTTCATATCACTAGTTGCACAGCCATTTCCCTTTGAGTAATTACAGCCAACTAAAATCAACACTAAATTAAAATTAATTACACTCTTTTCTTTTCTAGGGTGCACCAACAAGCTTAGGTTTTAGTATCTTGGAATAGTTCATTGTAAGCCAATTCTCCAAGATCACTAAACAACAACATCTAGGTGTCTGTCTAGGTGAGTGTGTGAAATCCTTGGTATAATTAGTGTTTCTCAGGATCCTCCTCTAAAAAGGGAGTTAAGCACGAGGCAGTGTGAGTGGTTATTGATTGGGATGACCCCTAGTCATAACAGAGTAGCACCGGAGATATTTCCAGGATTGTATTCGTATCTGGGGGCTCTTTCAAGAGTTTCGGGATTTGCTACCCTTCCCATATGGTCAATCTTTCCTGTGACTATCTTCCTGAGCATTGATTATATTGAGGTGACCTTAGTTGACTTACCTAGGTTATCGAGAGGGTACTTCGTAGATGTTATTCTGCAGGTGTCCTGTCCAGGTAGAGGTTGGACAGCATAGTCACTATATGCGTTGAAGCTGAGGGCCACTATAATTGGTTACGTACCTCCACTTGTAGTGTATGGGAGTTTTGAGCCTCTCCTAGGTGAGGCATACCTGCTGCATTTGGGAGCTCACATATCCTCCCCTTGGTTTGCTTGTATTTTGGTTGTAGATTTTTTTAGGAGTGTGCTCTTTATGCGCTAGTTGGCCTTTGGGATCGTGATTACTTGAGTATATTTATGCTCTCTTAAGTTCGGGTCCTTTTATTTTAGGCATGCCTGGTATCTTATCACCCGTCCTTGGTCCTAGTACGGACTCTGGTGTTAGACTTTGGGGCATCATAGCCCCTTGCTGTGCTCATAGATTTGGGAATGGTCATATTCTATCCTGTACTCCATTTGTGGAGGATTTTTATTTTTTCTCACTTGGTCTTTACACCAGTGTTCACCCTCATGGGGGTGGTAGTGGATGCATGAACGTTGGGTCTACACCTATGTTTCTTTTTATGTCTCATCATTCACCGCATTGTTTCCTTTGGCTGCTATTGTCATGATCATTCTTCCCTATATCTTATAGTTTGGATTCTTTATTGACTATTTTGGGTTGTTTTGGACTAATATGGTTACCATGTAGGGTCCACTTTTTGTACACTCTCTCCAAGGTTTCAACCCGTTCATGCCTATCATAGGTATTATGTCTAAACTGGCATATAGGTTAGGATTTCACATCCGCTTGCACTTATGCATTGCCTTATGACCGTTCCATCTTAATTTTAGGTACGAACCCATTCCATGGTATCATGGAACCTTCATGCTGCTGTTAGAAGAAGTGGTACTATGTGAATGGTAGAGATTTCCTATACATGGGTGTCCTAGTTAACTCCCCTTTGCATTTGGTACCCATGCTGGGAGTCCTCTCTTAGGTCTGGGAGTCCGTTTTATAGTACTGCCATGACATTTCACAAGAGCCTCATACTCCTCTTGATCTTATGCTGGCCTATTTCCCTCAGGACTCCCTCATGTCAAGTTGTGAATGCATTATCATGATCTTTTCCTACCTTATTGAGCTTTACGTTGGCTCCCTTGACATTGCGTTTCAGCCATATAGCCCGAGCTTGTCTCATGTCTAGCCATGCAAATCCATTTTTTATATTTTTTGCATCTTGATTCCCTTTTTACTGGGAGGGGATTTTCCCCTGAGTGTCGATATCCTACACATGTATCCTTGCATTGAGCATAGGTATGTTCCACTGCTTGGAACTAGTTTGTTTTCCCTTATGACACTCGTCTCCTCCTATTTTGTAACTATAAAGCTAGTTTATTATTTTTTCAAGCTTTTCAAATAACTGAAAAAGTCCAAAAAAAATAAAAGAAATAAAAAGCCGGACAAGGAAAGATGTTATCTTTGGCAACTGTTGAGTCATGTCGCCTTTGAATAGAGTAATGTGTATCACATCCATTGGTTGGGTTATAGTTTGAATTAGGAGCTGTACTCGTTATCTAAGTTTATCTCCACTGGCTGGTTAAGCTTCCAGTCCCTATGGATCCTCTGTTGATGCCTCCTATGTCACAGAGATGTACCAGTTTGTATATCGACTCTATGCTACCTTCATTCAGTCACCATACACCGTTATGCTCTTGTTCAAAGGAAGTTGAAACCTGAGTCGGCCATTCCTCAGTTATCTTGACTTTGCATGTCGGCCATTCCCGGTACAGTTAATGTTTTGTGCACTTTATGATCGAGTCCTTCCACATTATATAGCTTTGCTGAGTACCTCGTTTTGGATGATGGGGGATGCCTTAATGCCCTCCTTCCAGCGGATTTCATCCCATCGACTTTAGATCATTTATTCTGGGATTGGAGTCTAGAGTCATTTTGAGTGCCTTGAGATTTGCAGTCATCAGTGGCAGGTTCTCTCGCCATCGACAGTTTCTTGGGAATACATCAATGTCCCCTGATCGATGGATCCTTTCAAGTGTTCAACCTCAACAAATTTATTCACACTTGTTAGTTTGCACTCTAGTACCTTGATTCCCATTTTCATTATCGGTGGGTGATCTCGCGTCTATTAACAGTATACATTAATGACTGGTAATTAGATGATGGACTACTATGTTCGACCTCGACACCTCTATTCGCATAGTAGGACATGTACTCGTACCGGTTTATGTAGAATACTTTCCATATTGGTGGAATCTCTTATATGCTACCTCCTTGATCATGCCAGTGTTCATGAGACTTCAGCTCTCGTGACTTGATTCCAGTGTATGTCAGATATTTCCAGCCACTATGGAGATCTTGATATGTTATATATATTCAGCCATTTTTAATATCATGATCCTTTGTATATCTTCATCATGGAGATTCTGATCTATGTATATTGTATGTGGCGATGACCACATATGCGATATCATGTGTCATGCCTATTCATGGCCATTGTACTCTTATGTACCCGGGACTGCTATATGTATTTGAAGTTATATGCAGAGTTGTATTATTGTACTATGCTTATTGGATGGCTGGTCTTCCATTTGGGATCCTTCATCACTCCACTTCTGGGATGGACTTATAATGTATTCGGCCATCGTATGACCCCTCTGACCTCACACATTAGGGGGCATATGTTATAGCGGATTTCACCACTCTAGGTGAATTATATTTTGTATGGCCTTCTGTTGTCCCGCTATAGACTCCTTAGACCCTATGGACCACTTTTTGTCCTTTGATGTTTCCTTGATCATCCCTAAAAACAAATGAAAAATACTATACATGACTTTTAAACCTATAAGCGCGTACATATGCGGGTTTGACCACTAAAACCATGTACATCGGGATGTGTGCATAATCCAAATCCTTTTGGAGTTTTCCTTGACATGGATCTGACTCATTTGAATCTTGGCCTTCCCTATGCCTTGAGATCACTCGGATTTGACCTTTCATTACCCCTTTGAAAAGCTATATAAGGAACCCCTTGGTACATTGAAGGCATAAGAGAGAATTGAGAGCAACAAAACTATAGTCCATTGTTGCCGAAACTTATGCTTGAGTCTGCATCCCTTTGTCCCTTGGAGCACTTTTGTGTTCTTCCCAAGCTTGCCTTTTGCTTTTGAGCTTTCTATTGAGAGATGGAGGATTGAAGTGGTGGAGGCCCAAGTGGGGGATTTAGTTTCTCCAGTTCGCAGACGTGCCATCAGAGGTTGTATCTTGTAATATCTTATTTATATTAATAGAAATATATTTTCCTGTCCAATAATGTGTGTTTGAATGAATGTTTTATCCATGGGATCATGTCAAATGCTTTTACATTATTGATTATATATGCTAGAATAGATCTAACAGCATGATATATAGAATGCTTGTATTGTTTACTTGTTGTTGAGGAAGTAACAGATCAATTCAAGCTAAAGATTGGAAAGCTCAACGGGGATTTACTTCAACCCTCCGGAATAAGGTACGAGGTATGATCCTTTAGTGTTAGACATTTTATTTCTATTGCATATTGGGAAAGATTGATTTCTTGAGTCAAGCTTTCTGTTGTGGTACCCCAAGCCATAGGAATTTCTCTCCATAACACTATTGTTTCACAATGTTGGATATTGTACACTTATTGAATACAGATTACTGTTATGCTCCAATTTATGTCTCCTTTGGTGGGAATTTTTCATGTTTGATTAGAAATTTCATGAGTGTAATTATTCTATCTCTTGGGTTAAATTTCCACATTTTATTAGAGCCTTTGTAGATTGATTTATCTCCTTCCTTATTGCTATTTCCGGTTCTACATCTTTACTGGGAGCGCATTCTGCTGACTAGAGGGCACAATTTCTAAGCTATGGACCAATCTCAAAAGATCATCTTGTCTCCATTCAATTTATTTGAGTGTAAATATGACATGGAGATATTGTTGAGAGTGAAAGGTATCGACAGGGTGACTATGGAAACTGAGGCAGAGCCCAATGTAGCTACAGAGAAAATTAAATGGGACAACATGAGCAATGAGGCCTATTGTATTTTGTGTCTGAGCATTTCAAGAGGCATCCTCTTCCATCTTGATGTTAGGAACCCATGTCAATCCTTCTCTTTACCATGTTAGTATATTGTTGTTGGACGCATATGCTTTGTAAGTCGTCCCATAGAAATTGTTGATCCATAGTTTGTGTTATTGTTGTTGGGCACATATGCTTTGTAAGCCGCCTATAGTATTTCTTGATCCATAGTTTATATTGGCCCATGGTTTTGACCCATAGTATTGGCGCCTATTTTTAGTATATAAGTGTGTGTTGAGGCCAAGAAAGGCACCGTGAAGTTATTTTGTATTGATCTTGCTCAAAGGAGGTTGCCCCATCGAAGTGTCCTATGATTAATATAAAAGTGATTTTGAGTTCTGCTGCTATATCGTGTATTAATTATTTCCTGTAGGGTCCTCACATCTGGTATCAGAGCACTTTCTTGGGCTCGTTGGGTGAAATTTCTGCCCAAATTTTTCTTTTCACTTCTGTTGCAGGTTCGGATCTAGGAATAATCCCTATCCACTTAACTGTGGGAAGTACTTGGGCATAATCCCAAAAACTCATTGTGAGGAGTACCACAGGAACCCCGAAGTAGCTGGCCCATTGAGAGGACCTGCCAGCAAAAAGGGCACTGACCCCTATCTGATTGACTAGTTCCCACCTGTGAGGTAAACCAAGAGCTGTCGTTTGTGGCCAAGTAGTTATCAGTTTTACCTGAGCCATGGAGTGAGGGGTACTTCCCCAATACACAAGTCGTCAGACAGCATTGGTGGCCGAGTGATTCCCTTGAACCGATAGGAAGTCGTACATACCTCAGGTCCATATCTATTTTCAGTTGCACACTCACAGATTTCCTCTGTCCAGAACTGTTTCCAGTCAGTTCCGCACCGTTACAGATCCATTTTTTTCCGATCACTTCCGCGTCGTTGCAGATTCCACTGTTTCTGATCACTTTCACACCGTTGCAGATCCCTTCCTAAAATTCTGCTTTTTGGCCATATCTCCTTGGTTTCAACTCTGTTTTCCATGAAACTTCACTGACACCTCTGCAATTACATTCTACATATTTCATTCCTGAAGACCCTATCCCAAATTCCACTTCCTAAGACCCGAAATCCCACATTTGTCTATTTTTAGGGTTTTCCATAACTCCTTCGATTTTCACCCAAACACCTTCACATTTTGCCACCGTATTCCTTTATTCATTCTACTTCTTTGTTCTCTACCAAATTTTATCATTCTTTCACCCCGCTCCTAAAATCCCCATTTTTTTCTTCCCTATCCTTTCGACAGTGTCCAAAACTTACTCAAACCCAAATTACCCTTCCAATTTTTTCCCAAATCCAAATTTTCCTCTACTAAAACAGCTTCTGCTTTTTGTTTTTCTACCCACTCCCCCCATTAAAAAATAAATAAAAATAAAACTTTTGGTTATGGTTGTCACCCGCACAGGAGCAAAAGCCATGGAGGAAGCACTTGCAGCCATTCAAGCCAAAGTCCAGGAACTGGATGAAAAATTTCTCGGTATCCATCTTGAGCATTCAGCTATGAACCCCAGACGACAGTACGAGTCTTCATCAGACAATGGGTTCTCTTCTTCCAGCAATTTTCGCGGTCCGAAGCTAGATTTTCCTCGCTTCAATGGTACCGATCCGACTGGATGGATCTATCGTGCAGAACAATATTCCAGTCTTCATAATACTTTTGATGTCAACAAAGTTCCACTTTCCTCCTTTAATTTGGAACAAGAAGCTCTTCAATGGTATCGTTGGTACATCAAGTCTCATGAAGAGCCAAAATGGCCTGATTTTTGCCAGCTCCTTTTGCAACGATTTGGTCCCAGTGCTTTTGATGACTTCACAGGAGCTCTCACTAAACTTCGCCAAATTGGCACTGTGAAAGAGTATCAAACTGAATTTGAGAAACTAGCTAATCACACTGAAGGATTACCTGATGACTTCTACCGGAGTTGTTTTATCAGTGGTCTAAAGGATGCAATTCGCTCTGAGGTCAAAATTTTCAGTCCCAACACAATGATGGAAGCCCAGGGGTTGGCTAAGTTGGCAGAAGATAAGATGGCAGTCCAACAGCGCTCCAAATCCTCTTTTGTTCCCTTCTGATATATGGGTTCTCAACGACCTCCCATTCCGCCAGCTCCTCGCTCACCTCCAATCAAGCATTTGTCTGAAACAGAGATGCAGGCACGTAGAGAAAAAGGGATTTGTTATAATTGTGATGAGAAATTCACTTGGGGACATCAATGTGTTCAACAAAAGCTCTATCTCTTGGATGTGGATTCTCCACCTGCCTCTGAAATTGGCGAAGAAGCTCCCGATCCAATGGATGCTCCGGTTGACATCAGGAACCGCCTACTGACCCTCCATCTCAGGACGACCAGCTTGATATATCCCTCCATGCTTTAGCTAGAGTCACTGCCCCAAAAATAATGCGGGTACGCGGTTACTTCAAGAAGCTTCCTCTTACCATACTCATTGATTCTGGTGGTACTCATAATTTCATTGACCCTCGGATCACCAAACAAGCTGATTGTTTTATCCATCCTTGCTCCATCTTTGAAGTCATGGTTGCCAATGGGGGCACCTTACCTTGCAAAGGGAAGTGTCGTAATGTGCGTATCTCTATGGGAGATTATAACATCCGCTCTGACATGTTTTCCTTGACCTTAGGTGGATGTGATGTGGTTTTGGGCGCTCAATGGCTACGCACACTTGGCCCCATATTATGGGATTTTGCTGAACTTTGGATGCAGTTCTCCCCCGATGGACACAAACAAACATTGGAAGGATTACAACCAGGGTCTCTCAGCATCATCAGTTCACATCGCATGGAAAAAATCCTTAACAAGAGTTAGCATGGTGTCATCGCTCAGCTCCATTCCATTCAAATGCAACCATCAGCGGCCCCCGCTACTCCTTTGGATATCCAACAAATTCTGGATCGATATACAGGTGTTTTTGCTGAACCAGTGGGACTTCCACCTTCACGACTAGAGGACCATCGTATTCATCTCCTTCCTGGAAGAATTCCTCCCAACATCAGGCCCCATCGCTACCCATTTCACCAAAAAATAGAGATTGAACTCCTCGTTAGGGACTTACTGAAGCAAGGTATTATTCGCCCAAGCACAAGTTCCTTTTCTTCACCAGTTCTTCTTGTCTGCAAAAAAGATGGGTCATGGCGCCTCTGCATTGACTTCCGAGCACTTAATCACCTCACCATCAAGGATAAGTTTCCAATTCCTGTTGTTGATGAGCTTCTTGATGAGCTTCATGGTTCTCAATTTTTCTCCAAGTTGGATATTCACTCTGGGTATCATCAAATTCGGGTTCATGAGGATGATATCCCTAAAACAGTTTTCCACACACATGATGGCCGCTATGAGTTTTTGGTCATGCCCTTTGGTCTCACTAATGCTCCTTCCACATTCCAGGCCTTGATGAACAAAATATTCCGACCCTATTTGCGGAAATTCATTCTGGTATTTTTTGATGATATCCTCATCTATAGTAAAACATGGGCTAAACATCTCCATCATCTGGCTCTTGTAATGCAACTTTTCTCTGATCATCATCTCCATGCTAAAAAGTCTAAATGTGTTTTTGGCCAAAAGGGAGTTGAGTATCTCGGGAACATTATCTCAACACAAGGGGTTCGTGTGGATCTTGCCAAAATCGCTGCCATGAACAATTGGCCACCTCCTAAGACACTCAAGAGCCTTCATGGTTTTTTGGGGTTGACTGGCTACTACCGCAAGTTTGTCAAGGATTATGGGAAGATTGCAGCTCCATTAACTACTCTGTTGAAAAAGGATGCTTTTACATGGACACATGTTACTGAGTGTGCATTTGACAAGCTGAAACAAGCTATGTGTACTACACCTATTCTAGCTATGCCCAATTTTTCCAAGCCCTTCACTATTGAGAGTGATGCTTGCGGAAATGGACTTGGTGTTGTTCTCCTTAAATATGAACACCCCATTGCGTTCACCAGCAAAGCCGTTTCCGGTAAGAATTTAGCTGCCTCTACATATGAGAAGGAAATGATGGCTATTTTGCATGCAGTACAAAAGTGGCAACCCTACCTCTTAGGGAATCATTTCTGCATCAAGACTGATCACCAGAGTCTGAAATATTTCCTAGAACAGCGTGTATCCTGCCCAGCACAACAGAAATGGGTTAGAAAACTCATGGGTTATGACTATGAGATCACTTATAAGAAGGGTAAGGACAATATTGTGGTGGATGCCCTTTCTCGCACATTTGATGACCAAGGTTCTCTTTCCGCGATTTCTATGCCTATTCCAAATTGGTTGCAATCAGTTTAACAGGGTTATTTCAATGACTCTTCATTATCTCAAATCATCCAACGCTTGGACAACAACCCTTTTGTTGTCCCACATTACTCTTGGGATGGTGCTTCACTGAGATACAAGGGTCGTCTGGTGCTTCCCTAGAACACATCTCTTCAACAAGCTATCTTCTATGAACTCCATGCTTCTCCGTCAGCTGGGCACTCTAGTTTTCTCAAAACGTATGAATGGGCATGGTGCAACTTATTTTGGTAGGGCATGAAAAGGAAAATTCAACAGATGGTGGCTGAATGTGATACCTACTAGCACAATAAGGGTGAAACAACACCCCTTCCGGGATTGCTCGAACCCTTGCCCATACCTACCCGCATATGGATAGATATTTCTATGGATTTCATTGAAGGGCTCCCTAAATCTAGAGGGAAGATGGTGATTTTGGTTGTGGTTGATCGCCTCTCCAAATACAGTAATTTTTGTGCTCTCAGCCATCCCTATACAGCCTCCTCCGTTGCTCAAATGTTCCTGGACCAGATCTTTCGTCTTCATGGAATTCTTTCTTCCATTGTCTCGGATCGTGATGTGACTTTCACCAGTCATTTTTGGACAGAAATATTTCACCACACTAGCACCAAACTGAAGATGAGTTCCGGTTATCACCCCCAAACGGATGGTCAGACTGAAATTATCAATAAATGCTTGGAAACTTATCTTCGTTGCTTCTCCTCTGAGCAACAACATCAGTGGGCAAAGTGGCTCCCTCTCGTTGAATGGTGGTACAATACCTCTTACCACACTGCCTCTAAAATGACTCCATATGAAGCCGTTTATGGTCAGGCACCGCTAGTTCTTCTTCCCTACACCCCCAGCAGTTCTCCAGTTCAGGCAATTGACGCGGTCCTTCGAAACCACGATGAGGTTCTTCGCATTTTGTGTGAAAAGATTCACATGGAAAGAAATCGCATGAAGCAACAAGCTGATCAGCACCATTCTGAGAGCACTTTTGAAGCCGGTGATATGGTTTTTCTTCGTCTCCATCCTTACAAGCAATCGTCACTAAAACTCAAAGGGCGTCATAAGCTCGCTCCAAAGTTCTATGGGCCATATCGGATTCTTCAGAAGATTGGGTCTATTGCTTATAAATTGGAACTTCCGCCTTCTTCCCGCATTCATCCAGTATTTCATGTCTCTTGTCTGAAGAAAGTTCTTGGCACCAACATCAAAGGTTAAACTATTTTACCAGAACTGGATAATGAAGGATCCATCTTTTTGGAGCCGGAGGCTGTCCTCAATAAGCGCACTCGTCAGCTTCGCTCTCGCTCTATCATAGCGGTCTTAATTCAATGGCACATAATGCAGCCCGAGGATGCTATGTGGGAACCACTCCTTCAGATTCAGCGACAATTTCCACATCTAAAGCTTTGAGGACAAAGCTTTTTCTAAGGGGGAGGGGATGTTAGGAACCCATGTCAATCCTTCTCTTTACCGTGTTAGTATATTGTTTTTGGATGCATATGCTTTGTAAGTCGTCCCATAGTAATTGTTGATCCATAGTTTGTGTTATTGTTGTTGGGCGCATATGCTTTGTAAGCCACCTGTAGTATTTCTTGATCCATAGTTTATATTGGCCCATGGTTTTGACCCATAGTATTGGCGCCTATTTTTAGTATATAAGTGTGTGTTGAGGCCAAGGAAGGCACCGTGAAGTTATTTTGTATTGAGCTTGCTCAAAGAAGGTTTCCCCCTCGAAGTGGCCTGCGATTAATATAAAAGTGATTTTGAGTTCTGCTGCAATATCGTGTATTAATTATTTGTTGCAGGGTCCTCACACTTGATGGATTGACATCACCTAATGAAGTGTGGGAGAATCTATAATATCTTTTTGGAAAGAAATATGAGATGGGAGGACATCAAATCAAGAATGAGACGATATCCTTGAATCCCAGTAGCTTCGAATCATTGCAACTCTACTTTTCCAAGTCTAAGGCCCTTGTTTTGCAGTTGAAACAATGTGGGATCAAAGAGAATAAAGAGGAACTAGTTTTTCCCATACTCTCTAAGCTTGGTCTTGACTATTAAGTGTTTGTTTCTACCCTCCATGCCCCTAAGTTGAAATCTTGATCCTGGAATTTGCCTAAGCTTACAGAGTTCATGGAATCCCTTACACAGGAGAAAGATAAGTTGGTGATGATGGTAACCATCAAACCTTCCAAATACCAATATTTGGTCGCTAGAGATTCAAGGGTGGATTCAAAAAGAAAGAAAAATTTTAAAAAGCCACCTGAGCAAAAGAGAGAGAAGAACAAGTCTCAAGAGGATCCCTAAGGTTCCAAGAAGAACTCTCAGAAGAAGAAGAATAAAGGAGAAATGAGCAAGTGCACATAATGCAATAAGGGCTATCATCTAGAGAGCTCTTGTATGAAGAAGCAAATTGACATGTTGACCCAACTCTTGGAGAAGAATAACATCTCCCTTCGTGATTGCTCAAAGAAGAGGGAAGGAGGATCAAATTCAGAGGACATAGAGATAGTACATGCCTTGGTTGCTGGCACATCAAGATCACCTAGCTTCATCATAGACTCTGGAGCTTCTCGACATATGGTTTTGAAAAAAGAGACATTCTCCTCTCTTGACATGTTGAAAGGTCCACCAATAGTTTTGGGAGATGACTCTCTCACCGACAGTTTGGGGAAGGGAAGGATTGATATTGACCATGGTAAATTCAATAATGTGTTGTATGTTCTAGGTCTTTCCTCTAATATCTTGTTAGTGTACCATATGAATTAAACTGGGTCTCCAAATAAGGTAATGTTCTCCCCTGCTGATGTTGAAATCACTGATATTTTGAATGGTAAATCCATAGAAAAATCTATTGTAGATCACACTTCGAAGGTATACAAGTTTTCCCATTTTCTACCCTACTCAAACCCCTCTTCTCTTCTGATTCATGCTAATTAAGAAAGAAATATTTGGCATGAAATATTTGGCCATCTTAACTACAAGTATATTTTTCATTTGAGTGAAAAATATATGGTCATAGGGTTTCCAAATATTATGTTTTCTAAGGGAGTCTATCAAGGTTGTATCCTAGGAAAACACCGAGAGCACAAGTATGAGAAAGCTAGTAATGAGAGAACCTCTGCACCTATTGACCTGATCTGGAGCGACATTTTTGGTCCATTCCCTCATATATCCATGATTCAAGACAAATATGCACTAACCTACATATATGACTTTTTGAGGTATTGTTGGGTTCACTTCCTAAATCATAAGTCTGGTGTTTTTTACCTCTTCAAAGTATTTAGAGCCTTGGTTGAAAACCAGTCTGGGAGGAAACTCAAGATCCTCAGATGTGACAATAGTGGTGATTATGTCAAGTCTGATTTCATTTAGTATTGTAAATATGTATGTAATCATGTGTAGCATCCAATCCCTTACACACCACAGCAAAATGGTGTTGCTGAGAGAAATAACAGATCATTGAAGGAGATGGCAACTTGCATGATGAAGGCCAAGACTTTTCCACCAAATTTTTGGGTCAATGCTATAAACTGTGCATCCTACATCTAGAATAGGGTGCCTCATAAATATCTTGATGGTATGAATCCTTTTGAATATTGGAGTGGGCACAAGCCACATGTGAATTGGTTCATCTTCCCCTACGGAGGAAGCTAGTTCAATGTAAGTGGATTTTCAAGACTAAGTTTGTTGGTGATGGTTCACCTTTGAAATATAAGGAAATATTGGTATCTAAGGGCTACTCACAATTACACCATATTGACTACAATGAAACCTTTGTGCCGGTGGCAAAGATGGACTCCATAAGGCTAGCTCTAGCCATTGTGGCTTCGAAGCAGTCAGAGGTACCTCACATGGATGTGAAGTGTGATTTCCTAAATGGAGATCTCACTAAAGAGATTTACATGAACCAACCTGAAGGGTTTGCTTCTAATCCATCTTTAGTGTACATGTTAAATAAATCATTGTATGGGATCAAGCAATCCCCCAAGGCTTGGCATGCCAAGATTGATGGATTTTTTCTATCATTGAGTTTTGTTCGATGGAAGTCTGATTCTAATGTATATTTGAAGATTATTCATGGTTCTTTGATGATTATTTTCTTGTATGTGGATGACCTTCTGATTATAGGAAGTTCAAAGAAAGATATTGCCTCCTTGAAGGATGCAATGAACCATGCATTTTCTATGACATATTTGGGACTGTGGAGCCATTTCTTGGCTCTCAAAATTTCTCAATCCCAACATGGAATCAAATTACATCAGTCCAAGTATGATTTGGATTTGTTGAACAAGTTCAACATGGAATATTGAAATCCAAGCAAGACTCCCTTTCTTTTAGGATTTAAGCTTGAAGAAGCAGGTTCTTCTTCTATGGTAAATAATACACTGTATAGGTAGTTGATTGGGTGTTTGATTTATCTTACACGCACTCGACCCGATCTATCTTCTGTAGTTAGTGTGGCTTTGAGATACATGGATCAAACTCATGAGATTCACTAGAGACCAACCAAAAGGATCATAAACTTTGTTCAAGGAACAAGAACTCATGGGATCTTCTACAAAGAAAAATTTGATCTTGATTTGATTGGGTTTACTGATAGTGATTGGGCAGGTGACAACATAGATCAAAATTCTACATCAGGATATGTGTTCATGCTTTTAGAAGGACCAATTAGCTATTCAAGTAAGAAGCATAGTTTCATAGCACTCTCATCTACATAAGCAGAGTATAGAGGAGCTGTAAATGTAGCAACTCAATGTTTGTAGCTGCAGGGGTTACTTGGAGAATGTGCTTTCGAATCATAGTTTTCTGATATTATCTACTGTGATAATCAGAGCACCATTTGAATTTGCAATTATCCAATTCAAAGATAGCGAACCAAGCACATTGATATCCATATGCACTACATCAAACAGCTTGGGCATGATGGCACCATTGACATTAGAGGAAATTTGGGGTCTAAAATGGGCCCTATAATAAAACACGCCAACAATAAATTTTGTGAGTTGGAATTCAAGAACCAATAGAATTTCAATAAAATGAGTCAACCATAATGGTTGAATTGATATATTTGTCATAAAAGAAATCTACTTTTTTTGTTTGAATTTTCGACATATCTCTGTGTGTTTTTACTCAAATTTCAAGTGGGAGAGATCATTGGATGCGGAATTTAATTCCACATCCAATGATTACCCACATTGCATACTTTTGATGGACCCCGCTACCCTAAAAATCAGAAATACCTGAAAAAACATGATGATGACATCATCATCATATTTTTCAGGTATTTCTTGTTTTTAGGGTAGGAAGGTCCATCAAAAGTATGCATTGTGAGTACTCGTTGGATGTGGAATCAAATTCTGCATCCAATGAGCTCTCCCGCTCATAATTTGACTAAAAACACATAGAGATATGTCAAAAATATGAACAAAAAAGTAGTTTTTTTCATTCTTCCTCCAAAATTAATAACTATTATTTTATTATTCTAGATATTATTTTATTATTTTAACTATTATTTTATTATTTTCCTTAGGAGGTCCATTTTAGACCTCAAATTTCCTCTAATGTCTACTCTTCTGTGCATCTTCAGAACAACTAGCACACATCTTCACTAAAGTTTTTTGTGAGAAGACATTCAGAAATCTCAAATCACTGCTGGGGATTGCTGATCATGGTGTGAAGCATGATCGATGACAAGATTCAATTTTTTTTTTCTTGTCCATGTTTAAGGGAGTATTTTCCCTATGGGTTTTTTCCTCTTTCCTTGGTTGTATGGACAAGAAATATGTAAAGGGTGATTAAGCCTTGTTACTAGGCCCTTAGTTTTCTGATATTTACTCATAAAGTCAGGCATAAGAGGGGATGTTAGAATAATGAACCCATAGTTACCTACCTTAGACATTAATTTAATTAGTTTTTTCTTATTACCTAGTTTCCTAGATTTCATTCTATGCTAGTTTCCTTCTACAAGTCCTAGAAGTCAACACATGCTAAAACTGAGTCATGGAACTGCTAGGAAACATCCTAGAAACCCAATTTAGCATGTATTTTTTATTCCAGATCCTTCAAAGAACATATCTTATTTTTCTGAAAAGATTCCTTGTTTTATTCTAATTTAAGGAAAAAGAAAAAGCTAGACTAGGTGTAGTTGACTTGTTTTTTTCTCACATCATCCTCCCTTATTTTCTCCAAATAAAATCATTTATGACTTGGATTTTCATCCCTCTTTAACTTTCCCACTTGACTTAGCAAATTTGTGACCATCTTCATATATTTGGAAACTGCTTTATGCACCTATGGTGGATTTAACTAGATTTAGTAAGCCTACTTGTTGACTATTTTAAATGGCATCTTCATGCATTCAATTTTCTCATGTAATGATATATTGTAGCAGCCTATTACTTCATAGGGTTGGCTATTGCACACTTATTGAATATAGATTAGTGTTATGCTCCAATTTTAGTCTCCTTTGGTGTGACTTTTGCATGTTTGATTAGCAATTTTGTGAGTGTAATTGTTCCATCCCTTGGGTTCAATTTCCATAAGGTGAAGGTTTAGATCAATATTTCCATTGTAAAAATTTAGGATGGAGAAAGAGATCCATTGTTATTTTTTTTCAATAGTATATTCGGTTCTTTTATATAATCTTATCTATTTTACATGTAGAGTGTTAATCAGGGAAGCCATCCAACAATTGATTACATGATTGCACCCTCAGGGAAATAGGTAAACATGAATGTAATTCTACATTTTAAGTACTTCAAAATTGTACACATGTATAACGTGTAGCATAATGTTTATTTTTTATGTATTTTTTCATTTTTATGTTTGTGTTCATTATGATAATTTTGTCTACTTTTTTTGCAGGTTGATGATCGAGGAAAGTGCCCAGCTGTTGATCAGACGACTAAAGCCTCGAGGAAACAAGTAAACCTAAATGTTATTCTATATTTTAAATCCTTCAAAATTGTACACACATAAAACATGTACCATAATGTTTATTTTGTTATGTCTTTTTTGTTTTTATGATCGTGTTCATTATCATAATGTTGTATAGTTTTTTTGCAAATGGATTATTGGGGAAAGTCCCCAGTTGTTGATGAAACCACACCATCACCTAGGAATCAGGTAAACCTATATGTAATTCTAGGAATCTATCATGATAGAAAAATTTTGTTAATATAATTTTTTGCACAGACTATTGCTTCAACAACTAAGCAATGTTTTATATATTTTTTTTGCGGATAAATTATTCAGTTTATGAAACAACAAATGAACAATATTTAGACTTTGATGTCTACTAGTTGTTCAATGATGTTGTTGTAATCTCACAAATCACATAAGGTTACCAACAATACATACTAAAACATACATACATAACAGAGACAAGAGACAAGAACAAGTAGATAGAATAACATATTATATTAGCATGAGAGAGTCCATACAATACAGATAACTGAACCGAGTTCCCATCTGGATCAATAACCTAATATATATTATTTACAAATAGTTACAAAATAACTACCTGTCGATTCAGTGAACCAACACGACCTTAGGTGGTCGACCTAATCTCTAGTTCAGTCGGCTGACCAACTAAGTCGGCTATCATTCAAGTCAGCATACTCACTTGCTCCTCTAACATCTCTCCCATGAACAAAACATTTCTTTGTCCCAAGGAACAAGGAGGTACAAAAACTTCATTGTCCGTCTAAATAGTCATGATTATGTGCTTGGGCTTCATGTCCTGTGAACTCAGATGGTTGGTCTTTTCTGTAGGCATACTTTGACAATTGCTGGAGCTCTCACTACTAGGTGATGTTGGAAATCTGTCCAACTCTGCAATATTTTATGTATGTCGATGGTGAGTGTAGTTAGATTTGATAAGATCAACATTTTCTCTGGAATGGAAATCTCAACTATTCTTTCCATGTCAAGACCCATAAACTGGTCCTTTTCTTCTGCTGTTTCTTTAAGTCATTTCATCTATGAGCAGATGATGTCTACTTTTTCCAAGTTGGGAATGTCTTAATGCACCTACTGATGTGCTTCCCACTCAAGCTTCTAGATTTTAGCTGTCTCAAGCACTATTTGATCCTAGATTGTGCTTTTGAGTGCTTCGTCAGTGGTTTTTCTCTTCTAAAGTGCTTGGATCTCTTGTCGGGTCTATCTGGTGCACTAATAGACTTTCTCGTAGTAAGCAGGCTAGTCTCTCAGTACTTCTTTGGTGATGACAAACTTCTCCATGTGATGTTGAAACACTTTGTAGGCTTCGAAAAAGGATGTGTGCTGCTCCATCTGTAGTTGGACGATTTCTTCTTTTTGTTCTTCTTTTGTTTCCTGAATCTCTGCTTAGAGCGCCGACACCACGCTTTCAAATAGCTGATAAGATCTTTCTAGAAGTTTGTCAGTGTCGACCTCTATTGGTCCTGGTGCAACTGGTTAGATTAGTGGTTTTGGGTTAGGGGGTTGTGGTGGTGGTGATGGGGTTGGTGAATGGTCGGGTGTGATTGGGTTGGAGGAAATGTGGTCAAGTGGTGGATTGTTGGTCTGAGGAGGTGATTCCAAGTCAAAGAAGAGTTGTTTGATTTCTCGATTTATGTCCTCAATATTTTCTTCTTCCTCTCCTCCGGTCGGTTCAGAGGATGGTAGGTGGGGTTTGGGTTCAGTCGGAGTGATATTCATGGTCTGACATGTGACAACTTTAGCTTATTTGTCAGGATTTCTCTCGAAGGTCTAAGTCACAGTTGCAAAAGTTTTTAGCCCCTGAAGTATTTCACCAGGTTGTCGAGATCCACCAGCTTCAAACAGAGGTGCTTTGGTAGAGAGTTTTTGCACCTATGTGAATATCTCAGGAAATTTTTCAATGAATGCCTGGAGATCTCTGTCCTAGTTGAACTTCTCCTTCACAACCTCTAACATAGCATTTTTGCATAGGTCAAGTGGGCTTATTGAGAGCTGTTCTGGTATTAGGTCCTCTATGATTTTTGTCAGGGTTGGAGGTGGAGGTGTAGACACAAGATCTACAACATTTTCAGGTGTCAACGTGTGTGTGATCTTGGCCTTCTTTAGTTGACATTGTAGTGCTCATGCCTCGACAAATATCTGGAATTTGGTTTCCATTGGTATTTGATTTGTGGAGGCATCTTCTATTATGTCGATGGTCATAACTTCCAGTTCTTATTCATCGTCGGATGACTCTATAATGATAATCTTGCGCTTACCTTTCCCTTGTTGTTGTTGTTGTTTTCTTTTCCTCTTTCTTGCAGCTGCTATCTCTTTCGACAATTCAGCTATAATTTCTTTAGTGATAGCATATTCTAGGTTTTCAGCTTTTGTCTCTTCCCTTAGCTCATTAGTCGGGATGAGACTTTCTAGAGCCGGATTGGTTACCTGCTGGTCTGCACATGTTTCTTTTGCATGTGTTTCTTCTCTCTGTGCTATCAGATGTTTGATTATGATTTGTAGTCGACCAGTGGTTTCAACCAGTGTCTCCTTCGACACAAAAGTACTAATGTAGAGGTTAAAGTCATAATCCTCTTCCTTCTCTTGGTCTGTTAATGGCTCCTCCATCGAGAAGTCAGTTTCCTTTGCCTTCACTGGTATTGGTAATTTTGTTCCAGCTTGTCGAGACAGCTCCTGAAATATCTGTTCGACCGACGGGTAATATTCGAGGGCCTTTGCATTTGATTTGGCGCCCTGCATGTACCATACTGTGGTATGTTCGAGCTCTAAATGAATGTGGGACTTTTTGGGTAGACTTCATCAAATGTTTTGAGGAACCCTCCATTTGGTCATGCAGAATTTTAGCTACTGGAGCCAGTTTTCCAACAACACTTTCCTGTCTGCAAGTTCCTTCATTGTTCCTTTCTAGGAGAACAACTTAAATCTCCACATATGGAATTTTCTCGGTTCTTGAAAAGTTTTGTCTCCTTTAGGGAAAATATAGAACATTACTATCCATAAGATAAGGGATGGGAACCTCGTAATTACTCTCGTCTCTTGGAAGTTATCACAGATGGTTTTAATCATGTCAGCGACATATTTGACCCATCTGTATATCTTTCCATTAGTCGCAATGGTGTCGACTGCTTCTAACATATCTAGTTTGAGGTCGCTTCCACAACCTGCCATGGTGAGTGTTATAGCTATTATTTTGGCCACAATATGTGGCATTCAGGCTATTATTTGACTAATCATTAACCCTTTCGAGTTTTTTCTTGATGTCGACCCGGTTAGTTCTTCGACCAATCCTTATTTGATACTGACTAGTACTGGGTCTCCTTTGTTTGATAGCCCTGTTAGTTTGGAAATGACTTACCCAGATATGTCGATCGATCAGTCGAAGTAAAATAGGTCGTTGTGGTACTGGCTTATGATAAATTTAACTGTTATTTATTTTGTGCCACTGAAGCTGGCCATGAGTGGCATGTTGGCATAATTTACAATGGAACTGTGTTGTATTTTCTCTGCAGCTGGAGTAGTCTTATTGTTGATGTAAGCCCACTCTTTTATCTTGGCCCATAGTTTCTACCATGAGCCCTCCTGCACCTTAGCATTCTTGATGTTCTTTAGTCTCCTGACTAATGGTGTTTCTGCAGTCTATAATTCCTTGGCTTTGGCTGAGGCTCTAATCTATTTTGGTGCCATCTTGTCGGTTTGGTGGTTGATTTCACTAAGGTGCTTTTGCTTTTTAGTCGTATGGTTGCTCTGATGCTCTCTCTGTTTGAATTGCAGTGGCTGGTCCTTCGATGGTTTAGTATTTATAGGGGACACATTGGATGTTCTCCTTGATAGGTGTATTAATGGTGGGCGTGATGCTCGAGCTGGAACACTTGAGTGTGCATTAATGGTGAATTGGTTTCGACGCTCAAGGTCATGAATGTGCGATGGGACTATCGAGGTCATTGGTCGTTGTCGATTATGAAAATGGTCGATGGTGTTATGTCGACGGGCATGATGTCGGTTGTCAAAGTGGTGATTTCCTATCATAGTTTTCTACATACAATGGTACTATTTTTTTTTTGTTTGGATTTTTATATTTTTATAGTTTTTGTTTAACAATTATGGTCATTATATTATTATTATTTTTTTGTTTTATATTTGTTTTAGTTTCTGTAGCATTTTAGTCGCGCTCCAATAACGAGTTTCTAAAATAGTATGACTTGTAACATCCTTAGTCGAACTGATCCATTGGTATGTATCTCCTCGACAACATAGCATCCCATCCATTCTATATGTAACTTTTTAGGTTTTCCTTTTACTCAACTATTGTATAGTAAAGCAAGGTCTCCTCCCGACATGTTGTTGTTTCTGTCATGCCATGCTTTTTGCTGTTGTTTCTAGATTTCTTGATGTTGTATCGTGATTAGTCAGTGTTCTTCAAGTTTACTCAGTTGTAATAGTCGGTCCTTTCTTCTTTGTTCGACATCGACATGTAAAATCTCTACAATATTAGGTGTCTATTGTCAGAAGTGTAGTGGAACTACTGCTTCTTATCCATAAATTAGTCGAAAGTGGTTTTGGTCGGTTGATCATTTGTATGTTGTTCTGTATGCCCATAATGCAGTGAGAATTTGTCCTCACTACAGGGGTAAAAATGGCTCCCTTGTACCTATAGGGCACAAGGGTAGGTTTCTACCCTTAGAAAATAGTAAAAAACGAAAGTAAAAATGACTGAACTAGAGTTGCGAATTGAAACTAAACTAAGCTACACTAGAACAAGTAAATGGCACCTAAAATAAACTATATCTAAGCTAATAATAGAAAGAAAGAAGAGATGGAGTATTGTTGAATCCTTTTGCACACAGTGGTTTAGGGTTCTGCCTCCAAAACCTACAAGAGAAACCTATACTACTATGGAAGCAACCTGCAAACAAATGTTAATGAAAAAACCTACAAATGACAATATGAATTGGAAAGCCAAATAAACAAATGAACATAAATAGAAATGAGATTATACCTCACTTAGGTGGAAATGGGCCACCATGCCCTAGCTCATGGGAGCACCTCTCTCTTGGTTGGGGGAGAAATGGCTTGGAGAAAGGGAAATGAAGGAGAGGGAGAGTGGGTGGTTTGAGAGCAAGAGGTCTCAAAGCATCCATAGGCAGCATAACAATATGTAAATGAGGAGTGTTTTGAGAGTGACCCCCCACCCTCCTTATATAGTTTTTCCAAGGGGTTTTAGGGTTTTAAGCCCTTGGTCTAGGATTTAGCCCCTTTCAGGGTTTTAGCCCCTTTTTGAGGGCTTTAGCTCCTGGGGGTCTATTTTGGGCTCTTGTTTGGGGTTTTTAGCCCTTTTATTCATCCTTGGGCTGTTTTGGAGGTGTGGTGGTCAAATGGAAGGTCATGGAAGGTCTTATGGAGTGAAATGAGTGTTGTGAGATGGTGTCCTTACGTGGTGTAGGCCATTGGGAGTTGTGTGGGGGATTTTTGGTTTAACAGATTACCCCCTGATGTGCAAGGGTAGGAGCTCAATGTATGGTCGATGGAAATCATAGGATTTTCTGTCGAGAGGCAGTGCTTCTGAGGCTGGGGCATGGTGGCTTTTGGTTTTGTATTAATTCGGTTCCCATCAATGGGTGAGATACAATAAATGTGTGACATGTATATGGATGAGGCAGACATTCCCATGCTTGTGACAATGTAAAAAATAATCATTTGATTTATTCTCTAAAATACAAGAGTCGATCATATACAATTGTTGTTGCAATGATGCTTTCCTCTCATGTGGGGCTGAATACAATACTGATCTGGTACATTGGACCCATGGCATTCTCATGGAATGCTACATCTTCATGACTGAAATTCTGCTAGATCTGGAACGGTACATAACTGTATGGACTCACTGATTAAGAGTCATAGTCACTATGGTACAAGTATGTTGCATCAAACATAAAGGTATACTGAAGCATTGTTGGGGATTCTGATCACTGCCTCCCACGAGTGGACTCACTAATTTGCTAGAGTCGGGTGACATCTGGGGTCTTTGACCAAGTACTGTGTGGAACAAGCCCTGTATGAATCTCAACGGTGTGATGATGGAGTTGAAGTTGAGCACGTGAGAAACAACCATCTAGAGAGGCACTAAGGAATCCTCTTAAGTGGTCCAAGGAACTCATCAATGATGTTAATGAAACTAAGGTACAAGGACCTCTGGGTCAATCCTCTGGAATATGTGTGTCGGCGTCGACAGAGGGAGACCTGCCCCTAGTCAAGGTGATGATGTTTCCTTGACCAGGGGCACGAGGGATAACCGAAAGGTGTGAAGCAATCTGTGGACTGACTCACTGATTTAGGGGGGGAGGGAAGGGAAAACTTGAACATGGGCAAGGGGGGGAGTGGGAGACTCAAACTTCCTTTGTTTAGAGTATGACGGCAGGGAATACTAGGCAGCAAATGAAACTAACTCATGGGAATGGGATCATGGCTGTAATACCAGGAATGTCGTTGCAGATGGGAAATACTTGGAAGTGAAGGACACTTTTGATACTGATGGGATCCAAGGAAGACACATTGTAGAGTACTTTGAGCAAAGGTGACCCAATGTAGGAATTCTGCCAAACTATTTTGTGTGGGGTGGTGTCTAGGGACACCGTTGTGGTACAATCTCGTGGATTTTTGGCGAGCCCAAGAAAGTAAATGCTCGATGGTGCTTTCAATTTTTAGAGAGTCTGAAAGCACGAATAAGACTCCAGTGGGGGCTCTTTTTCGTTGGTAGTCTCCTATGCTTGAAAAAGGATAAAAGTATACATAGGAGAGCTCGCCCATCCTGGAGGGGATGAGAGACTTCTTTATTGTTGGTAGTCCAATCAGGCTAGAAAAGGTTAAACCTATACTAACTAGATGGTCATTCAGATACTTTTACGAGCATGAACGAAACCAAGTTTGCTCGGTGATATTTTCTTGCTGAAATGGTTCGAAAAGAGCTTAACAACAGACGGTGGTGAGCTTTTTCGTCAAGTGCGGCCCCTCTTCCCGAGAAAGCACAAAAGTATGCAGAGGGGAATGATCTTGGCTTGAGTGTGCCAAGGAGGTCCTTTTCATGAGATGGTTTACATGGTCTGCAAAAGGAGGTAAGCAAGATGATGTAGACGCCTTTTCCTATACTTTAGCGAGCGGGAAAGGAATCAGCTGCGCTCATCGATCTTTTCATTGTTTTAAGGAGTCAGAAAAGAGCTTAAACGAAACTTCAATGTCATCAACCAACTGCAGTGGCATGAGCAGTGCCCCCATGTTAGGATGGTGGACAGAGGTCCATAGGTCATCCATGCAGTATGGATGGAGAAGAAGGCTCTCAAACATATCGGTACATGTGTGGGATATATTGTGGCAGAGGCCTGCTAGGTAGTGCAGTAGAGGCACGCAATTTAAGGTGGCTCTCGGACAGAGGTCAGGAGAGCATGTGTGTGTGTTAATGTGGACGGACTTGACCATATGTGATGTAAGTACAAGTCCAGAGGCATTTATATGCCAAATAATTGCAAGAAAAGAAGTCGTTTTGTGGACAGTGGTCCAAAGGTCTGCATAAGGTGCAGTGAAAAGAAAAGACAATCTACATGTTAAAAATACAAAATAAAAGCTAAAATTACATTCCTAAATGCGCAGTGGCCTGACAAAACTTCTATGTCAAATATATGGAAGAAAAATGAAAGGTTTTGTGGATGATGGTTTAAATATGTCTGCATAAGGTGCAGTGAAAAAGACAATTATAACAATAAAAGATAAAATATGCTACAATCCTTAACGGGTGGCAGCCCGACCGCTCACATGAGTTGCAACTAGGCAATGTGATACGAGTATTGGTCTGTAGACGCTCACATCGTTATGTCATGGATCTTGAATTAAGGTGACTTGTGGGAAATGGTCACAAAATTGACTGTTTAAACATGAGATGATGGTCTCATAAGAGATTTGATCCCAGAGGTGTAAGAGGTGTCTCAAACAGGTTCCGGGTGACTTTGGGTTAGCAGCTAATGGAACTGCCCTGATTTGTGCTAAAAAATGTTGAAAAACAAGAAAAGAAAATGAAGCGACTCATTGGAAATGTTAAGGGTAGAATTTCTTGAGGTAGAGCCCATTGCGAGGGTTCTCCAAGAGTTGTCCATAAGAGTCAATGAGGGTATATGCCCCTTTTTCAAGGAAACGATGTATGACGTATGGGCCATACCGCATTGATTCAAATTTGCCTTTGCCTAATTTATCATTGGGTTGGTCGTAGACTAGGACCATGTCACCTTCGCTGAAGGTGCGAGGGTGGACATGGGAGTCATATTGGATCTTTGATCATGTTTTTGATACTTCGATGTCTTGAAGGGTAGCTCAATGGTATTCTATGGTTTTCTCAAGTTGGAGGAGCCATTCATCTAAAGGTGAAGTATCAGGAAGGAGTTCCACTGCGAGTTGAAGAGATGGGATTTGGCACTCTACAGGGAGCACTGATTCAACGCCATGTACTAGGCGAAAAGGGGTGAAATTGGTTGCGGTTTTTGTGGATGTGCGATAATCCCATAGGGTAGAGAATAACATGTGGTGCCAGTTGTTTTTGTGATTTTCTACCATCCGTTGAAGCATTGTTTTAATGATTTTGTTGACTTCTTAGACTTGGCCATTGCCTTGAGCATAGTAGGAGGAAGAGTACTGGTGTTCAAATTTCAACATGGTTGATAATTCATCCCATATAGCATCTTCGAAGTGTGCCCCATGATCGGAGACTAATTGTTTGGGGAGACCGAACCGTGTAATGACATGGTTGAAGAAGAAACGTGCTGCGGTTTCGGCTTTGCAATCAAATGTGGGCATGGCTTCAGCCCACTTGGTGAAGTAATCGACTGCCATGATAATGTATTTGTGGCGATTAGCCGAAATGGGGTTGATGGTCATGAAGTCGATTTCCCATTTGCAGAAGGGCCTGACTATGACTATGGGGTGTAATGGTGTAGGGGGGGGGTGGGGGGGGTTCTTNTGACTACCACTATGCAATCAACAAAGATGGAGGGCCAGAAATAGCCAGCGCAAAGAATCTTTTGGGCCGTTTCTAGTCCTTAAAGGTGACCACCACAAGCTCCGCTATGAGTGTCTTTGAGTATTTTCTCGGCCTCATCACGGGTGATGCAATGACATAGGATGGTATCAATGCCTCGACGATACAGAACATCTCCAACCAGTAGGTAGTGGATGGCTTGATGTCAGATGCGTCGCCTATCCTCACGATTGAAGTGCGCTGGGAACTTTTGCGTTCATAAATAGAGAAGGATGTCCCCATACCATGGGTCATCAGTAGATATGACGAATAGAAAATCATCAGGGAGATCATCCTTGGGGCATGATGATGCGGTTAATGAGGGTAGATTAGTCATGAGTGTGGCTAGTGCGAGTGAATTTGTGCTTTTGGGAGACACAAACTCTAGGTCGAACTCTTGGAGGATGACTACCCACTTGGCTGCTCGACCTTGTAGAAGGCGATGGATTAAGAGGTACCACATTGGGTTCGAATCATCCACTACACAAGTATGGTTAGCAATATTGTAGTGGCACAATTTTTGAGCCGACAAGATGACGGATAGGGCTAGTTTCTCCTTGGGTGAATATCATAATGGGGGTCTTGTTAGCTTCTGACTAATGTAGTAAATTATGTGCTCATGGCAAGCATCGTCTTCTTGGACCAGGACTCCAGCAATGGCGTTTTCTAAGGCTGACACATAAAGGATGAAGTCTCGGGTGAAATCTAGTGGTGAGAGTAATGGTGCAGAAGCCAAGGCTTGTTTGATTGCCTCGAATGATTCTTATGCTTGCTAATCCCAAACAAAGGGGATTTTTTTGCAGAGTAGGAAGATGAATCCATAGGATTTTGTTGCATATTCTGGCACAAAGCGAAAAAGGAAGTTGGCCTTGCCTTGTAGGCTTTGTAGTTGGTGTCGAGTTCTTGGGGGAGGAAGATCAAGGATGGCCTGAACTTTGAGGGGATCTACCGTTATCCCTTTGTGGGAGATGATAAATCCAAGAAAAAAGCATGCTGGGACATAGAAAACGCACTTAAGGGGCTTCAGACGGATGTTGTACTTACAACAACATAAAAATACTTTCCGCAAATTGTCTATATGTTGTGCTTGTTTTTGTGATCGAGCGGTGAGATCGTCCAAGTAGACCAAGATGGTGTGGACTAGGTCATGGAAACAGTAAGTCATGGCACACTGGAAGGTGGATCTAGCATTTTTTAGGCCAAAGGGCACAACTCGGTAGGAGAATGTGCCCCATGGGGTTGTGAATGCCGTCTTGTAATGGTCTTCTTTCCAGATTTGGATTTGGTTGTATCTGAAAAAACCATCCATGAAGGAGAAGGCCTCATGTTCGGTGCATGCATCAATTATCTAGTCGATGAACGGTGTGGGGAAGTTGTCTTTGGGACATGCCCCATTGAGATCATGAAAGTCTGTGCATATGAAAATGGTACCCTTTTTTTTATTCATGGGAACAGGATTAGAAACCCAAGTTGTGTATGCAGTGGGATAAATGAATCCGACTATGCACAACTTCTCTATTTCAGCTTTTACCATAGCTACTTTAGATGGATGGATGGGCCATTGCTTTTGATGGATGGGTGCCACATCAAGCAAATGTGTTGATGTGGTGTTCCATGATGGATGGATCTAAGCCAGACATTTCAGTGTACGACCAGGTGAAGATGTTGCGGATTTCTTGAAAGAGAGCGGTGTAGGCATCGACCTCTTCTAGGGAGCAAGATGCCCCCAACATGATTTCTTCAATGATCTTAAAGTTGGTTGAGATGTCGATTTTAATGGTTGGTGAAATGTTCACCAAATTCACTTCTTCAAAGGCATCAAGTGCTGGGATTGGGTTCTTGAACTAGTCAACCTTCCCATGGATGAAATATTTGGTCTCCATAGAAAACTGGTCGGATTGCGACACAAGCTATTTCGGGAGGAAGAACGAACGATGATGCATGTCATCCCATGAGTATTCTGGAGCAGACAGAGCTTCAAGGATCTCCTCATCGTTGTTGAAGCAATGAAGTGACAAGTATAATGGATCGTCGTTGGAGATGGGAGTGAGCTGATCAGGGGAACTAGACATCATCTAAATGGACATGGTGTTAGACAAAGGAGGTGGTGGTGGGTGAACTTATTCGATTAGGGTGATTTCAAACTCAAGGGAATGGTGATGGAGGTTAGCAAGAGCCATTCAAAATTTTGGGAGGTGTTGGAAATGGTGGGAGTAATGTCCATACAAGCCACAAAGTGCACAAGCATGGTTCATCCTTAATTCCTTGTTCTTTACTACTGGCGCAGTTGGGATTTCAACCACGGGAATGTTTTCATTCGTATCCATGGCATCCAGATGCACACAGATCACTGGGATTTCAGGGCAATCCTGATTTTGGTGGCCGTGTTGTTCGCAGATGGCACAAGGTGGTATTGGTCGTGGTTTTGTGGTGGCTTTGGTGTTTTCCCCCCTTTCCCTTTTGGGTTGGGGTGCTGCAGATGCGGGTGCAGCGGTTGGCCTATGCGGATCGAGAGGGGGGTGAGACTCAACCGCAATGGGTTGCACCAAAGTTAACACAACCTGGGGCACTCATGGTTGAGTTGGTGGGTTTAGATACCACACCGGTATCCCCAACATAAAGTTGGGTAGGCTTAAAGTGGCCATGGCCGGCTTGCTCATGACACTAGGTGGGGGAAAGAGGAATGGAATTGTATGGACTAGAGATGAGCCCACATAACTCCCATCTGGTTACACGTGGGGGTGAGTTTGTGGTTGCGGCTGTACGAAATGCTGCTGCTATGGGTGATGTTGCTGCTGCTGCTGGAATTACGCCTACGGATGATGTTGTGGTTGTGGTTGGGGTTGTGGCTGTGGTTTCTATTTGGGTGCAGTGGTGCTTGATGAGACCATTCACAGGCCCGCAATTTGCTTTTGTGTCAGTGGTGGTGACACCAATGGGAAATGAGCTATCATGGTGGGATCGGTAAACAACCCAGGGCCCACATTCAACGGTGGGGAGTGTTAGAATAATCAACCCATAATTTACCCACTTAGACATTAATTCATTTATTTTTGTCTTATTTTCCTAGTTCATGTGTCCCACCTTGTGCAAGTTGTTAATTGCCTATCCATAGAGGTCAAACTTGCCATATTTGACTCATGTAGCACTTCGGAAAGCCTTAGGAATCAAATCTGCTTTATTCCTGGCCTCCTAGGTGCCGTTCTACTTTTTCTGCTTTATTTCCTGCTTTTTCAGTGTTTTAAGGCACATAGGAAAGCAAGACTAGGTGAGGTGAACTAGTTTTTTGTCCTCTTCATCCTCCACTCTTTTATCCATGAAAAAGCATGTATGAGCTGCCATCCCACTACTCTTTATCTTGCCCATGCACCCTTGCCAATTCGTGAGCTCCATGACAGATTTGAGATCAGCTTTTTACACCTATGGGGGATTTGCCTATTTTGAGTAAGCCTGCTTTATGCTAGTTTTGGATGCCTCCTTATGCATTCGACCTCTTGATGTATTCTATATATTCAGAAACCTATGTTATTATATGTTTGGCTATTCTACACTGAGTTAATATAATTTTGTGTTACAGCTCCATATTCAGTCTCTCTTGTTAGCAATTTTGCATGATCAATTGATAATTGTTGTGGGTAAAATTAATCTATTGCTGGCCTGAATTTCTACATGGTATCAGAGCCATTGTAGGTTGGTACTCTCCTTCAAAAATTGTTTTGCAGGTTCGACATCAAGACTGGGGGCCTTCTACTAACAGCCGGGACAAATTTTCTAAAGCTATGGATTCACAGAAAACTATCTTGACTCCCTTCAACAATTTTGAATGGAAAGCAGAGATGGAGATATTGTTGAGAGCGAAAGGTCTCTATAGGGTGACTATGGCAACAGAATCAGAGCCCAATGCAACTATAGAGAATATCAAATGGCACAATCGGAGAGATGAGGCCTAAGGCCTCTTATGTCTCAGTATTTCCCGAGACCTCCTTTTCCATCTCAATGGATTAACTTCACCGGAACAAGTATGGGAGAAGCTTTCTGATCTTTTTGGAAAGACAGATGAGATGAGGGGACATCAGATCGAAAATGAGTTGATTTCTCTGAGTCCCAGTAGCTTTGAATCCCTGCAACTATATTTCTCCAAGTTCAAAGCACTAGTTTTGCAGCTGAAGTAGTGTGGTATCGAAAATAAAGATGATCAGCTCATATTGGCCATCCTCTCGAAGCTAGGACCTGACTACTCAGTCTTTGTTTCAACCTTCTATGCCACAAAACTCACAGCTCGAACCTGGAAGATTCCTAGCCTTGTAGATTTCATGGAATCTCTCACACAAGAACAGGACAAGCTGGTGATGATGGGCACCATCAAACCATCCAAAGATCAAGCTTTGATTGCTGGAGATTCGAGGGTGGATTCAAAAAGCAAAAAGAAAGCTAAAAATCCACCTAAGCAAAAGAGAGACAAGAAGCAGTCTCCAGAGGATCAACAAGGTCCCAAGAAAAATACCCAGAAGAAGAAAAACAAAGGTGAAATGAACAAGTGCTCATACTGTTCGAAGGGCAATCACACTGAAAGCTCTTGTATGAAAAATAATATTGATATGCTTACCAATCTCCTGGAGAAGAATGGCATCTCCCTTCGAGAAAGCTCAAAGAAGAGAGAAGGAGGATCAAGTTCCGATGACAGAGAGAGAGTTCATGCTCTAGTTGCTGGCACATCAAGTTCACCTAGTTTTATCATAGATTCTAGAGCTTCAAGACACATGGTTTCGACTAAGGAGGCCTTCTCCTCACTGGATATGTCGAAAGGACCATCTATTGTATTGGGAGATGACTCTCTCACTGAAAGTAAAGGCAAAGGAAGGATAGATCTTGATCATGGTAATTTCAACAATGTGCTGTATGTCCCTGGTCTCACCTCCAACCTCCTATCAGTGTACCAGATGACCCACACTGGGTCTCCTAAGAAATTCATATTCTCCCCCAATGAAGTTGAGATCACATAAATCTCAAGTGGTAGAGTCATTGCAAAAGGAGTAGCGAATCATGCTCAAAAGGTATATATGTTTTCACACTTCCTACCTTACTCAAACCCCTCTGCTCTTCTTATCCATGCTAATGAAGCCAGCAAGCTGTGGCATGAAATATTTGGCCATCTAAATTACAAGTATCTATCTGATCTTAGTGAGAAAGAAATGGTCATAGGGGTGCCCAAGATAAAATTTTCCAAAGGAGTCTGCCAAGGATGTATCTTAGGAAAACACCCAGAGCATAAGTTTGAGAAAGCTAGTCATGAGAGAACCTCTGCACCCCTCGATCTGATTCACAGTGATGTTGTTTTCCCATTCCCTCATATGTCCATGAGTCAGGCCAAATATGCATTGACCTTTATTGATGATTTTTCCAGGTATTGTTGGGTTCACTTCATGAAACACAAGTCTGAAGTTTTTGGCCTATTCAAAGTCTTTAAGGCTTTGGTTGAAAACCAGTGTGGAAGGAAACTCAAGGTCCTTAGATCTGACAATGGTGGTGAGTATGTCAAGTCTGAGTTTATTAACTATTGTGCAGATGCAGCATTCTATCCCCTACACACCACAGCAAAATGGTGTTGATGAGAGGAAGAACAGATCACTGAAGGAGATGGCAACATGCATGATGGAGGCCAAAACTTTGCCACCAAAGTACTGCGATGAAGCTATCAATTGTGCAGGCTATATCCAAAATAGGGTGCCTCACAAACAGCTTGATGGCATGACTCCCTTCGAAGCATGGAGTGGGCACAATCCAGATGTGACCCATTTCAGGATTTTTGGCTCAAACGCATGGGCTAGAATCCCAACAGAGAAGAGGAAGGCTTTGCAGCCCCAAATCCAAGAGTGTATTTTTGTTGGATACTCTGAAGATTCAAAAGGGTACAAGTTGATAAAATTGAGCACAAACAAATCCTTCATTGAAATGTGTGTTTAGTTTGAAGAAGAACCCCTTGCAGAAGTGGAAATTGGTGAAGCCTCTTCACCACCTGAACCTCAAGAAGTAAGTAAAGAGTTTGTTGAACATGCTGATTCTGATTTGTCTGATGGAGATGATTTTATTGCAAACCCAAACATCCCTACAAGTCCAAAATGGGCCGCCAAGACACTTCATGCAGCAGGTGAGCTAGCTGGGGATCCCAATGACCCAAGGAGGACTAGATCTCAATTTGAGAGTGGTCTGTGCATGAAGGATCCTATGTTTGCTGAAAAATGCTATTTGATGGTGGATTCTGATCCTAAAACATATTAAGAAGCAACAGGAGATCCAAGATGGCAAGCTTCCATGAAGGAGGAGTTCAGTTCACTCCAGAAGAGCAACACATGAGAGCTAGTGGATCTTCCTCCAAGGAGAAAACTAGTACAGTGTAAGTGGGTCTATAAGACCAAATTTGCTGCTGATGGTTCACCACTGAAGTACAAGGCTATATTGGTAGCTAAAGGCTACTCACAGGTTCATGGCATCGATTACAATGAGACCTTTGCCCCAGTGGCAAAGATGGATTCCATCAGGCTAGCTCTAGCCATTGTAGCCTCAAGGCAATGGGAGGTACATCACATGGATGTAAAATGTGTCTTTCTGAATGGAGATCTCACTGAGTAGATATATATGCAGCAGCCTCAAGGTTTTTCTACTAACCCTTCTCTTGTGTGCAGGTTGAGAAAGTCATTGTATGGGCTAAAGCAAGCCCCCAAGGCTTGGTATGCCAAGATAGATAGCTTCTTGCTATCTCTGAATTTTGTTCGGTGCAAATCAGATCCAAATGTCTATTTGAAGTCTGTTAATGGTTCATTAATTATCATTGTATTATATGTTGATGACCTCCTCATTACAGGAAGCTCACAGGCTGAGATTGCTTCCTTAAAACGAGCTATGAACCAAGCCTTCTCCATGACATATTTGGGGCTCTTAAGTCAATTTCTGGGGCTTGAGATTGCTCAAACCAAAGCTGGAATAAAGGTGCACCAGTCCAAGTATGCCTTGGATTTTCTGATCAAATTCAGAATGCAAGACTGCAAAGCAAGCAAAACTGCTTTCCTTTCAGGAGTGAAGCTGGAGGAAGATGATTCTCCACCGATGGTAAACAATACACTGTATAGACAATTGATTGGATGTTTATTGTATTTGACACATACTCGACCTGATATTTGTTATGCAGTAAGTGTGGCTTCTAGATTCATGGATCAGCCACATGAGATCCATTGGAAAGCAGCCAAAAGGATCCTTAACTTTGTTCAGGGAACAAGGACACATGGGATCTTCTATAAGGAAAAATCTGATCTTGATTTGATTGGATTTACTGACAGTGATTGGGAAGGTGATAGCATAGATAGAAAGTCCACTTCAGGGTATGTGTTCATTCTTGCAAAAGGGCCAATCAGCTGGTTAAGCAAGAAACAGAGTGCCATTGCACTCTCATCTACAGAAGCTGAGTACAGAGGAGTTGTTAATGCAGCAACTCAGTGTTTATGGTTGCAGGGTTTACTTGGAGAGTGTGGTTTCGAACCTGAGTACTCAACTACCATCTACTGTGATAACCAGAGTACCATTCGAATCTACAAAGATCCATTTCAGAAGCAGAGAACCAGACACATTGAGATTCACATGCACTACATCAGAGAGCTTGTGCATGATGGCACCATTCACCTACTCTTCTGTTCATCTTCAGAACAAGTAGTTGATATCTTCACCAAAGCATTTTGTGAGAATACCTTCAGCAATCTCAAATCACTACTGGGGATTGTTGATCATGCTATAAGGCATGAGTGGAGAGAAGATTCTACAATTTTGTTTTACAGTCCATGTTTAAGGGAGGATTTTCCCAAGTTGGTTTTGCCTCTTTCCTTGTTTCATATGGACTTGCAGTATGTAAAAGGGTGACTAAGCCTTGTTGCTAGGCCCTATATTTTGTTTTTATTACTCATAAAGTCAGGCTTAAGGGGGGGTGTTAGAATAATCAACCCATAGTTTACCCACTTAGACATTAATTCATTTATTTTTGTCTTATTTGCCTAGTTCATGTGTCCCACCTTGTGCAAGTTGTTAATTGCCTATACATAGAGGTCAAACTTGCCATATTTGACTCATGTAGTGCTTGGGAAAGCCTTAGGAATCAAATCTACTTTATTCCTAGCCTCCTAGGTGCCCTTCTGCTTTTTCAGTGTTTTAAGGCACATAGGAAAGCAAGACTAGGTGAGGTGAACTAGTTTTTTGTCCTCTTCATCCTCCACTCTTTTCTCCATGAAAAAGCATGTATGAGCTGCCATTACACCACTCTTTAGCTTGCCCATGTTCCCTTTCCAATTCGTGAGCTCCATGACAGATTTGGGATCAGCTTTTTACACCTATGGGGGATTTGCCTATTTTGAGTAAGCCTGCTTTATGCTAGTTTTGGATGCCTCCTTATGCATTCGAACTCTTGATGTATTCTATATATTCAGCAACCTATGTTATTACAGGTTTGGCTATTGTACACTGAGTTAATATAATTTTGTGTTACAGCTCCATATTCAGTCTCTCTTGTTAGCAATTTTGCATGATCAGTTGATAATTGTTGTGGGTAAAATTAATCTATTGCTGGCCTGAATTTCTACAAGGAGGAAGGTGTGTTTTCAACCATAGTGTTTGTTACAAGGATGATGTTAGCATGTGTGGTCACCCCTTGCGGTTCCATGGTGGTGATGGTAGGGATAACATTGGTAGGCGCGGTTCACCCTTGTGGATCATGGTAGGTGAGCTGGTCAACCGTCACAATATTCCCTTCATGGGGGAACATCATGAGGTAGAAGAGAATTGACATGACTGCTCTCATGGTGTACATGTAACTCCTCCCAAGGAGGAGGTTGTAATCCAGTTGAGTGTTGACGACCTCAATGTCAATCATGATTGTCTTCCCAGCTAACGTGATGGGTACATGAGGGAGGATTCCTTGGGATTTAGTGGGGTGTCCATCATAAGCCCACAAAGTTGTGGAAGATGGTTGCAGAATAGTTGATCCAAGATTTTTCCAAACCAAGGTAGACATGATGCATGTGGATTCCCCCTCATCCACTATGCATCGGTGCATAACCAAGTTCTGGATGGACACCGGGATTTGGAAGGCGATAGTGGAGGGCATGTGCAGCTCTCCGTTTTTTGTGTCAAAAGTGATCAGCTTGGAATCGGAGGGGTCTACTGCCCCTAGAGAAGCTAGTAAGGCTTTCCATCACGTTGGGCACATTTTAAGTACCTCAAGAGTGGACATGGCGGTTGGTGTTTGGGCCAAATCATCCACAACGCTATAGCTGACTACAGCTCTAGCTGTGGCATTATTGGTGATTTTGTGTATGGGGGGGCATGGGAATGGGTGTAACTAGAGAGGTAGGTTGGTTGTCTTAGACGTAGATGTTGTTGTTGAGTCAACAGGTTCAGTAGTGGTACCATACTAGTTTCATCTAGTTTATAAGTTGACCTCTTCAGTGGTCATGGTCATCAGGTGGTGGACACTTGTTTCAACCATGGGTGGTGCCCCCAAAGCATTGGGAGTGGCCTGGGGAGGAGTAGTGGTTTCCACCAATCCTTGGATTGGTAGTGGGTTTTGAAGCACCATGGGAGGAGTTCCTTATGGTGCTGGGTTGGGTTGTGCTTGGTTCATGGCGTTGGTAGCCTAGTGGGCCTCGTTTCAAATGGCCTGCTTGGCGTGACCCATGAGGGGGAACTCAAATGTATAGTGCCCATAGACCTCATAGAGTGTGCATGGTTGGTTTGTGCGTAATAGAGCATTATGTCTTGGTGCATTTGGTCGTGGGGGGTTCTGGGCTAGCTGGTTTGCTACAGCATTGTAGGGAGGATTCGGTTGTTGACCGTCTCCTTACAGTTGGTTGTTACCCTGGTTGCAGGGCCGGTTATTTCTAGCTTGCCCTTATTGATTGTTGGGGGCAGGCTGGTTGGGACGGTTTTGCTGTGCAAACACTTGTCCTGACGGAGTGGGTGGAGCGAGGCCGGGGTCTTAGACTTGTTGTACTGGTGGTGCATAGTATATTTGTGGGGGTGGCAGTGCCACAAATGTGGGAATTTTCCACATATACTATTGTGATAGCCAATCCATAGCTTGAGCCTGCTGCAGTGGCGCAGGTTGTTCTTAAGAGGTTGTTTCCCTGGACTAGGACATCATTCTAGCATAGTCCGGAGCTTAGTTTTGGTAAGCAACATCAGTTGTGTTGCTTGGTTGCAATGCCACAGTAGGTGGTGTTGGTCTAGGATGTGGTTGTTGAGAGACTGACCCTATAATGCCATCTGCTACATGGGATGCCCTTGGTGCATCGCGGTAAGAGGTACTTGGATGGGGAGTGTCTAGGGGGACAGTATACAAGTATCTCGACTGGGCGTAGATGAGGTCAAATTGTTAGGCCTTTAGTATGGCTTCTTCTTTAGATTAGGGACGTTCTAATGTGACATCATTTGCGATGGGCAGGAGCAAAGTCTTGAGGAACCAATCTAAGAAGATCCTGTCATCAAGTTGATTCTTGCACAAGCTGCGGGACAGCTGCCACTCATGGATATGATCAGTGATGTGAGTGGCAGTGTTTTGGCGATAGGATAGTAAGATCTCCACCCCCTCATCATATATGATGGGGAGTTGGAAATATTGCAGGAACATGAAGGCTAGGGAGTTGAAGTCAGGGTACTTTGGCTTGTGGAAGCTCAATGTACCATTTGGCTATGGCACCTATGAGGGTGCATTGGAAAAGCCTTATCTTGATGGAGTCTTCTACGATGCTATTAGATAAGCACCATAGACAAAAGGTCATTATATGATTTTGGGAACATTCCCTGGCTTTGCCTTCAAACTTTGGGATATTTGAAGGCAGCTTAGTTGGCATGTGTGGCCAAAAATCTTGGTGATGGGTGGGGTCATTTGTCAATCTAGCCAGGTCAGGCAAGTTCAAATGAGCCATGAATGGCATATTTGACCCCAATTTGATGTGGGATGGGGCTGCAATGGGAGTGGGGTTTGCAAGTGCATAATGCATCTGCATGGATGGGAGTGCTTGTGGTGGTATCATGGTGGATGGGCCACTACCCCCAAATATTGTGGCAGGGATGGTATAGGTGGCGAGGGCATTGCCCCCCTGCATGGCGGTAGGGGCAATGTGGTTGGTTGGTCCACTGCCCCCCTGTGTGGCAGGTGGGACAATGTGTGTGGAGGGGCTAGTGCCCCCATGTGTTGCCACTGGACCAGCTTGGCTGGTCACTATGGGTGGTCAAAATTGGCTAATGACAGCTTGCATGACTATTATTGGGCCACTTGCCACATTGTGGGTGACTGGTTGTGATGTGGACATGGGTCCACTTGCTAAGGTTAAGACAAAAAATGGATCTGGGTTTGTAGCAGCCATGGGGCTGGATGGTGCGGTGTCGAGGTTTGGTTCAGACTGATATGGGTCTAAATCAGAATCAGAGGCTATGTGGTGCTCTGATGGTGTAGGATATTGCTAAGAGTGGCTACACCGGTGCCGACTGAGTGCTCCAAATGGTGGTGGTTTGCCTCTTAGGCGTGAGGAAGACCGTGGGGGATCAATTGTGTTTGTTTGTGTGAATGAAACTAGTGGGTATGAAATTTGGACCCCGATTTCAATGGCTTCCTACTGGCTGAAGGTGGTCTCTCAGCCACCAATACTACCAGAAGATAGTTCTTGGCTTGTTCCTTACGGGTAACTCTACTCAATTAGAAGGGGTCGTTTCCCGTTTCGCTTGGTAATTCCTCTCAGGGACCAGCTACTTTGGGATTCATGTGGTACTCCTCACAATTACTTTCTGGGAAAATCCCAAGTACTTCCCACATTTGTAGCAGTGAGGGACTTATGTCCTCAAAGATTCTAGAGTTGATGAACTTAGTGTATATTTGGTAACTTTTAAGGCTCACTCAAAATCATGAACTGAGTTGGGTTAATTATGTGGTATGGCGTGTTGGTTTGCTTGCTTGTTCTGGTATTTAGTTTGCAATATGGTTTATGAATTCATGGTAGAATTCACATCATGGTTTTGAATGCAAATTTAAACAGAAACTTGTAAGCAAATATTGTGATTAACCCCGAATTGTAGGCCTAACTAAGTGTCTACCTCTCAGTGGTACTCTTCTTCAACCAAGAGAAGGTGTTGGGATCTCAACACAATGGGACTAAGCCCATCCATAGATCCTTAGGTCACCTCCCAAGTGCTAGGTTGGTTAAGCAGGGAGGATGCTTAGCGCCATGAGAAGCCCTCCTTCTCTACCCCTCGTACCTTCTAGGTCATCTGGTTTTAATGGTTTAGGAAAAATGCCATGGAGTTCCTAGATCTATACAAGCTGTCCCTTAGTCGTATCGCAGAATACCCCTGAGGGTGATGACTGGGTAGAGGAGGAAGGGGGCAGCAAGATGGTTAAATTTATGTTAATTTTATTTAGGCTAATTCATTTTATTGAACCTTAGTGATTGGATTAGCATATACACATTGTTCATTGATTTATTTGCAAAAATTGAAAACTGAAATAAACAGAGACCTGTAATGGTGTACAGAGGCAGCTGGGCCATAGTAACAGTCCTTTAAAACTAGAAATTACTGCTAATCAAACTAAAAACAACTTTTGTGTGATAGGCCACACATTTCTGACCAGATCCCGCGAGGGGGCTGCGAGATTTTTCCAGAAATGAGCGAGGGGGTCGCACAAAATGCCAAAATAATCGCAACTTGATATTTTGGTATGAATTCATGCCTGTTTGAGGATTAAGTCTGCCCTGGGTGTGCCTATCTACCAATTAAGTGCGCCTTCTTGAAACTTTTCCCCCAATAAGAACAACTTGCTCCGAAAAGGGGTGTTTTTGGTGCTGCAGGGTCAGATCTGGCCAACAGTAACTGGTACTGGGTCAGTCTGACTTGGCTCAGCCTAGAAAAGGATTTGGAACTGAGAGAAAACAAGGAAAAACAACAAATCTAAGTATATCTAATAGAACATTCTTGAAACTAGAGTAAAAACTGAAAACTTAAAAAACTTTAAAATTTTTCCCAGGGATCCTGTGGGATCGACCAAGGAGAGTCGCCAAAGCTGTAGTGAGAATTTATCCTCACTACAAGGGTAAAAATGGCTCCCTTGTACCTATAGGGCACAAGGGTAGGTTTCTACCCTTAGAAAATAGTAAAAAATAGAAGTAAAAATGACTGAACTAGAGCTGCGAATTGAAACTAAACTAAGCTACACTAGAAGAAGTAAATGTCAACTGAAATAATCTATATCTAAGCTAATAACAGAAAGAAAGAAGAGATGGAGTATTTTTGAACCCTTCTGCACATAGTGGGTTAGGGTTCCTCCTCCAAAACCTGCAAGAGAAATTGATACTACTATGGAAGCAACCTGCAAATGACAATATGAGTTAGAAATCCAAATAACCAAATGAACATAAACAGAAATGAGATTATACCTCACTTAGGTGGAAATGGGCCACCATACCCTAGCTCATGGGAGCACCTCTCTCTTGGTTGGGAAAGCAATGGCTTGGAGAAAGGTAAACGAAGGAGGGGGAGAGTGGGTGGTTTGAGAGCAAGAGGTCTCAAAGAATCCACGGGAAGCATAACAATATACAAATGAGGAGTGTTTTGAGAGTGACCCCCCACCCTCCTTATATAGTTTCTCCAAGGGGTTTTAGGGTTTTAAGCCCTTGGTCTAGGCTTTAGCCCCTTCTGCCCTAACTTTAGCCCCTTTTAGGGTTTTATCCCCTTTTTTAGGGCTTTAGATCATGGGGGTCTATTTTGGGCTCTTTTTGGGGGTTTTTAGCCCTTTTCTTCATCCTTGGGCTCTTTTGGAGGTGTGGGGGTCAAATGGAAGGTCATGGAAGGTCTTATGGAGTGAAATGAGTGTTGTGAGATGGTGTCCTTGGGTGGTGTAGTCCGTTGGGAGCTATGTGGGGGATTTTTGGGTTAACACATAGTACTGTAGATATCTTCTCATCCCAGTTGTCCTTATCAGCATTACATATTTTTGTTAAACCTTTTGTTAGTGTTTTGTTAAATGCTTCAATTTCTCCATTCGATTGAGGATGGTATACTGTACTCCGATGATGGTCGATTTGGAACTGGTTGGTTAGGGTTTTGATAGTCCTATTAATAAAGTGTGTTCCCTAGTCACTGATTAGGGTTAGTGGACATCTGAATCGAGTAATGATATTTTCATATATAAATTTTGCGGCTACGTCACTTGAACATGTGTCGACTATTTCTACCTCTTCCCATTTGGTCGCATATTCGACTGCAGTTATTATGTACCTTGCACCTATTCTTTTCAATGGTATAGGAAATGGTCCTATGAAGTCCATGGCCTAAATTTCAAATGTCAAACTTGGGTTTACTGATATCAAATGCATTTCTATGCTAGGTAGGGGTCGACCTAGTCATTGACATCTGTCGCATTTGCTTACAAAATATTTGCAATCTTTGTGAAGTGTCAGCCACTATAACCCTGATTGTTGGATTTTCTTTGCAGTTGTGTCTACTTGGAAATGTCCTCCTGCAAGTATATAATGTGCTTCATGCATAATGTTGTCTCTTTCATGTTCCAGTACACACCTTCTAAGGATGTCATCTAAACCCATTTTGTACAAGAATCCATTTATGAGGCTATAAGGTGTAGCTTTCATGGCTAAGATCTGTTTCTTTTTGGTACTCATGACTTCTGGTGCTTGTCCATATTCTAAAAACTGGGCTATTACCTCTAACTCTGTCAGGAATGCTTCTATTTGAAATAGATGTGCATCTGGTAAGTCATCTTCGACTCCTGCTAGTTCCTCTCCAGTTTCAATTCGAGATAAATGGTCGGGACCGACATTTAACTTACCTGGCCTAACAATGACTTCAAATTCAATTTCTTGGAATAGAAGTAGCCATCAACACACTCTTCCATGGTGTACTGGTTTATTGACAAGGTACTTAAGTTCCTGATGGTCAGTGTAGAATATAAATCGGTTATCTAGGAGATAATGTCGATATTTTTGTAATGCAAAGACCATTCATAATGCTTCGCTTTCTATTTTCAAATAGTTTCTCTCATCTTTTTTTAATTTTCTGCTACTATAAACTATAGGATAATCCATTCCATCATTTCTTGGTTGGGTTAGGATTCCTCCTATTCGTAGGCCTGATGCATTGATGTGGATATGGAACTTAGTCGACCAATTTGGAAACCTTAGGATTGGTGCTTTGACTAATTTTCTTTTTAGTTTTTTAAATGATATATGGAACTCTTCTATCCAGTCGAACTCTTTATCTTCCCTTAATAGTTCTTCTAGTGCATAGGTCATATTTGAGTAGTATCTTATCAATTTTCTATAATAGCCTGTATGACCTAGTAACATTCTGACTTGTTTTGAGTTCATTGGTGGTTTTAGGTCGAGGATAATTTTGATTTTTGTAAAATCTACCTTCATACCTTCCTTGCAAACAATGTTTCATAACAATATCCCTATGGTGGTCACAAATATGCACTTTCTGATGTTCAAAGCTAACTGGATTTGTTGACATATTTCCAACATAATCCTTAGCCACTTACAATGATCTTTTAGCATGGATTATAATGTCCAATCATCAAAGTATACTGCCATGGTTTTGTAAATATATTCTTGGAATGTTTTGACCACAATTCTAAAGAATACTACAGGTGCATTCTTTAATCCAAAAGGTATAACCTTGTAAGAAAATGAGCCACATTCACATACAAATGTTGTCTTTTTCTGATCTTCTTTAGCTATTGGCACTTGGTTATAACCTGAGAAGCAATCTGTAAATGAGTACCATTCATGTCCTGCAACTTCATTTAAGATTTCATTTGCATAAGGAGTTGGAAATGGGTCTGATAGTGTCACTTTATTTAGCTCCCTGAAGTCGACACAAATTCTTGATTTGGTCGGATCATGTTTCTTAGGTTGAACAACCATTGGACTTGCCTATTCTGATTAGTCAATAGGGTAGATGATTCCTCCTACAAGCATGTTATCAATCTCCTTTTTGACTATCTCTTCGTATTTATGAGCTAGCTTATATGGCCTTTTCTTCACAGGTCGAACATCAAGTTTAGTGTCAATTTTCATTTCACCCATTTCATGGACTAAACCTTTGAGATATGTACAATCTCAGGAAAATACATCCTGGAACTCTTTTAAGAGGTTCACTATTTCTGTTGTCTGCTCTTCACTCCAGTAGTCTCCAATATTTTCCATTTTTGGTCGGTCATCATTTGAGATGTCGAATTCTCTAGTTTTGACCTTAGCATCTAGCCATTCTGGTGCTTTGGATTCATTGATTGGTCGACTTCCTTCTTTAAACTATGAGAATGTGGCAGGGAAGTTAGCTGCAGTCATTCGATCAGTATCGTCCTTGTCGGTGGTTCCAACTTTGATTACTGTGTGAATAGGTTTGGTCGTTTCAACATGGTTTGATTTCCATCTAAAAATTTTTCCTTCTGTATTTTCATTTTCTAACTATAGACTTGTCGACTATGGTATTGTCCTAGTTTTTATATTCTTAGAATTCATTATCTATCGGTTGTATTTTAAGGGTTTGTTTTCCATCAACTGTATAAATTCTTTAATATGTTTTGTTGTTTCAACCAAATTCTTATTTTGTGGTATAAAGTTGAAATCTTTGATAAAATTTTCTCCGAGTTCAGGTCATAGGAATGTTTCACCTCATGCTTCCTCCATATTATAACATTTGTTTGGTATGTCGAAGAGGGTTGATGGAAACAGATGTGGCCATGCGCGTTCATCTTTGTACCCAAGTCTTCTTCATTCTTTTTCACATGTCTTAATATGGTCTTCGGGATTCTGTCCGTGAATGAAAATAGGTATCTAAGCTTGGTTAGTTAACTTCTTTCCTCCAAAACTTTTTACAAAGTAACTCGAAGCTATTGTCTAGGTCTGCAGTGTTCTCTAATCGGTATCCCACCATCTAGCAGCTTGTCCTGTAAAAGTTTCTACTAAACTTTGTAGTCGACCATGTTCACCAATATTTTTGGAAACTTGTGCTATCTACATGATTTGTGATTCTCTTTCCTTATATCTTGGCTTTTGTGTATTATTTATATTTGTAGGTTTTAAAGTAGGGTATTCCCTAACTTTTTTCTCAAATATTTTTGGTACAATGGACACTATGAAGCACTATCGAGTGGGATTTTTCTGTACTTTTTGGATAGTCCATCACCCTGTTGCTTGTGTTCCGTAGTTCTTGACTTCCCAATCATATAATTCTACATCTGAATTATATCCTACTAAGTCTTGGTTGCCCAAATGAAGTTCTCCAGAGATATTAGGTCCTGTATAATATGCATTATTTAGTATCTAATAAAGTTGTCGGATATCAACTTCTTCATCGATAGGTTCTATCCAAGGTTCTCCTTGGGATGGATGAATAGGTACAATGACCTTTTGTCTGTTTCCTTTTAATTTTATTCTCTCTTTATCTAGGGATATCGACGCTTTCATATTTCTTCCCCAAGGTCAACCTGCTAATGCTTAGAAGGAGCTGGATCCTTCCTTAGGGTCAATAATTTTGAAGCCGACTTTGGTTGATATTCCCTTAATTGTGGTGTCCACATTTTTCTAGACCCCAATAGGTTCAATTACGCCTTGGTTGGCTAGTTTCAGGTATATACCTGACTCATCTAGTCAAGGTCTACCTGACTGTTCCCATGTGTGTTGAGTCATAATATTTACCTGTGATCCGAAATCGAGTACAACTTGTCAGACATGGTATCCTTCAATTTCCAAGTCAACAAGTCGGTCGGCATCACTTTTATCTTTTTGATTTAGACTGTAGATATTCTTTGTTCGTTTTTCGGTTTTTTTGTGTTTTATTTCATATAATAATTCGATGAATTGATATACTGAGTTATCTGTCTATACTAGCTGTATTAATTCTTTTATTGTGTTATGTTGATTGTCATTTGCTTCTTCCTGTCATGCAAACTCTCTAAATATATTTGTTGCATCTTTATATATACTTTTTTCTTTAACTGGGTCAGGATAAACATTTTTCTTTTCTATCTTGCTTATTTGGGGGTTATCACTCCCAGTTTGTGTCCCTTGTCGAGTTACAATATGTAAATTATTTGTATTGATAATATCATGTTTTTGCACACATGAAAAGACATTAAAATTCTTCTTTTTATTTATCTTTTCAAGCATAATAGGGAAATCCTCTAATGAGTGATCCCCTACACCACAATTAGTACAGAATTTGAGGTCAGTTCTGTCCTTGTATGGATAGTCTGCATGTCGGTGTCCCTCTTTATAACATGTGAAAAATTCGATGGGTTGACGTGGCTGGTTGTCTCGATTCTTAGAGAATCAACCTCAACCTCCATAGCCTCCACATATGTTGTCATACTAATGCTCGTTTCTTCGAACTTCGTATCTTTGATTGTTCTGATCATTTGGCTCGTGGTTTTGCTCATTACTTTATGCAACTACATTGGTCTGATATACTGCATGATAAATTTGTTGGTTCTTGAGATTCAGATGGCATTCGACCGTGTTATTATTTTTGGTTTCGTAGATTGCACACAAAGATGCTTTGTTGTTCTTCATGTTGAATGGGAAATGTTTTGTCAAGTGGTCTCCATGCTCTTGGAAAATGTTGCAAAAACATTTAGTCTACATGAATCGAACGTCTTGTTGGCTGATGTCCTGTCGACAGTTGTATTTTGAATGTTTGGATGTCGAGCACTTCATGCACCAGATATTTTGAGTTTTGAGGTTTAATTCTTTTAATAACTTTTGTACACTCTCGAGCTATTATTCTAATATGTGATCAGTGGAGTACGCTGGTATGTCCTCATCCATTTCTACTTGGAGAGCTTTTATAAGCGCATCTTCATAAGTCTTGAATGTCTCCAGACTTATGTGTCGGTGATTTTTCTATGATAAACCTGCAAGAAACCACTACATTAATATTTGTTCATCAATAAAATAGTCCAATTGGGTAAGAAGGTCTTTCCATCGTTTATCGCAATCGCATACAATTTGTTTTGGCTTCTGTGATGTCGTTTTTAGTTTCTTTGCTGCCAGATGTTTTGCATCTATAGTTTCGAAAAATGATAGAAATTGCACTTTGATCTCGACTTTGGTTGCTCGGGATGTTGTTTAAGAAAAGTTCATGTACCAAGTTAATGCCATTTTCCTCAAGGCAGTAGGGAATTGCACCATCTGCCTGTCTCCATCCGTAACTTGGTTAGCCTCCCAAGTCGACTCACAGACGAACCAGTATCATTTGGGGTCCTCATCACCCTCATATAGAGGAATTTGTGCTGACCTGTGACCCATATCGGTCACTATCACTGCTTTCAGGAGGTGGTGGTGGTGGGGTTATTTGCTTATTCTTCTCTACGGAACTATCATCAATGGAACTCTCGTTCTTGTTGGTTGTTTTTGTCATTTCCTCTTCAACCAGCAGTCGGTTCATGTTGACCTATTCTGTTGATGTCCAACTACAATTATCTATCAACATTTCTGAATGTTTTGTTTCCTCCAAAGATGTATTTGGTAGGGGGGGGTGCTCCTTCATGTGTCGGTAAAATTAAGTGGATACTTTAGTTGGAGGGTACCGCTTGAAGTGTAACCAAATTTCCTTCTTCTAGTCGATGGATAATGAGATGTGTACTAGTGTATGTCTCTTCATCCAATCGGCTCCGTATACCAAAGTCATCGTCTCGTAGTCCGAGGTCCTCTTCCACAATAGCTTGTATCCGAGTATGTAGATTTGTCAAAGGTTTTACTTCTTGGGGATAGTTGGAGAGCTTCTCGCTGCTCTATCCATAGTTCTTCTTCCATAGGGTATTCCTCTTCTTCCACGCCTTCTTCTTGTCGATCATGACCCGACTCTGGCGGATCTCTTTCCTAGTCGATCACCCTAGTACTCATTCCTCTCTGCAATGTAAAGGCTCTTTCTCTTCTTTCTTCCCTACTTTGTAGCCTCCTCTCCCTCTCTATTTTCTAGAAATTTGTCATACCTTTGTGTGACACTGTCTTCTCGATTTCATTTTTAGGTTGAATTCTCATTATTGGTGATTGGTATTTCTTTTAGTCGACTAAAATCCACTCCAATTTATTTCAACATATGACCAACTACCCCTCCATAGCCTACCCGATGCTTTATAAAGCTCAGATAGTTCTGTCTACTTGCTTAGGAAGTATTCCCACTCCCTTTCTGTAATGAATTTTTTCCACCTCTTTTTCTTTTCTTCCCAATTAGGGTTTAATGGCAGTCTGCAAAGTGATGGACAAGGTTCAACAATATGACCCACTCCTTTCTCGATCAGGAATTTAAACAGCAAGGTCGATGAGGAACACAAAAATTGATCAATGAGGTTTGTGTAGAATTTATTCTAGATGGTTTCCACTGAAGTTTTGTCTTCTACTGCTTGCTCCTTGCAGAATTCGTCGGTGACAATTTTTTCGAAGCACTCTGACAAGTTTGTTCTTCCATCGCAAATTAGTTTTTCTAGTAACTATTGATATTTATTCCCTTATGGATTTTTCATCCAGGAGTTTCTTCAGAAGGTGGGGCACCGATTCTACAAACTTCTCATGTGTCTCTGTAAAGAATCTTTCTTTTGCTTGTGGGGTCATCAATCTATTTCATCATGTGTAATTTTGCAAATAATTTGCTACTTTATGCTCCCACCAGTCCTTAATATCCTGTTCTGATATCATCTGCTTGCATACATATCAAACATGTACTACTGGCAACGAAACCATTGTTGTAATCTCATAGATCACTTAAGGTTACCAATAATACATACTAAAACATACATTCATAACAAAGACAAGAGACAAGAACAAGTAGATAGAATAACAGATTATATTAGCATGAAAGGGTCCATACAATACAGAGAACTAAACCGAGTTATCATTTGGCTCAACAACCTAATATATATGATTTACAAATAGTTACAAAATAACTACCTATTGGTTCGGTGAATCGAGATGACCTTATGTGGCCGACCTAATCTCTAGTTTAGTCGGTTGACTGACTTAGCTAGCTATCCAACTAAGTCAGCTATTGTTCAAGTTAGCATACCAACTTGCTCCTCTAACATATGGTGACATTGGTTCACCTATACACCCGTTGAAGGTGCTATAAAAGACCTTGAGAAAACAACATGAGGAAATGGTTTGTCTGGCATTGATAGTTCCACAGATAGATGAGATCAAAGAAAAAAAATAGTTGTTGATCTAAAGATGTCAGTCCTTGAATCTAAGTTACAAAATCATAATAAAAATTCATTTAGAACTTTATAATGTATAATTTTATATGATATTGAACTTATAATACAATGGTTTGTAAATACAGAAAATTCTGCAACAAAACACTGGTGGTGAAGGCTTTGTTGGTCCCAGTGACCAAACAACTCGACGTACACCACATACTACACCCTTTTTTCCACTAAACCGTTGGTAGCATGCTCTACAACACCCCGGAGGCTAGTAGAGGCTGCATCCAATGATGAACGACGAACAACAGATCGTACAAAATAAGGGGTGGAAAAAGGGTTTGATACTAATGCTGATGCTGAAGCAACATTTCCTAGATCTTCTTGTGTCACTAGCACTGGTTCAATAAGGGAAACATTTTTGTTGAACGATGAACTCGTTCCAATAAATATAGATAATATTTCAGTAATTATAGATTGTTCAATTTAGTTTTTATAATTTGTTTCTTATATGTCGATAATTTTTTTTAATGTTGACTAATGATGGCATGATTGTTTTGAAGAAAATAATGTATTTTATAAAAATCTAAATGATTTGTCCTTGGAGATATCTGTTGATGTAATTGTAACTTCGGAATGTATTCACTTGTATTTCTTATGTATTGTAACTCGATGTTTATTCTAGGATGTATTTTTAATGTACTGAAGTCAATTCATGCCCTGAGGTTCCTATCGAGAGTTTCTATAATGTAAACAAGTCATGTCAAATCAAGGTGGGTAACCGTCCTATTGTCTAAGGGTTAAAGTCCCTGTAGTTCCGGGGCACTAGGGTTATTAGACTCACCTAGTGAAGTTGGCCCTAGTTGGGTTTATTCATGTTGGGAATTAGTATAAATAGAGAGCTAGCATCTCTATTTATCACAGTCTCACTCACACTCAATTGTAGCACATAGCTGAGGAAGAGAAAGGCACTCGAGAAAGGAAGAAAATTGTCACTGCTGTCGGGAGATCATCTTACTATTTTGGGTTTCAATTTTGGTGCTGATTCTATCTCTAAGGAAGTTGCAGGTTTTTATCCATTTATGGTTTCCCTGAGGAAAAACACTATGTTCATTGTATCTTGTGTTTGATTGTTGTTCTTGTTCTTCTCTCAGTTAAAGATCCTAATGTTATGCTAGCTTAATGTTAAAAATCTAACATGGTATCAGAGCTAACATGAGAAGAGGACACTGTGCAGCTGCAGGAAATAGCACTTCCTACTTTGTGGATCTCTCTCCATAGATTTCTGGAAAATGAAGGGTGGAATAACTCTCCTCCCTAGGGCACATCTTTATGTCAAAGCAGAATCCAATTCTAAGGTTTTTCAGTTTTGGACCCGACAATGCTACTGAAAATTAAGGATTTTCATAGAAGTGGAATTTTTCAATGATCCTAGGCCTAGAATTATCTCCTCCCCAAAATCCAAGCTATGGATCAAAATCAAATCATTTGGTTGGACAGAACTCCGAAAAAAGAAAAACCCTAATTTTCTCATGAACGAGTGCTGCAGGATTTCAGCTCCAAATCCAGATCCGACATATTGACCTCGTAAGATCTAAATATTTTGTATTTCCATTTGAGTTTCTCAGTTAAGATGTATCATCATACCAATATTTATGAAAATCTTGAGGGAGTTGATAACTTCTGAGCCTAGAAGTATAGGATCTCCCTGGTCCTAGAAGAAAATGAGTTGGACTCCTATATCAATGAGGAGGTTCCAGTTAGATAGGGAGATGAGGCTAAGGTCTTACATAAGAAGAAGTTGGTTATGGCGAAGAGGATCATTGCTGATTCTATCAAGGATCACCTCATAGCACAGGCGTCCTCCCACAAGACACCTGAAGCCATGTTTGATGCCCTAACCAAACTGTTTGAAAGGAAGAACATCAATCGAAAGATGACTCTAAGGAACGAGATGAAGAATGTAAAGATCCATAATGAGCAGACCATCTAGACATAATTCATAAGGGTCTCCTAGATCAAAGAACAACTGGAAGCAGTAGATGAAGAAGTGGAAAATGCAAAAATTGTGATGACAACCTTGAATGGCCTCCCTAGGTCATGGGATTCGTTCATCCAAGGAATCTGTGCTAGGAATAAGTTAGTCAAGTTTAGTATATTGTGGGAATAATGTTCACAAGAAGAAGCTTAGATAGCAGCTCGAGAAGAAAAGATGGGAAGAGAATATCAAGCTCTCACAGTACACTCCAGGAAAGGAAGAAGGGAAAATCATCATCACCAAGGTAAGCATTCTCATTAGAAAGATAATCCTGTAAGAATGGATCCATCCAAACTCATATGTTATACATTCAATGAAATAGGACACTTTTCTAGAAATTTTTCCATGAATAAGAATGGATCCAAGAATAAGAAGAACTCCAAAAGAAGACATCATGCTCACACTGCTAAGGATGATGATCCTCTCAGGAAGAGAGTAAAACAATAAAGTGAAGACTCTTCAAGTGAAGATGAATATGTTCTAATCTTCACTCTCACAGGAACTATCACTAATGGAAGAAAAGATTGGCTTATTGACAGTGGGGCTTCCAAACACATGACAGGTTTGAAAGAATCCTTTGAGAAACTATCCAAACATAATTCACCCCATAAGGTGAAACTTGGGGATGACTACCAATATCCCATAAAAGGTAGTGGTGAATCCTCCTACAAACTAGACTTGGGAAAGTCTATGAAGATGAAGGATGTCATGTTTGTATCAGGACTAAAGAAGAATCTTCTATCCATATCGGCACTAGATGCAAAAGGCATGAGGGTTGCATTTATAGATGGCCAAGTCTTCATGTGGTCAAGAGGAATACTATTGATGATATAATAGTGATTGGAGAACAAGAAGGAGGATTATACAAATTGAAGGGCCATCCAGAACAAGATTTGGTCCATGAAACAGTAGAGAAAAATGAACTTTGGCATAGAAGGCTTGCACATGTGCATTACAGAACACTACCACTTGCAAGCAAAGCTGTTGAAGGTCTTCCAAAAATTCAAGAAAAACATGAAGGGGTCTACAAAGGATGTGCGAAAGGACATAATACAAAGAAGACATTTCCAAGTAGCAAGATCAAGGCAAAAGGAATATTGGAAATCATCCACTCCAATGTATGAAGACCAATGTCATCAACTTCACTAAGCAGGTATGTATACTACGTTTCTTTCACTGATGAATTTTCTAAGAAGACATGGATTTAATTCATGAAGAACAAAGATGAAGTTCTTACCAAGTTCAAGGAATTCAAAGCCTTGATTGATAACCACACTAAAAAGAATATCAAGACCTTCCGATCAGATAATGGCGGAGAATTGAAGTCAAATGAATTCAAAGACTTATGCAAAGAATCAGGGATTAAGATGGAGTTATCCACTCCATATAATCCACAACAGAATGGAGTTGCAGAAATGAAGAATAGAAATATCATGGAAGCTGCAAGAGCAATGCTTCATGATCAGGATATTCCTATGCATCTATGGGCAGAGGCTTCCAGAAAAATGGTGTATGTATGGAACCATACTCCACATAGAGTACTTGAGAACAAGAAACCTGAAGAAGTCTTTTCCAGCAAGAAACTAGAAGTCATCCATCTCAGAATATTCGGCTGTCCAGCATACATATACATTCCAAAAGAGAAGAGAGCAAAACTAGATCCTTCAGGAAAGAGGGGTATACTTGTGGGATACTCTAAAAGATCGAAGGATTACAGAATATACTTCCCAAGATTCAAGAATATAGACATTAGTAGGGATGTAACATTTGATGAAGACACAGCTTACAAAAAATCCAGAAAGAGACTTGCTAAAGAACCTAAAGAAGCAGAAGCACCCATAATTCATGATACAACTATGAATGAAGAAACTCAAGAAGAATATCGAGAATTTGAAGAACCACAAAGACCTGTAGATCTATCTTAGGAGAAGAATCCTCAAAATAGGAAACCTTCTCGGGTATTGGAAACTATCCAAGCTGTGGAAAGATATGGGGCTCCAGAAGAGAATCACAGAGAAAGAAAGAGAACCATATCCTTCTCCAGATATGTAGCTTTACTATGTCACTTTATCAATGAAGAACCTTCCAATTATGAAGAAGCGGCAGAACAGAAAGAATGGAAGGATGTTATGATCGAAGAGTATGAATTGATCATGAAGAACGATGTTTGAAATGTTGTCCCAAGACTAGAAGGGAAGTTGATTGTAACTTCCAAATGGGTCTACAAGATCAAGCATGGTACAGATGGTAGCATAGAGAAATATAAGGAAAGATTCATGGCTCATGGTTTCTCACAAAAAGAAGAAATAGATTATGAAGAAACCTTTGCACCTATATCGAGATACACTTCCATCAGATCAGTACTTGCTCTGGCTACAGTGATGAAATGGAAGATACACTGAATGGATGTCAAGACTAATTTCTTGAATGGTGCAGTGGAAGAGGAAGTTTATGTAGAACAACGACTTGGTTTTGAGACACATGACAGGGAGTCTCCTGTGTGCAGATTAAATAAAGCCCTATATAGTTTGAAACAGGCACCCAGGACATGGTACGGTAGAATTTACATATTTCTATCGATTTTGGGCTTTACTAAGACTAAAGAAGATTCCAACCTTTACTACAAGGTTGAAGATGGCAACCGACTGATGCTCCTACTGTATGTAGATGATCTGTTTGTAACAGGTATGGATGGGTTGATTACTGATATGAAGAGAAAGCTTGCTGTTGAGTTTGAAATGAAGGACTTGGGTATGATGCATTATTTTCTAGGCGTGGAGGTGTGGCAGAATGCAGATGGAATCTCCCTAGGACAAGGGAAGTATGCAGTAGATATACTAAAGAGTTTTGGGATGATGGACTGGATGGCCATGACCACACTTATGGCATCGAACCTAAAGCTATCAAGAGATGCTTCATCAGATATGGTTGATGCTATGATGTATTGTCAGATGATTGGGTCCTTAATGTATCTGATGAACATGAGACTAGAAATTTGGTTTGCTGTGAACACCTTGATTTAGTTCCTGACAGATCCTAGCCACGTTCACTTGATTGCTGCAAAGCATATTCTGAGGTACTTGAGGGGTACAATTGATTATGGGCTCAAGTATGAGGCAAATCAGAAGACTAACCTAGAGGGTTATGTTGATTCAGATTGGGAAGGAAGTGCTATCGATAGAAAGAGCACTTCAGGGTGTTGTTTTATTATGGGATCAGGTGTGATCTCTTGCTTTAGTAGGAAGCAATCCTGTGTGGCATTGACTACAGCTGAGGTAGAGTATGTTGCATCTTGTTCAACTAGTTGTGAGGTAGTATGGCTGAGGAAGCTACTGTATGATTTATTTGATCTCCATATGGATTCTACTTGTATACATTGTGACAACCAGAGTAGCGTGAAGTTGTTATATAATCCAGTGTTCCATGACAAGTCGAAGAATATCGAGATCAAGTATCACTATATCAGGGATATAGTGCAGAGGGGAGAAGTGAAGCTCTAGTATGTTGCGATGGACAAATAGATAGCTGATGTGTTGACAAAGTCATTGGCTAGGGTTAAGTTCAAGTACTTCAGGGAGAATCTTGGTGTTCTCCAGATTGAGGTTCCCTCTAAGGGGAAATGATGAGACCCAGAGCCATTCTGACATGGTGAGAGGATCGGTTCCTTCCATGGTCAGATGTAAGGGTTGAGCCATTTTGTCATGGTGAGAGGACTAGTTCCTTCCATGTCAGATGTGAGTGTTGAGCCATTCTAATGGGACTGTAGGATTGGTTCCTACATAATCAGAAGTAAGCACTAAATTCCTTTCTTGGAATGGAGACACCTGGCCAGTTACTAGGAAAGCTCAGTTTGGGACATAAGGCCATTCTGATATGACTGTTGGATTGGTTCCTACAAGATCAGATGTGGGTGTAGATCCATTCCAACAATGGTTGTCAGATGTAAGTGCAGATCCCTTTCGTCATGAAGGATTGATTCCTTGCATGGTCGAATATAAGTGTTGAAACTTTTTGACATTGGTTGTCAGATGAAAGTGTAGAGCCTTTTGGCATGGAGGATTGGTTCCTTGCATGGCCAAGTGTAAATGATGAGCCTTTTCGACATTGGTTGATGGATGTGAGTGCTGGGCCTTTCTGACAGGATTGTGGGAGGTGTTCCCACATGGTTAGATGTGAGTGCTGGGCATGCATTTCTAATATGATCATAACATTGGTTCCTATATGATTAGATATCAGTGTTGGGTGGGCCATTCTGACTTAGGGTAATAATAAGCGCTGAAGAAGACCTACATGGAGGCTAGGCCTACAATGAGAATGAAAAACGACTGGCTTTGTAGAACTTCCTGTGACGAGAAGAATCACAAGATAGCACCCATGATGATCTAGTGATGATGATCCAGCAGAGATGATCTAGATCGAGTGACGATCAAGATCTAGGTGAAGATTACTTGAAGATGAAGATGACTTGAATATAGATATGACTTGAAGGTGAAGATGATGAGGACTCGATGCTGATCTAGATGATGCAGAGAAGAAGACTTGTGCCGATAAATTGTGTTGAGAGAATACCTTCCTAGTTAAGAGGGAGTGTTGATGTAATTGTAGCTTCAGAATTTATTCACTTGTATTTCTTATCTATTGTAACCCAATGTTTATTTTCGGATGTATTTGTAATGTGCTGAAGTCATTTCATGCCCCGAGGTTCCTATCAGGAGTTTCTATAATGTAAACAAGTCATGTCAAGTCAAGGTGGGTAACCCTCCTATTTTCTAAGGATTAAATTCCCTACAGTTATGGGGCACTAGGGTTATTAGACTCACCTAGTGAATTTGGCCTTGGTTGGCTTTAGTCAAGTCAAGAATTAGTATAAATAGAGAGCTATCCTCTCTATTTATCACACTCTCACTCACACTCAGTTGTAGTGCATAGCTAAGGAAGAGAAAGACACCGGGGCAAGGAAGAAAGAGGTTACTGCTGTTGGGAGATCATCTTACTGTTTTGGTTTTCACTTTTCATGTTGATTCTATCTCTAAGAAAGTTGTGGGGTTTTCTCCATTTATGGTTTCCCTGAGGAAAAGCATTGTGTTCATTGTCTCTTGTGTTTGATTGTTGTGCTTATTGTTGTCTAAGTTAAATATCCTAATGTTATGCTATCTTAATCTTAAAAATATAACAATATTCGAGCCCACCATTAGCACAAGGTGGGACAGAAAACCAAAATATTTAAAGGATGAATTGACTAATCAGTTGGTTGTTCTTTTAAAAAAAGATACCTTCGATACATTGAAGGTCCTAAATAAGTCTGGAAAACATATGAAGATTATCCGAGACCAATATAGGGTTCACCTAGAAAATAACCCTAGGTATGAGCACCCTCCAATGATTCCATCAAGGGAGTGGAAAGCCCTATTGGAATATGGAAAATAGAACGGTATGAGAAAAGCAAGAAAGATACCACCAGGAACAAGGAGGTATGCAATACATTTCACAATGTAATGGTAATCCTTATTATTCTTAGTTTTTATATCAAATTTGGAACAACGAATAACGTAATTAAACACTTAATTAGGCTGTCAAACACATCAAAGGCCACCAAGGAAAGATTGGTAAAAATTGGTCAACACAAGCTTGGGCCCGGTGGTCATTCAAATTTGGCAGCAAAATTTGTAAGTATCGAAAACCCGATACTGCAACCAAATAATATATATATAATTATTTTCATTTTATTCCAGTGAAAAATGTAAAATTAATGATTTCATGCAAATATGCACGATGACCAATTCAAAGAATTTCCCACTCAGGAAGACTTGACGTTTGGATTCCAACATGACTTTGAAGCCATTGTTGAACACCGAAGAATCTTGTATAAGCATACTGCATGATCTTTTGCTAATCCATCTCGTGCTTAGATATATAAAAGCTATATAGTTTAATGAAAACTTATTGATTCTCATGCAATTTATTCGTTATAAAAAACTAACATAAACTATTTATTCTGTTTTGAGTAGGAAAGTAATGATCTCGTTAATGTCAAGGATGTACACCAACGAGTCAAATATCATGCTTTGATTCCTAGTAATGAATTTATTAATATTCTACTATTTTGTATAGATAATTGTATATGATGAACATTAATTCTAATTCTTCACAATTTAACTGTAGAGCAGTTAGATGTAGGTAACACTGGCCAGGTTGAGCTAGGACACTATAATGATGATCATTATGGTGTGCCCACTCCAAGTAAAAAATCACCTTTGTAATGTTTTTTTTAATGAATTGCTTGTAATTATAAAAACAAAAATAAATCAATGAAACATTTTGACATTATTGCAGCAATTATGAACCCCTTGCCACAAGTTCAACCTGGTGAGCAATCCACTAGGGAGACCGATGAGAAAATTACAGAAAATGCACTTCTTGCTAAATATGTAAAGAGAAGAAAAGCAAAAGGAAGTGACTAAAGAAATTCTGAGTAATTCTTTTTTATAACATGATGTAGTGCATAGTTTTTTTGTCTATTTAATGAATGAATGGTTAAATGTGTGGTTTAATGAATGGTTAAATGATTTCTTTAATGAATGGTTTACTGAATGGTTTTATCAGCTATTGACTAAATGAATGGTTTAATGAAATTTTTTTCATCTATTGAGTGAATTAATTTGTAGTAAATTGTTATTTTCAAGTAGATCCATTGGGTTTGGGGAATTGAGAGTGATGTGAGGTGGGGGAGGGGCCATACGAGATTCCACCTTCACGTGGTTGGTCCTGTTTAGTAGATAATATTAAATTATTATCAAAACAGAGAGGATCTCAATGAAAGGTAAGGAAGTATATATTAAAAACAATTATTTCTATAATTATAGTATTTAAATTTTACTATTTCTATTTGACTCATACATTGGAGGTTGTTACACATAGTGTTGGAAACATTTTCATAGTTAAGAGGCAAAAAATGGCATTTTGATGTGATCGATGGAATTATATACATAGTTTTGTGGGTCACCATGTTTCCTTAAGTGATCTCTTATTACTAATTAATTTACTTGAATAGTTGAATAGTATTGTAATTTACATTGTAATAGTATTGTATTTATTTAGATTGCTTTTGTTATTTTCATAAAAAGACAAATATTTATTTAATGGGTCCTAACATGAAACTATTGCAACATGAAAATATTTGTAGCATGTTGAATGATTTTTTGAAAGGTAAAGCAGAAAAAGACAGTGAGAAGCTCCACAAATCAAGGTAAGTTGTAACAAAAAAAATTATAAATAGTATAGGAAACATATTCCTAATTCTCATCCATATTTTGCTTCACTTAATTTGATTTTCATTCCATACTTTCTCAATTTCTACCATTCTTCATTCCTTATAATTTTAACTTGCTTGAATTGATAATAAAATATATCAAATATGCATAGAAATTATCAAATATGCTTAGAAGTCCAAAAGCATGGACAACATGTTTTGTTTCCTTAAAATGTTATGGTTCCTTGTTATCGGTTTTGAATAGTTTTATTTGTATTAGACTCGTTGTCAAAATAATAGATACGTTTCTTGAATCTTATTAGATTGCAGATACAAACTTAGGGTTTCCCCACATCTCTATATATGGTCAAAAGTGATCATATCAAAGAGATGTGAATTTTCATTGACCTATATAGCCAAGGCTGTAAAGTCACTTTATGGATTTGTTTATTGTTCTTCATCCACATAATCACCAACATGGAATCTCCATAGAATTTAAGTCAATCAAGACCTTTCACAAGTAATAGAGATCTTCTCACAACAAAACCTCTCTCTTGATTAGATGATACAACTTGATCAGGTGATACAATCCAAAGGAGGAGGTTAAATCCAAAAATCCTATAGCTTAAGGCAAGTAGTAATAACATTATATTTTTCATAGTTGAGCCAAATTCAGATTAATATGGAACCATATCTCTGAATTTTCCCTTCTAAATGGACCAAAGAAAATAAATATTCAGTAACAAAGAATGTTTCTTATATAACCCTCATCAAGCCATTCTTTTTGCATAAAGGGTGGAAAACATTTACATTTTCCAACTATTGGCCTTAGATTTTTCCACATTGGTTGTTTTGGTAACCAAACATATTGATTAACCAAGTATTTTGAGGTAATAAAATTGGAGTCACATAAGTTACATTAAATGACATATCCCTCGTACTAGGTTATACAGAACCTCATTAGTCTATGCAATATTGTCCTATGATTTGAAGCCTCAAACCCTAATTCTTCCACTCTTACATCAGCATAACCATTAATACTTCCACGTAGCATCAAGAATACAATAACTCTATGATATTCTCCTATCCTTACATACCAAAAGAATAAATATCGAAAAACATACAAGGTGTTAAATCTACCCTCCATGTATTCTACTAGGGTAGAAACCTTAGTGTTAAAACAATATACACAATAACCATCATTGGAAATGGTGTATTCTTCTGTATGGTATGCATGTATAAAACAAATATTATTCATCACAAAAAAATATAACATCACAAGTGAACAAGCTCTTCAATAACATCTAAGACATTTATCATCCCTTGTATTCTCCTAAGGTTTCCAATATAGTAAAGAAAAAAGCATTCAAAATGTAAATTACTTGGATTGGAAAGATGCACATTCTAGATAAAGAAGCCTAAATTGACATGGGAATTTTTTCCTAGGACAAGGATTTATGTCTAACAAAGGCCATTGTACCCATAGGGGGAACATTTCTTAGTGCAAATTCATGCTAACTTGTATAAATATAGGAATTCTAACTTTTAATGTGATTTTAAAATTTCACTTCCAGCCAAAGGCTTCACATATTGAATTCTTATGAATATTCAACCATTGTATGATCTTGAATATAAATTATAGTAGAAAAATATGGACGATATTTCACTTTACATCAACCCCAATCCACTATGAATTTCAAGAGTAATGATATCAAATGTATTCCAACAAGTTTTAGGTATTTTAGGCATACATTTATAAAGCTAAACCATATTTGAAATCACTTTCATTAATGTATATTTACAATATTAAGTATTCCTTATTATCTTTAAGGTGTTTGTCAAATCACTCAACAATTTCAACCCTTAATATGTCAAATTAGCATGATCAATAAGTTTTTAAAATTACTTAATCAAGAAGACAATGAAAAATGAAAGTAAAATATGCAATTACATTGGTATTGGATACATGAAAACTTCATATATGAGTTTTTCATAATTAAGTACATGTTCATGCCACAACGTTTTCACCAAGATGGTACAATTTTTCAACCTCTCCAAAACACTCGCAAGGGAAATGATGAAAACCCTATCCACAACCAAATATCTCGAACTAGCAAGCACCAACATTAAAAAGTCCTATTTGGCTTCGACAACATTATTTTCTCACAAACTCTCCACATTAGCAAGGTTGTATTCCTTAGGGTTTTCAAACCCTATCCATGTTAATTCGTATATGTAGGTGGAAAGAAAAATCTAGTGTTGGCCTCCAAATATAATTTCCTGTCGTAGGGTTTGAATCCTCAAACCCTAATTATTCAACTCTTGCATCATCATAAGCATAAATACTTCCACGTATAATTAATAATACAATAACTCTATGATATTTTCCTATCCTTACATACCGTAAGAATAAATATCCAAAAACATACAAGGTGTTTAATATACTCTCCATGTTTTCTACTAGGGTAGAAACCTTAGTGTTACAACAAGATACATAATAACCATAATTGGCAATGTTGTATTCTTATATAGGGTTTTCATGTATAAAAAAATCCTTAGTCATCACAAAAAAAACCTAACATCAAAAATGAGAAAGCTTTCCAAGAACATCTAAGACAAGTCTCATCCTGTGTCTTCTCCTAAGGTTTCCACATGAACCCTAAGTCTCCAAGACAAATACCATGAAGGGTACATAAAATAAGAACAAGTTTCCCTACAAATAACCAACATGGAGAACCCACATGGAGCACTCTACAATCTAAGGTTGTGCATGCAAAGATAGGTTTTTTTTCCAACAATGAAAGTGAGATTCCATCCAAGTCAAGATAGTGGGATCAATTACCCTCCTCCAATATGGTTTGGTCTCCAATAGGGTGTTAGTCCTATACTCCCTCTTCCAAGTTGTCTTGGTGTCCAAGTTCCCTTGTGTAAGTCATTTCTTTAATTGTGTGTCCAATTCCTTCTCATATACCCATTGCTACTCTAATATATACCAATGTCGTTAATAAGCTCCCATTCTCCTCCTCAATATATGTGCTTGGGTCCATCACCAACATCCATGAATTATGTTTTAATTGTATGGCAATTTAAGGTAATTTCTTGCACACAAGCTTGTGGTGCCATTTTTGGATGATGTTGTGAAATGTTTTACAAGGAAAACATAATGTCATAGTGGTATTTGGTGGAAAAAATAGTAAAGAAAAAAGCATAAAAAATGGAAATTACTTGCATTGGAAAGATGCAAATTATGGAGAAAGAAGCAAGAATTGACATGGGAATGTTTTCCTAGGACAAGGAGGTAGGCTTAACAAATGCCATTTTACCCATAGGAGGAACATTTCTTAGTGCAAATTCATGCTAACTTGTATAAATTTGGAAATTCTAACTTTTAATGTGATTTTCGAGTTTCACTTCTCACCGAAGGTTTCCCATATTCAATTCTTATGAATATTCAACCTTTGTAAGATCTTGAATATAAATTATTATATAAAAATATGGCATACATTTCACTTTACATCAACCCCAATACACTATGAATTGCAAGAGTAAGGATATCAAATGTATGCCAACAAGTTTTAGGTATTTTAGGCACACTTTCCTAAAGCTAAACCATATTTGAAATCGCTTTAATTATTGTATATTTACAATATTAAGTATGTGTTATTATATTTAAGGTGTTTTTCAAATCACTCAACAATTCAACCCTTAATATGTCAAATTAGCGTGAACAATAAGTTTTTAAATTTAATTAATCAAGAAGACAACGAAAAATTAAAATCAAAATGCAATTACATTTGTATTGGATAGGTGAAAAAATCATATAAGAGTTTTTCATAATTAATTACACATACATGCCACAATGTTTTCACAAATATGGTACAATTTTCAGCCTCTCCAAATCCCTCGCTAGGGAAATCATGACAACCCTAGAAACCACCAAATATCTCCAACTAGGAAGCACCAATATTAACAAGTACTCCTTGGATTCAACAACAATATTGTGTCACAAACTCTCCACATTAGCATGGTTTTATTCCTTAGTGTTTTCACACCCTAGCCATGTTAAATAGTATTCGTACGTGGAAAGAAAAAATATATGGTTGTCCTCCAAATATACCATCATGTCCTAGGGTTTGAATCCTCAAACCCTAATTCTTCCACTAATACATCATCATACACATAAATACTTACATGTAGCATCAATATTACAAGAACTCTATTATATTTTCATATCCTTACCTACCATAACAATAAATATCCAAAAAACATACAAGGCATTAAATATACTCTCCATGTCTTCTACTAGAGTATAAAACTTAGTGTTACAATAAGAGACATAATAACCATGATCGGAAATGGTGTATGCTTCTCTAAGGTTTACATGTATAACACAAACCTTGGTCATCACAATAAAAATCCTAACATAAAAAATGAGAAATCTCTCCAAGAAAATGTAATACGTTTATCATCCCTTGTCTTCTCCCAAGGTTTCCACATGAACCGTGAGTCTCCAAGACAAGTACCATGAAGGGTACAAATGATGAATGATTATGAGAAATTTATCAACCCTTATATATGAATGTAGGTGAGCGAGGATAACATAAAATAAGGACAAGGTTACCTACAAGTGACCAACATGGATAACCCACATGTAGCACTCTACATTCCAAGGATGTGCCTCTCAAACTAGGGTTTTTCCCAACGCTGAACATGAGATTCAATAGGGTATTATTATGTATGTATGTATTATTATGTATGTGTATATTAGATTATGTGTGTATTATTATTATATATGTATCTATTATTATGTATGTGTAAATTTGATTTATTATGTATGTATATTTATTAGTTATTATGTATGTATGTGTCATTCTTATAAACAAAACAGAAGTATTCTTCATCTCACAAATAAATCCTTGTATAGTCTTCATTCAGTTGCAACTGCAATGAATTGAAACAATTCATTGCAAATTGTTAACCAAAAAGTAGGAAAATGAAAAACATGTTTGTAAATGTATCTAGAAACAAGAAATGGCTTTCAAATTATTCAAAAACATACAGTTGCAGTATCATTTACCCCCTCTCCATATTTGATGTACAATTCATATTTCCTATTATTTTGTTGGGAAGAAATCACAATTTCTAGAATAGATTTGAAAGAGTAGTTGTTTGTTGATCTTGAAATGCATCCTACAGTCTCAAAAAACCTGAGATATTGCTTCAACACAAGTCTATGGCCAACATAACAAAATGCAATACTTTGACTCTCTTCTATCACATATTCCCTAATTTCTAGTTCCAAAATTTTATATTCATACGCTTCTACTAGGAGTAAAGTGTTCAATGAAACAAGAAACAATAATATATTCATATTCAATGCATCGTTAGTTGACCGTCTCTATCTACTAGGTCAACATGTATCAATTGTGTTTTATTGGTGAAATTGAACTTTTTCTTTTTGTAGGTCCATAGAAAAAGACAATATATCATTAAAACACATTTGTATATGGTGTTGGAAAAAGTTGCAAAATAGAGGATGGTAGTTGCAATCCTTGTTAAGTCCTAAAACAAATGGGGACACCAACTTATTAACAGTAAAACATAGGGTTTGTAAAAAATCTTATTTTCTTTGGCTCTATCAAATTATATAGATTTATGAATAAATGAGAACATTATTACCTTTTTGGGTTCTCATGATAAGGATTCTCTGACATATTTTCTTTGGACTTGTTTCCATTAATACTGACAATAGCCATGATGCCACAGCAATTTCAATTGCATTAAATACAATTCCAAAAATTGTTGAAGATGTTACACGTACCTATTGTGAGATTACTTTGTTTAGAAGACTATATGGATTTAACCCATACATAAAACAATTTATCATAGGCATGGAAACAAGAAAAGACTGAAACACAAATCTACATATGAATATTGCAAATGTTTTATTGTTGTTTGAACTAGTTATTGGAACTAAGATATATTCCTTAACCTAAAGAACAACAATAAGATGATTTGGTTATGTTTTTTATAAAATAGCATTTTCATTTACTACAGCCATGAAGATTAAACAAAATATAGAACATTTAGAAAAATAAGTATTTGTGAATATTTTCAAAGGAGTTGAAAGGAAAATGCTATGTTAATATGTCCAATAACCCTCAGAGATATGGAATTGGACATTGTCAGCCGATAGAGTTGTCAACAAATGTTTAATAAAAGATCCAACATAGGTTTTTGGTTTTTTTGTATGAAATATGAACTTATGACTTTACATTAATGATACAAATTTCTTTTGTGCATTGCTGCTTTGCAACATGTGCAAAATTCAAGTCGTCAATACTTATAATGTGCTCATTTTGGCAAGCGTCCTTTCAAACTTGTAGGAAATTGTGTTAGAGTAAAAAAAATTCTTGCTAAAATATCTAAGAATCTCTTTCAGTTTGCGATTGACAAAGATCTCCACAAAATATGACAACAATATTTCCACAAAGAGAGGTCAAAGTGTGCATTATTTCTCGTAGCCTTTTGTCAATATTACATAACATTTGAGAACCGTTAGTGAGACCTCATATACTAGTAACAACCAAAGTTATTCAAATTGCTTACTCAATAGATCTAATATCCCAAATCTTAATGGAAGCATGTTTGAAATACCCAAGGAAAATGAAAAGTTGAATTTACAGTTATTCCATTTTCAATGTGTACAACTCTTCCAATGAAAGAAATTGTGATGACATTTATTTCTAGGGGATAACGATGAATTTATTTGTTGTAGAGGCACACTAATCTTTGGTAAATTGATTTTGCAACGGATTTTTTTCCTACTACTGCACCTACATTCAAGAACAAATGAATTGCAATGATCAATTCATTTTCCTTTCTCATGATGATTTCTTTTATTACTGATTGTTGATCTTTGTTAAGTTTTTCTCTAATGTCATGATACTCTTATTTTATCATGATGTAAGGTTGTTTAATAGACTTGAAGGAATTATTAGAGCTAGTTCTAGGTTTTATAGTAAGTATATTATGCATAAGATCATTTTTTATGTCATATTTGTCAACTATGGGTAAATCACTTTGTTCTTGCTCCAATGTTTTGATAAAAAATAGTTGTTCATTTCTAGATTCAATTGTTTTATAATATTTTTCAATGTCACCACTGGTTTTTTTAGTGACAAATTGTTTTTCAATGTGATCCACTAATAGTTTTTGTGATAAATATGCTTTGAACCATGTTTCATAGTTTTTTTTTGTTTTTCCACAACATTTACAGTTTCTATATAAGCGATAAACAACATCATTTTCTCCCTAAAAAGTTGTCTTGGTCTTTATGCTCATTTCATTGAATATAGCGTATGGAAGAAGCACGTTTTATTTTCATGGTAGTAGAAGTTCAAGATGTGTAATAAGAATAATACTCAACTAAAAACATATGTTCAAGGTTAATAGGTCTTGACATATGCTTGTCACAAATGAAGAACACGTGATATGTTATGAATTGTTAGTTTTTTGTCACAACAAATTCGAGTTCTTTATGACATATGTTATTTTTTCGTCTGGTGCACTGTTAAAGAATATTGGTTTTATAGAACTTGAGTACAATGGAAAATAAATAAAAAGGAGAACAACTTGTCATCTTGACATATGTTACATGTTCAGAAGTGAATTTCCAATTTTGTGAATTGTTTCAATTTTCCTGTCATTTTTTTTGTTAGTAAGAAGGATAATTCTATTATAGTACAAAATGGTGTTACAAAAAGAAGTACAGTCAGGCCTCATTTGCTAGCAGAGCTAGACAAAACCAGCATTCGAGGAAATTTCAATTTAAAATGGGCCTTCCATAAATAATACAAATTCCATGTCATCATGTATTAGCCAGTCAAAATGTTTTAAAATTCAAAAAGGGAGCACCTATTAAACCATTTTTTAATATAAATTTAGGGATAGGTATCATAAAAAAAAACTACTTTTTTTGTTCGTATTTTTGACATATCTCCTTGTGGTTTTACTCAAATTTCGATCGGGAGAGCTCATTCGATGTGGAATCAAATTCTGCATCCAACGAGTACCCACTCGGCATACTTTTTACATGCCCTGCTACCCCAAAAACAAGGAATACCTAAAAAAACATGATGATGGCATCATCATCACACTTTTTAAGGTATTTCTTGTTTTTGGGGTAGTAGGGCCTGTCAAAAGTATGTCGAGTGGGTACTTGTTGGATGCAGAATTTTATCTCGCATCCAATGATCTCTCTTGATCTAAATTTGAGTAAAAACACAGGGATATATGTCAAAAATACAAACAAAAAAGTATTTTTTTCTTTTCTTCCTCCAAAATTAATAAATATTATTCTATTATTTTAACTATTAATTTATTAATTTTGCTTAGGAGGCCCATTTTAAGTTGAAATTTACTCTAATTATTGGGCACAATTAGGGCTCAGAAGGGTTGTCCCCAAATATGTAGACTAAAAAAGGAAATAATATAGACATTTACATAATGAGAGCCCATAGAACTGGCTTCATTCAAATCCAAATTAACAACTGATACTGGAACCATCCTAAAATCCTTCAGAGTAGACTAAAGGCCTTCAGAAGTAACATAAAACTTAGACCCAACCAATGCACAGAGAAACAAAAACCTATAATACCCATCTTAAATCCGGTAAATGGGTCGCACTAGGTACACCCCAAAACATTGGACCCTCTTAACCATCATATCAAAAATGGGTCTACAGTTAGTCTCCAGATATGTAATACTGTCATCGCCTTCCCTTAATCAAATCACAGAGGAATACTTCATCAAAACTTACAATGAACCAAGCATAAGTCCATAAAACACAATACCCGATACCTCATCTTCCCATAGCCAGGTTTGATCTTGGGGGGTGTTCCTCTTGATGATAATGCAGAGTACTTTCCCCCTCATTGGCAGGAAAGTTAGCATGGGTATTCACCAAGGTAGTTGATATTTCCCCCGGACTACCTAGAATCTTCATGGTAATCTGGTCTAGAAGGCAGAACCCAGCCACGCTTTCTTGTTTCCCCCTCTTGATGAGATCTAGAGCCTCTCGAACCCCTTTAGCAATATGAAACTTTGCTTGAATATCGCATGCAAGAATAATACGAGCAATCCAGAATGGGTTGATCATTAGGGGTCTACCCTCAAGGTCCTAGAACTCCTTGCGGATGTCTATTTCCTTGATGGAAATGAAAGCTTCAATTGCCAATGGCTTCTCCGCCATGTATTGGTCGGCCTAGTTAAAGGGTCGCAGTGAGGGGTATTCATCAATTTTTAGAAGAGCATTTATGGGGGTGGGGATAGCTGCACTATTACCTTCACCTCTGTTGTTTCCCCTCTGATAGTTGCAAACTATCCAATAGTGTGGAATTGTCATAACACACAGAATGATACTTAGAACCAAGGGGATCCAAGTCACAACCAAGAGTGATAACCTGCAATCGCTTCGAGCCAAATTTATAGACCACAAGCCCTTCCTCCAAAAAATGAGTGCAATGAAACTGCTTGTGCTTTTTTACTTAATCTCCATCATTCCATGCCCTTCACCGCACTTCATCAAATCTCTGATACCATGCTTGAGATTCGCCACCTTCTGCTGCATTGAATACCAGTTGATACAGATATCTGAGACATTCTTTGCTCTTACAATATAAGACATGGGAAATGTACCTTCATACTCACATTTTTTTCCCACTTCTTCCCTTCACACGGATTAACCTATGAATTGATCCTGCACATAGATGGAAAGCTTCGTTGGTTAAACGGTTCACCTACTGGCGGCCGATCCATATGTTGCATCCATATGATTCGTACCTTCACCATGTGTTTAGGTGAGTGGTAAATTGGTCCCACCTATCAATCAGGATAGCTCACGAATTTCCACACCTTCCACTACTACTCTTGAGGGCTCATTAATTGAGGCCGATAAGATGGCTGGCATCATTCCAAATGAGTTGGAGCACCAACTTTCATTCACCTGCTGCGAGTTGGGATGTGTTTGGGCCATTCTGTAATTGTGATATCTAGCCTTCCTTTGAGGCAGTGGTTTGTTTTGAAGATAGACACTACTTTTTCCTAGATGGAGATGATTGATAGTTTCATTGTTATCCTCACACATACAACATCTAGAGGGACCAATTATTCCCCTTATTTGTAGGTTATCCCATGTGAGGATGCAACGTTTTATCACAAGCCAGCAAAAAACTGTGACCTTTGGCCACCATCGTCCTTTCCATAATTTCCCCCATTTAGCTTCGGGTTCAATATTTTGGGTCCCTGTTATTAGGCCTAGGGATTATTTGGGGTTGAAATTACCTATGTTAGAGTACCCCCATCTGAGCTTATCTGGACCATCATTATTTGCGATTCTTCTGGAGTTGAGCTCTGCCATGAAATATTCTCTGTCTTCCCCTGGGGCTTGTGATTGCCACCAATTATCGTCTTTCCATGTCCTGCATAGTTGATCACTATTTTGGGTTTCCTAGAATTCATCCACCATACTCCAGGCATGATTCAGAAGGAAAGATCTTAGAATGGGGGAGTCCTCACTATATGTTAGCACCAGATCCTGGTTCCATGCATCACTTTCAAATTGTGTTGTTCAGCCACCCCTCACTTCCCAAAATTTGTGTTTCTGAACTAGACCTCTGTTTTCCTGCACCGCTTTCCATATACTAGACCTTGGTAGGTTTTCTCCGAAATAAAGAAAGGATTGCCTAGGCCATAAAGGAGCATATTTTAGGTGTGAAAATTTGGGCCATGGATCCTCCTCGTAATTTATCCATCTCCACCATATTTTGGCACTCATTACTTTGTTATTGTCTAGAGGATCCCGTAGTCCCAAGCCTCCAATTGCCTTCGGGGTGCCACATGGTTTTCCAATCGACCAGGGTCCATTTCCTATGCCCTTCCAATCCTCCCTAGAGGAATTTCCTCTACATATTTCTGATTTGTTTAATAAATTATTTTGGGGCTGCAAGAACTGAAAAAATATATAAGGGCATGGCTTGTAAAATCAATTTCACCAGTATGAGTCTGATCAAGAAATTAAGGGCTTTGTAGGTCAATAGGTTGAGCTTTTGTTTGATTTTATCCAACAATTCCTTCCAAGATATATGTCTAATGGTTGATTCTGCTAATGGTGCTCGCAGATATTTAGATGGAAGTCTTCCTTCCGAGAACTCTGGGATTTTGAGAATATTCCTTTTGGTGATCCTCAGTTTATTGAAGAAGTAAGTTTGATATTTTTCCTTGTTGATTTCCAGTCTGCTTGCTTCCAGGAATGTGTTCAGACAATATTTGATACCCCTGGCCTCCTAGACTGAAGAAGGTCCCATAAGCATGTTATCATCTACAAATTGTTGATGGGTTTGGGGTATCATCCCTTCAGTTAGAGATAATCCCCAGATTTTTTTTTTAGATCTTCTATTTTTTATCATCCTTCCTAATCCTTCAGCCGCAATCATGAATAGGAAGGGGGAGAGGGGATCCCCCTGTCTTATTCCTTCGAATGCATTGAATGGGTTTGAAGGGGATACATTGACCAAAATTGAGAAAAATGACGATGAGACTGTGTTCATTACTGAATTTGTCCAATCCTTTGAGAAGCCAAAAGCTCTGAGAATTCCTACCAAGAAATTCCAATTCAATTTGTGATATGCTTTTGAGATATCTAGTTTTAGGAGAATACCTAGAGTCTTTGTTGTTTTTAGTGAGTGAATCGTTTCATGGACCAAGATGATGTTATCCATGATATTCCTTTCCTCTACAAACCTAGCCTATTCCGTTGAGATGATGAGTAGAATTAGGGGCCTGAGTCAGTTTGCTAATACCTTTGAGATGATTTTGTAGACGAGATTACACAAAGCAATCAAACTAAGTTTCATAGGATCCTTTGTACCATTTTCTTTAGGGATGAGAGTTAATAATGTAGAGTTAAGAGCTCTTAGGATATTCCTTGTCTTCCTAGAGTTTTCGACCAAGTCCCATATTTCCTCCTTTAACCACTCCCAGCACGGATGTAAAAAATTTGTAGTGAACCCATCCATGCCCAAAGATTTATATTTTTCCATTTTCTTAACAACTATGTCTGCTTCTGATATCTCAATGGCTTTGCCCAGGATGTGATTGTGTTCATCCATGATAAGCTTGGGGACCTTTCGAAACAATTATCTCTGAGCTTCCTCTATGTCTTCTTCAAGTTCATGTAGAAGCTTAGCAAAGTAAGATTTCAAGGTGGTTTCTAATTCTTCTTGTGTTTCAGCTATGTTCCCATCCCCCATCTTCAATCTGTCCAGCTAGTTCCCCTATTTGTGTTGAATGGACGCTTTGTGAAAAAATATGGTGTTACATTCCCCTTCTTGTTAGAATAATCAACCCATAGTTTACCCATTTAGACATTAATTTAATTATTTCTGTCTTATTAGTCTAGTTCATGTGTCCCACCTTGTCCAAGTTGTCTATTACCTATGCATAGTGGTCAAAATTGCCTTATTTGACTCATGTAGCGCATGGGAAAGCCCAAGGAATCAAATCTACTTTATTCCTAGACTCCTAGGCACCCTTCTTCTTTTTCTGCTTTATTCCCTGCTTTTTCAGTGTTTTAAGGCAAATAGAAAAGCTAGACTAGGTGAGGTGAGCTAGTTTTTTGTCCTCTTCATCCACCACTCTTTAGCTTTCCTAAGCCATTTTGCTAATTCGTGAGCTCCATGACAGATTTGCGATCATCTTTTTACACCTATGGGGGATTTGCTTATTTTTAGTAAGCCTGCTTTATGCTAGATTCGAATTGCTCCTCGTGCATTTGAATCCCTGATGTCTGTTGTTTATTCAGCAACCTATTATGATACAGGGTTGGCTATTGTACACTGATTTAATATAGTTTAGTGTTCAGCTCCAATTTCAGTCTCTTTTGTGAGTGATTTTGCATGATCAATTGTTAATTGTTGTGAGTAAAATTAATCTATCACTGGGTTCAATTTCCACATGGTATCAGAGCACTTGTAGATTGTTTTCGCTCCTCCAAAATTGTTTTGCAGGTTCGACATCAGTGACTGGGAGCCTTCTACTAACAACCGGGACAGATTTTCTAAGCTATGGATCAATCACAGAAAACTATCTTGACTCCTTTCAATTTATTTGAATGGAAAGCATAGATGGAGATACTGTTGAGAGCGAAAGGCCTCTACAGGGTGACTATGGAAACAGAAGTAGAGCCTAATGCAGCTGTAGAGAAGATAAAATGGCACAACAGGAGGGATGAGGCCTATGGTCTCCTGTGTCTGAGTATTTCTAGAGACCTCCTTTTCCATCTTCATGGATTGACATCACCGAGTGAAGTATGGGAGAAGCTTTCTGATCTTTTTGGAAAGACAGATGAGATGAGGGGACATCAAATCGAAAATGAGCTGATTTCTCTGAGTCCAAATAGATTTGAATCCCTGCAGCTATATTTATCCAAGTTCAAAGCACTAGTTTTGCAGCTAAAACAATGTGGGATTGAAAAGAAAGATGATCAGCTCATACTTGCCATCCTCTCGAAGCTAGGCCCTGACTATTCAGTGTTTGTTTCAACCTTCTATGCCACAAAACTGACAGCTCAAACGTGGAAGATGCCTAGCCTTGCAGATTTCATGGAATCTCTCACACAAGAACAGGACAAGCTGGTGATGATGGGCACCATCAAACCATCCAAAGATCAAGCTTTGATTGCTGGAGATTTGAGGGTGGATTCAAAAAGAAAAAAGAAAGCTAAAAATCCACCTGAGCGAAAGAGAGATAAGAAACAGTCTCCGGAGGATCCACAAGGTCCCAAGAAGAACTACCAAAAGAAGAAAAACAAAGGTGAAATGAGCAAGTGCACATACTGCAATAAGGGCAACCACAATGAAAGATCTTGTATGAAGAAGCAAATAGATATGCTGACCCAACTCCTGGAGAAGAATGGCATCTCCCTTCTAGAAAGCTCAAAGAATAGAGAAGGAGGATCAAGTTCAGATGACAGAGAGAGAGTTCATGCTCTAGTTGTTGGCACATCAAGCTCACCCAGTTTTATCATTGATTCTGGAGCTTCAAGACACATGGTTTCAACTAAGGAGGCCTTCTCCTCACTGGAAAAGTCGAAAGGACCATCTATAGTACTGGAAGATGACTCTCTCACTGAAAGTTTGGGTAAAGGAAGGATAGATCTTGATCATGGTCAGTTTAGCAATGTGCTGTATGTGCCTGGTCTTGCCTCCAACCTCCTATCAGTGTACCAGATGACCCACACTGGGTGCCCTAAGAAAGTCATATTCTCACCTGATGAAGTTGAGATCACAGAGATCTCAACTGGTAGAGTCATTGCAAAAGGAGTTGTGAATCATGCTCAAAAGGTATACATGTTCTCACACTTCCTACCTTACTCAAACCCCTCTGCTCTTCTGATTCATGCTAATGAAGCAAGCAAGCTTTGGCATGAAATATTTGGCCACCTAAACTACAAATATCTTTCTAATCTTAGTGAAAAAGAGATGGTCATAGGGTTGTCGAAGATAAAATTTTCCAAAGGATTCTTCCAAGGTTGTATCCTAGGAAAACACCCAGAGCACAAATTTGAGAGAGCTAGTCATGAGAGAACCTCTACACCCCTCGAGCTGATCCACAATGATGTTTCTGGCCCATTCCCTCACATGTCCATGAGCCAGGCCAAATATGCATTGATTTTCATTGATGAATTTTCTAGGTATTGCTGGGTTCACTTCCTGAAACACAAGTCTGAAGTTTTTGGCCTATTCAAAGTATTTAAGGCTTTGTTTGAAAACCAGTCTGGAAGGAAACTCAAGGCCCTCAGATCTGACAATGGTGGTGAGTATGTCAAGTCTGAGTTTCTTAATTATTGTGCAGATGTAGGTATTCATATGCAGCATTCTATCCCTTACACACCACAGAAAAATGGTGTTGCTAAGAGGAAGAACAGATCACTGAAGGAGATGGAAACATGCATGATGGAGGCCAAAACTTTGCTAGCAAAGTACTGGGCCGAAGCTATCAACTGTGCAGCCTATATTCAGAATATGGTGCCTCACAAACAAATTGATGGCATGAATCCCTTCAAAGCATGGAGTGGGCACAAGCCAGATGTGACCTATTTCAGGATTTTTGGCTCAAAGGCTTGGGCTAGAATTCCAACAGAGAAGAGGAAGGCTTTGCAGCCCCAAATCCAAGAGTGTCTTTTTGTTGGATACTCTGAAGATTCAAAAGGGTACAAACTAATAAATTTGAGCACAAATAAATCCTTCATCGAAAGGTGTGTTCAGTTTGAAGAAGAAACCTTTGCAGCAGTGGAAGTTGGTGAAGCCTCTTCACCACCTGAACCTCAAGAAGTAAGTAAAGAGTTTGTTGAGCATGATGATTCTGTTTTTTCTGATGGATATGAGTTTATTGCAGACCCTAACAGCCCTACAAGGCCAAAATGGGCAGCCAAGACACTACATGCAGCAGGAGAGCTAGGTGGGGATCCCAATGACCCAAGGAGGACTAGATCTCAGTTTGAGAGTGGTCTTTGCATGAAGGATCCTATGTTTGCTGAAAAATTCTATTTGATGGTGGAGTCTGATCCTAAAAAATATGAATAAGCAGCAGGATATCCAATATGGATAACAGCCATGAAGGAGGAGTTCAGCTCACTCCAAAAGAGCAACACATGGGAGCTAGTCGATCTTCCCCCAGGGAGAAAACTAGTACAGTGTAAGTGGGTCTATAAGATCAAATTTGCTGCTGATGGTTCACCACTGAAGTACAAGGCCAGATTGGTAGCTAAGGGATACTCATAGGTTCATGGCATAGATTACAATGAGACCTTTGCCCCAGTGGCAAAGATGGATTCCATCAGGCTAGCCTTAACCATTGCAGCCTCAAGGCAATGGGAGGTACATCACATGGATGTAAAATGTGACTTCCTGAATGGAGATATAACTGAAGAGATATATATGTAGCATCCTCAAGGTTTTTCTGCTAACCCTTCTCTTGTGTGCAGTTTGAGAAAGTCATTGTATAGGCTAAAGCAAGCCCCCAGAGCTTGGTATGCCAAGATCGATAGCTTCTTGCTATCATTGAATTTTGTTCCGTGCAAATAAGATCCAAATGTCTATTTGAAGTTAGTTAATGGTTCATTAATTATCATTTTGTTATATGTTGATGACCTCCTCATTACAGGAAGCTCAAAGGCTGATATTGATTCCTTAAAAGGAGCTATGAACCAAGCCTTCTCCATGACAGATTTGGGGCTTTTAAGTCAATTTTTGGGGCTTGAGATTGCTCAAACCAAAGCTGGAATCAAGGTGCACCAGTCCAAATATGCCTTGGAATTGCTGAACAAATTCAGAATGAAGGATTGCAAAGCAAGCAAAACTCCTTTCCTTTCAGGAGTGAAGCTGGAAGAAGCTGATTCTTCACCTATGGTAAACAATACACTGTATAGGCAATTGATTGGATGTTTGTTGTATATGACACATACTAGACCTGATATTTGTTATGCAGTAAGTGTGGCTTCTATATTCATGGATCAGCCTCAAGATACCCATTGGAAAGCAGCCAAAAGGATCCTTAACTTTGTTCAGGGAACAAGGACACATGGGATCTTCTATAAAGCAAAATCTGATCTTGATTTGATGGGAGTTACTGACAGTGATTGGGCAGGTAATAGCACAGACAAAAAGTCCACATCAAGATATGTGTTCATGCTTACAGAAGGGCCAATCATCTGGTCAAGCAAGAAACAGAGTGCCATTGCACTCTCATCTACAGAAGCAGAGTACAGAGGAGTTGTTAATGCAGCAACTCAATGTTTATGGTTGTAGGGTTTACTTGGAGAGTGTGGCTTCGAATCAAAGTACTCAAATACCATCTACTGTGATAACCAAAGTACCATTCAAATCTGCAAACATCCAGTTCAGAAGCAAAGAACCAGACACATTGATATCCATATGCATTACATCATAGAACTTGTGCATGATGGCACCATTCACCTACTCTTCTGTTCATCTTCAGAACAAGTAGCTGATATCTTCACCAAAGAATTTTGTGAGAAGAACTTCAGCAATCTCAAATAACTACTGGGGATTGCTGATCATGATGTGAAGCATGAGTGAAGACAAGATTCTACAATTTTGTTTTACAGTCCATGTTTAAGGGAGGATTTTCCCAAGTTGGTTTTGCCTCTTTCCTTGTTTTAAATGGACATGCAGTATGTAAAGGGTGACTAAGCCTTGTTGCTAGGCCTTATAATTTTCTGATATATTACTCATAAGTTAGGATTAAGGGGGGGTGTTAGAATAGTCAACCCATAGTTTACCCATTTAGACATTAATTTAATTATTTATGTCTTATTAGCCTAGTTCATGTGTCCCACCTTGTGCAAGTTGTCTATTACCTATCCATAGTGGTCAAACTTGCATTATTTGACTCATGTAGTGCATGGGAAAGCCTAAGGAATCAAATCTGCTTTATTCTTGGCCTCCTAGGCACCCTTCTGCTTTTTCTGCTTTATTCCCTGCTTTTTCAGTGTTTTAAGGCAAATAGAAAAGCTAGACTAGGTGAGGTGAACTAGTTTTTTGTCCTCTTCATCCTCCAATATTTTCTCCATGAAAAAGCATGTATGAGCTTCCATTCCACCACTCTTTATCTTTCCTAAGCCATTTTTCTAATTCGTGAGCTCCATGACAGATTTGGGATCAACTTTTTACACCTATGGGGGATTTGCTTATTTTTAGTAAGCCAGCTTTATGCTAGATTCGAATTGCTCCTCATGCATTCGAATCCCTAATGTATGTTATTTATTCAGCAACCTATTATGATACAGGGTTGGCTATTGTACACTGATTTAATACATTTTAGTGTTCAACTCCCATTTCAGTCTCTTTTGTGAGTGATTTTGCATGATCAATTGTTAATTGTTGTGAGTAAAATTAATCTATCACTGGGTTCAATTTCCACACTTCTTGCATACATTTGACTCTCACTGTCCAACCCAGTAGAATTCCTCCTGTTGTTCTCTTAGGTTGAATTCCTGTAAGAGAATATTTTCGTGTATCCTTACCTCCTCCGAGAATCCCATACTCATCCCTTGAGCCTGGTTCATCTTCATCTTACATTCTAAATCCTGTTTTACTTGAAATATGTTTCCAAAGGTTTCCTTGTTCGATTTTTTAATATTAGGTTTTAGGAGTTTAATTTTTAGTTGAAATTGATACATACAAGTGCCTCTAATGAGCACGAGCAGAATTTAGGTTGCGTATACAAGTTTTTTTTGTCTAGGTTCCTGATTGGGTTGAAGTCTCCACCAAAGATCCAAGATTTGTCTTCAACAATTTCTTTGATGTTGGCTATTGATTCCAGAAAGCCCAATTTCTTCTTTTCCCTCGAAGGTCCATAGACATTTATCACAAGTACTTTTATTTTGGTACCTAAAATATGAAATTCTATAGAGAGAGTAAATGGGATTGCTAGAAAACCTGAGAGGTTAACCTCTCATGGATTCCATAAAATTCCCAACCCACCTATTGCCCCTCTGGCATCTATCGCAATTGATTGATAGCCATTCCATACTTTTCAGGCTATACCTGATAGTTCTTCTCTTGTACATTTTGTTTCTTGTAGAAAGACGATCCGAGATTTTTCTTTCTCAATCCTTCTTCTAAGAAGACCGATTTTCAAAGCATTGCTGCAGCCTCTAATATTCCAGGATGTAATCCACATCAAGACTATGTTAAATGGACGGGAAGTGGGAAACATCTATAGTTGGATACTGCCTTGACGCCACCCGTTTCTCTCCTATTTCTTTAATTTTTTGTACATTTCTTGGCCTTCCTCACTTTTCGTTTTTCTGGTTTTTCTTTCCATCCATGACTTTGAGGGATTCTATAACTACTCCTAAGGATTTCGAGTTTTTATCTTGAATGAGCACTTTCTCCTATAGGGAGACTTGTTGTGGGGGAACCTGTGTTGGGATTTTGTTTGCGTAGGCATCTTCCATACCTTCTAGATCCATATTACCTAACTCCATGTCTTTCGATGTAGGCTCAGTTGATCCTGAGACTGTCTTGATACCCTCTTATTGGCTTTGGATACTATGGTCTAAAGGGGTTTTGACAGTTTCTCGTTTATTTTTGTGTCTCCTCTGACTCCTTCCCCTGGTGGTCTTTATTCTTTCTGCTATGTTGTTCTTGTTTATTCTTTTCCCTATTTTGGTCTTCTTTATTGTTTTACTTAGTCTACTTTTTTCGTTGGGATTCTTTGCCGATTGGCTCATCTTCTTGGAAGATCTCATACCGATTCTTGGTTTTCACTCTTTTATTTTTTTGAGGTCTCGATGTCTTCCTTTCTTGTCATTTCTTATTTTGGGTTTTGGTAAATCCATCATCATCTTGGTTGTCGTGATCCTTCTTCCCTTCTTGTCTTTTTTTTTTTAGGGAAATCCTAAAATAGATGTATGTGCCCATGGAATCTTTACATCGGAATGGGATATGTTCGTAATCTATTGCCTAGAACCTTTCCTCATCTTCCCATGTTAGTTCAATTCCATCTGGTAGATATCTAGAAATGTCAAGGTAGATACAAATTCTGGCATACGATATGTATTCTCTTTCTCTGGTTTTCTTTGAAACTTTGATGAAATGCCCCAGCATATTCCCTATATGTGTTAACATTTATTCCTTTTAGTATTTCATTGGTAGAGAATACATTCTTATCCATACTAAATCAATTGTGAGGTTTTCATTGTCAGGATTGAATCTCTCCTTCCACGGTTTGAGAAACAGGTTCACCAAATTATAGAAGTAGGGGCCATTCTCAAAAATTCTTGTTCGGTCTTCTTCATTAAAGAAGATTATCATGAAGAACCCTTTGGCTCCCAGCTGAACATCATAGTGTCCTTGGGGTTTCCACGTGGTGTTTATCCACCAGACCAAGGTCTTTTCTATGGGCCAAATCCCCACACAATTTCCTATTAGAGTGCATTCTTTCATGTACTGGATGTCTTCTTTGACTTGTTCTGATTTGATCTGTAGTTTTGGAACCATCTTGGATTTCGGGATGCATTGTCTTGTCCTTCTTGTTCCCTGATTCTCTGTTTCCTCCTTACTGACCCGACTAGAACCTTCTCCATCTCTAGTCAAGTCAATCGAGCTTACTATTCCTTTCCCCTTTTTAGTTTCCATTCCCGAGATAACAGAGTGGATTGCAGGTCCCTCCTCCAAGGTTGCACTCATCCCACAATCCCTCTCCCCCCATTGAGGAGTAGGAACCATATTTACCTTCCTTACTTGGACGTCTCTGTCCTACTTGTATTCTATATCACCTTCCTCCTTGGTATCCACACCCCCAACCTCACATCAAGTTGTAGAACTCTTAAGTTTTCCTATCATTGTTTAGTAAACATTGTTCCCTTATTTTCTTAAGAGAAGATGCCACCGTGGGATATTATTTTGTGATTTAATAACTACAATATGTTACTATAGAATAGGCATCAAAGATAAATTGTGCATTTGTATTTAGTGGAAATATTAAACAAGAGTTAACCTTGAACATATTTTATGAGCGATAGACTAGAGGAATCCTAAGACTCGATTTTGCACAACCACATATGAAAATACCAATCTAATTTGCTCATTAAAATTATCCAGTAATTAGAGACCTCCAACTACAAATTGATGTCGGAAAATTATATGTTAAATTGAAAACGAAAGATACAGGGAGATTCAAAACCTGGACTCATGGAGTTACTAGCTTGTCCTAAACCCTGCGCGAAAGGACTACCTTTAAATCATGTTTCCAGCAACTCATTTAGGAAAAATTGTATGGGACTGAACGATTTATGTAGCGTAGAGTTATGAAAGCTCTCTTTTTAATTTTGGGTTTCATAAAATTTTATATTTGGATTTATTTGGAAGAAAAACATCTCTCACTTTCGGACGGTGTAGCTATCATTGTTGGGCCCTAGAATTTTTCATTTTTCCACCACTTATCGACATATATTTCATCCATTTTCTTTCCATTATCTCCCATTTATCATTCCATGTTCCATCCATTTGTTGTAACTATGCATAAAACAACATACTACTTCCATTGATGTTTTAAGTTGTTAATAATGATTATTTTCCTTTATCTTTGATGAATTGAAGACTATTATGCATAATTTTACTAATGATGATTTGTGGAGTGATTTGTCACATACAGAACGCTCATAGCCAGCTGTTACAACCTTAACTGAAAATACATGCCACATAAGAAAACCTATATTCGCATCTCAATTTCCGGGAATATGGAAATGAATATCGAAAATCCGAGATATGGGTTTTGTTCGTAACATCCTCATTTACCTGATTCGTGAGGAAGTTTCCAAACAAAGTGATAGTTTGTGATATATATATGGTTCTTTGGGAGGGTATTTTCCAGATTTACTATTGCGGCTGGTTCCAAAGTTGCCAGCAGTTACAGCCATGTTTCAGCTATTACAGATCACAAGTTGGGGGTTCAGTTCCTCATTTCCATAAGATAATTTTATGTATAACTATGTAATCAATCTCACTAAGAAGGGGAAGAGAGATGAATGTTATGATGTAGGATTTGATCCAGATCTATTGTAATCATTCGATTATGATAATACATGCTGGCAGTTTCTTAATTCTGGATTTGTAGACTTTCATTGTGGAGATCCAGTGCTGCTCAATGGAGGAAAGGCCCTCTTCCCTAATGCTAGTAGTGTTGATTCTAGGTGTTTTATTTTGTAGATATTTTATTTATTAATTCATGATTTCATGCATTAGATTGATCATAGTTGTTTTTTATTATTTAGTTCATTATTTCATTCTATTTATCATAGTTGTTTTCCTATTAATCCACCTTGATAGATCATTGGCAAACTTAGCATTGATTCCAGGTTTATGTACTTAGATCTTGTTTTATAAGAATTGATTCTGTTGAAATGTGATCAAATTTATAGTTTGGATTTACAAATAGGTTCGAAGTTTGATTTACTTTCAAGAAGGTGTGATCTAGTTTATAAAGAGTTTTGATTACATACCAATAATAACAGTGTCAGGTAGAAATTGTGCTTGCATAGATCTAGCACGATAGCTTTGAAATAAAATACTTCCCCGGGTTGATAGTTTATGTTTAGCACTTTGCATGTTAAGTTTTAATTAACTGACATATAGTGGGCCCAACATTTTGGCGTTGTTGTCGGGGAAGTTATCAATGGTGCAAAAGTACATCTGACATTGTTTTGTAGATGCATTGTTGAAGTAGCACATGTAGGTTGCATGGTTACATTTGAGTTTATTGAATTTACTTTAAGTATGAATTTTCTATCTTGGCATTCAATTTTATTTCATGTTCAATCTTTGGAGCACAAATCTTATCATTCCCCTTAGTGGTGTTGTAAGCACCACCCATTCTACTAACAAGTTGACAGGAACATTCGAAGGAGGAGCCTCAGAATAGCACATGAATAATATATGAAGAGATGGCAGGTAAAAAATATGGAGAATTTTGTACCTTCAAATTTCCCATCAGATATTCAGGAAGAGTGGTGCCAACGAAAAGCATCCTCCCACATGTTATACCAAATTTTCACGGTTTGGAAAATGAAGACCCTAATGTATTTTTATTTCAATTCGAAGTACTTTGTAGAGGATATGGTTATTTTTCTAATGATCAAAAGTTGAATGTGTTTCCCCTTACTCTAAAAGAAACATCCCTCCAATGGTTCATGAGCCTCAGTGGGAATTGTATACAAACTTGGGAAGACATGAAACATGTATTCTTGAAAAGGTACCAAGATTATTGTAGGGTCAATGAAGAAATATTTGAAATGACATAAGGAGAAGAAGAGAGTCTGGAGGAACACATGGAATGCTTTCAATATAACCTCCAAATATCCAAACAAAGGAAAGTAGGGAAGGAGACCTTAAAAACACTTCTACTCAAGGGAATCCAAGTTGATTGTTTAGAAATCTTAAATGTGATGGGAACATGTCATGTATTTCAGTTGGAATATGATGATATTTGTGAGTTATGTAGAAGGTATTCAAGAGGCAATTTCAAGTCTGGTAAGAATTCTAGTAATCCTTCTTTTCAATCTTTTCAATCTGCTGCAATAACAAGAGCCATAGGAGATGAAATCAACAATTTATTTGAAATTCCTAAAGCTGATTCACAATTGGGTGTTTTGTAGGATAAGGAAAATCATGAGGAAATAAGATAAGCAAGCGATTTCCCTTTGGATAGTCTTGAAAGGTGTGGTATATGTGACTTGAATCATTCCACGGATCATTGTCCCTCCTTAACAAGGATGAAAGAAACATATAAAAGAGATCTAGGAGTTGCAACCAACTCGTTACAACAGTCATGTCAACCATGGCCTACATCTATGTTTCAAAACTCTATTCCTCCACTTCCTTACTTTCATACTCAGTCATTGAATACTTTTCCACCATGGCATCTATTGCAGCCTCAATTTAACTCTTACCTACCTTATCCACAAGGTTGGAATGGCATATCTTATGATCACATGGCCACTCTCTCTCATGCTGCAACACAACTTGGTCCTTCAATATCAACCTCACAACTCAATCCTCTACTCAGCCACATCTATTTTCTCATCAAACTCCTTGGTATCCAACACAAATTTCTGTCCAATCCACCCTAAACCCTAACCATAATAAAGCAGTACATTATGCTTACAGTGCTAAACTGCAAAATGTTCCTACATTTCCTTCTTGTTCTACCTCACCTACACCGCTGCAAAAAAACTATGCGTTGTTGCAACAAATCCATACGAGAGCTGAACATGTTTTAAATCCAATATTTGCATATGGAGTTTCTTCTAGTCCTCATAAGCAAGCAGACAAGATCAAAATGCCACACATAACATTTGATGATGAACGAACATTGGAACCAAAAATTGAAACATTATTTACATCATTAGATCTGAATCTCTTATCCATTGAGGAAGATTAGTTTACTAAGGAGCTTCACAGTGTCACATACATGAAAAATAAAGGGAACAAAGACTATATTGAAGCTTGGTTTCAATCTGTCATCGGTATGCAACATCATTCCATACTTCACCGATTCTTGGCACCATCATTTCAAGGGAAGTTGATCTCTCATATCTTGACATTTATAAAGTTATATTTTTCTGTTGGGAGTATGAGCATGCTTGAGTCACTTCTTTGAAAGTGGATCCATTGGAAATATGCATACACTTAAACAATTTTTATATTTCCAAGTAGAATAGAGTAGGATAGAATAACAGAATAAAACCATGCTTTTGTTTTTTTAAAGTTTTATTTATTTATTTTTGAATAAGTATGCTCTCTTCCTGCACCTTGTTGTGATCTGGAAGATTAGAAAGTAGAAAGATAAGGAATGGGTATGAGATGTTTTCATGAATGCTTTGGAATTGTTCACTATTTGAGCAAAATGCTTAAGTCATTTTTGTCATCAATTTTCCAATTTCAATTTGTCTCTATTTGTTACAAATAAAAATAAAAATATCATGAAAACAAACTTACAGTAATTAGGGAAGGTGAATGAAGGATCCACAGGAAAATGAGATGATGATTATGGAAATATTCAAGCTTGAACTTGGGCATGAATTTGTTAGCTGCAACACCCAACTGTGACAGTGAGCTGCAACACCCATCTATGACTAATTACTTTTAGCTATGATAGTGAGATGCAACACCCAGCCACGACAGTGAGCTGCAACACCCAGCTGTGACTGTACTGCAGGTGAGAATTTATAATTTTGAGACACATGTGTATTGCACATCATGACATTTATTTGGTTTTCAATTATATATAACACATCCATAAAAATACACATGTTTTATTTCAACATTATGTCATTTTTTAAGAGTTGCAATTACGACTGCAACAGACTGTGTAAGTCAATATAGGTGCTCAATGCTTGAAATTTTTGGTATGGATGTTTGCTATATTTAAATTTACATGATTAAAAACATTCACACCTATTCTAGTCACTTTTTAGGGGTCAAATTTCATTTATTAAAATTTTTGTGACATTTTGGCTTGAAACTTTTAGTGAAACACAGTCAGGACAGTCCGTTTTTGAGAGACCAAATGAAATTATTTTTAAAACATGTTTAGATACCAAGTATCCCTTTGAATATAGTTTCCAAAACAATTTTAATTTTTAAGATTGCGTGTCAAACGAAAATTTTATGGCCAAAATACTAACGTGGTGTCAAGCAGACAACTTAGGAACAGAGCTGGGACAGTCAATTTTTGGATCCCTTACTGGACATATCTTTCAAACTTGTTTCAATGGTATATTCCCCTATTAATATAGTTTACAATTCAATTTGAATCACTCCATTATGATATCGTATGCAAATTTTATAACCAAAATACCGACTGCGTATCACAAATCAGCATTCCTAAAACTTTGTTTTCTAGACTATTCATTGGATTATTTGACCCATAATTCTTATTGGATTCAAAACATGTTTCTAATGGAGATACCTACATGATAATACTTTCGTCTCCAATTGGAATCACATCAATCCATTATCAAACGAAAACGTTAAGGCTAAAACCATGATTATTGGTTTAGTCAAGAATTCAAAAAAAAACACCTTGCCATGTAGGCTATTACTAAGTGATTTTGAATATCATTACATAGAATTTTAAAAAATTGTTTCTAAGGGAAATATAACTATGAATTTAATTTCATTTGGATTTTTAATCACTCAAATTGGACAAGGAACAAAGAATCTATGATCAGAAAACTATTGGTGAGTCTAGATGGACATTGCTCTCCTGCAAGTATAAAACGGATTTTGCTTTGTTCATTTTTATTTGGATTTGTTTTATAAGTAATTGCTTGTTGTTTTTTTCATAAGTGTTGGGTGAATAGAGACCAATAATATCTCTTCTTCCATCATCTCATGTTTTATTGCAAGCAAGTGCTAGGTTTTTGCAGGTCCTTGGAAAAAGAAGGTCAATGTATGCGCGAGTGACTCTTGAAGACTTTTTATCAATTTTCAAATGGATTGAGCACATAAAAAAAATCGATAGATTGATGTGCAAACCATACCAATGTTCAGTAAGTCAAGTCCCATTTCTACATGCCAAGAATCCTTTACCAATTGTTGACAAAAAAATCCTTTCAAGAAGCCAATTGCACTATGGTAGATTCATTCACCCTCCTCATTTAAAAACCCTAAAAATCCATTCATGTCGAAGTCTCATTTTCCACTGCTTATGTAGTCACCTTAACCATTTTATTTTCTATCACTACTACATCACGACTTCACATATACTTTCCATTTCTGAGTTTCATGTTGGTTCTATTTTTCACTATGATTCTTCACAATCATTTATTTTCTACTCATATTGGATGATGTGGAATTCATTAAGGTCCACCTTCCAATGGTCTTCCCCTATTGACTTTGACACATTATCTGGGATCAAGATTAGATTTTTATAGTGCCCTGGTATCTGCATGAATCAATGGCAGATTTCCTTGTTGTTAATCATGGGGATTCATCAATGTCTCTTCATTGACAAATCTTGCAGGTGACTCGACTCCAACACATCAATTTGTACCTGTCAATATGCACTAATATACTTTAGAGATCACTTTCATCAAAGGTGAGTTTCTTCACATTGGTTAACGACATACTTTAATGGTCGATAATCCAATGATTTCTTTCCATGCTCGACTTCAACACATTCATTTGCATCATAAGAATTGTACCTCAGTTTGTAGCAGCTGAAGATTATGTGATCTAATGGTTTCAACAATGGGTTGCAACATCATTTGTTCAGTAGTTTTACAATTCCTTTCCATTTTCATTTCAGTAGTTGATTTTCAGAATAAGAGAATGGGCTTTCTGCTTATATGGTAGAATTTCTCCTTATCAGTTGTCTCAGCAGTTAGTCTTACATGCAACTAGAACAACATCATGGATCAAATTCAGTCTCATCTAGTTTCATCTCTCATATACATCTATCTCAGCATCATATCGGCCCACATAGCTCCAACATACACCAGTCTATTCATGTCAACCAAGGCTTCCATGGAGGTAAAAATTGAGGTAAAATAGCATGAGTTTTTGATTTATTAAAGATTTAAGGAAATGTCATGAAGAACCACTAAGCATTAACCATTTCCATTTTCTATATAGCATTTTATGTCCATCCAATCCCATCATTTCCCACTTAATTCTAACACTTCATCATTCATGCACATCCACTTCAAAGTCCTACCCAACATCTCACCAACCCAATTGACCAAGCATGAAAATAATCAAAGGATACCTTATTATTGTCACACAAGAACCAATAATAGGAAGTCTTGCTATTGCCACACAAGAACCAACAGTAAGAAAAGAAGTCTTGTTGCTTCCACACAAGAACTAGCAGTAAGAAAAGAAGCCTTGCTGTTGCCACACAAGAACCAACACTAAGAAAAGAATCATTGCTACTGCCACATAAAACCCAACAATGATAAGAAATAAAGCAGTTGCTTGAAGGTTGTTATTTCTAGATCTAGAATTTTTTTTATGCATGTGGGAACTACAAATCCTCTATGGCTGCAAATTGAGAAAATGATGCATGAGGGAATGCTTTGCATTCAGTTTGGGGGAGAAGTATTTTTGTGCACCAACAATGGGTTTTGAAATCTTTTATGGCAATAGAAACATGCATGCGTACTATAGAATAAGTATGTAACTTGTTCATATATTGTCCATAACAAAGCAGGACCAACTCAATCACATTTTGAGATAACAGCTAATGGATTGGAAAAATTGGAAGATCGATATTCAAGCATTAATGAGGTATTTACAACCTGCAGTAAAAGGTAGTCTTGTAATAATTTGCAGCAATTTCATGACCAGATTCAAGGTTTGCAGATTGTTTTCCCATTAAAAATGTTCTCTTTAAGAACAATAAAAAATGATTGGGGAGTTTTGATGGTGATTGAGTTGTATACTTAAGCAAGGAGTATTCTGAATTCATTAATTATCTCAAGAAGCCTACAAAACGAAAAAAAAAATGATCTACTGCTGTCACAAAAGAACCAGTTGTAGGAACACAAGGCATTGTTTTTGTTTCACAAGAACTTACAGTGGTAGAATTCTATGTTGCCATATAACAGAGAATACATTCAGAGGTATGTGTTTCATTGTTCATCGATGCCTACATTGTCTTAGAATTGTTATCATGGTCCTTGCATATTTGATGTTATAGAAGAGAGATGTTGTTGTCACTATGAAAATATTCCCATAATAATGAAAGACAGTCCAAACTTTGGGAAAACATGCTTATATTTACATGGCAGCAAACCAAGTTTTTTTGGGGGGATATGAGATTTCGTGATTACAGGGTTTCTATCCACATAACAAAAGCATCAATTGTTAGTGTTAAGCCATGCTCAGCCCACAATTTCATGACCAACCATCTATTTCTAGCTCATTTCATTACTGCATCTCAAAAGGTGAAGGTATATCCAAGGAAAAAATGAAGGTAATAGTAGAATACATATTTCAATGATTATGTTTAAGTAATCTGAGTATTTGGAGTAGCAATACATAGTCATTTCCAGATCCATGCTCTATTAGATTGTTAGAAGCTACATGAATGTATGAAGTGAGATACATACATTCATAGGTTTTATTAATTGACATAGAGATTTATTGAATATGGTGGCTACCAACTATTTGAAAATGTCTTGGTGATTTGAGATTCTCATTCTTAGTTGGATATGGGCTTTATGCTTGTTGCAATTGTCTTTTTGGTGCTATATGTTGTCATTGATATTTTATAAGAATGGAAACGATTGAGAGGATCTTTTGAACTACTTTGAAGCAGTCCTACCATACACAACAATTGAAAAATGGCCTTTTTTATCAGTAAATAAATTTTATAACAATATGGAGGATTGTTGTGTAGATCAAAACTTGTTTTCTGCCTTGAAGAGTCTCATCAAAGCATGAGTACATGATGTATATCCTCAGTTTGGGGGAGATGGCTATTTACGTCTAAGATGGAAACTCTTGTTTTGCATGAGGACATGGAACATATTTAGTTTGGGGGAGTGGTTTTTGACATTCTTTGTGCATACTGATTTTTACTCATTTACAGTTTGCAAAAGTGCAAAAATTTATTTAAGGATATATTGCAAACCATGAGCTGGTTTTTCATGAAATTTTGAGGGAAGAAGCATCATGGTAAGAAGAACAAATGTGGCAATTTTAGCTCAATCCAGTGCATGGTTTTCGAGAAAATGACCATCATCACCTACAACCAGTTCACATTTTTCTCAAAATCCGTGATGTGAGTTTCTCTAATTTTTTGTGTGGAGATGAACTATAATGGTAATTACTTGCTTGAAAAATTTCAACCCAACCCAGTTTGTATTTTGTGAAATATTGGTTCAGGAAGTTTAGCTGCAACACATTTTTATTCATGTTCATCTACAAAAGTGTAGAAATTGAAATGGGAATATCTTGCAATTGGTAAATTGGATTCTCATGATTTTTGGACAACAAGTGCATAATACCAAGATGAATAATCCTGGTAATTGTCATCCCAATCCAATATACAATTTTTGAGAAAATGGTCATAATAAACTACAACCAATTTGAATTTTTCTTGAAATCCATGATGTGAGTTTCTCTAATATTTGGTGTGCAGGTGCATTGGACTAGTATAAACCTGCTTGAAAAATTTCAATTGAACCCAGCTTGTCATTTCCAAGAAAATGACTTGTGACAAATTCTGTTCAAAAGGCTGCAACACCATAAAGTATTTCCCTTTTCCCATTCTGTGCAGCTGCAACTCCATAAAGCCTTTCATTTTCTCATTCTGTGCAGTTACAACTTCGTAAAACCTTTCCCATTCCATGCAGTTGCAACACCATAAAATATTTCATTTTTCCCGTTCCATGCGGCTGCAACACGGTAAAATATTTCATTTTTCCCATTCCGTGTAGCTACAACACTATAAAAAATTTTCCTCTTTTCCCATTTTAGGCAGCTACGACTCAGCCAAATTCTCCGCTAAATTTAGCACTCTTTGGGCTGTGAATACACCAAAATCTTCGCCAAGTTCTTCGCTAAATTTAGCGATCTTTGGTCTGGGACTCCGTCAAATTTGCCGCTAAATTTAGCGCTATTTGGGCTGCAAATCCACCAAAACCTTAGCTAAAACCTTTGCCAAATTCTCCACTAAAAATAAGCTATGACTCCGCCAAATTTATACTAAATTCTCTGCTAAGGAACTACGACACAGCCAAATTTTCTGCTAAATCCTCCGCTAAGCAGCTGTGACTTTGCCAATTTCTATTAAACTCTCCATTTATTTTGGTTGCAACCATGCGAATGGTAAAATGAAGGAATAAGTGAATGAGTTCTTCTAGTTGGATGCTACACAAGTATTAGGTTTCATGAGGACATGCAACAAGTTCAGTTTGGGGGAGATGTTGGGCCCTGGAATTGTCCATTTTCCCACCACTTATTGACATATATTTCATTCATTTTCTTCCCATTATCGCCCATTTATCATTCCATTTTCCATCCATTTGTTGTAACTATGCGTAAAACAACATACTACTTCCATTGATGTTTTAAGTGGTTAATAATGATTATTTTCCCTTCTGTTTGATGAATTGAATACTATGATGCATAATTTTACTAATCATGGTTTGTGGAGTTATTTGTCACATACAGGACGCTCATATCGAGCTGTTACAGCCTTAACCGAAAATGCATGCCACAGAAGAACACCTTAATTTGCTTCTTGATTTGCGGGCAAATGGAAATGAATCACAAAAATCCGAGACATGGGTTTTGTGCTTAACATCCTCACTTACCTGACATGCAAGGAAATTTCCAAACAAAGTGACCATTTGTGATATATACATGGTTCTTAGAGAGAGTATTTTCCATATTTACTGTTGCGGCCGGTTCCAAAGTTGCCAGCAGTTATGACCGTGTTTTAGCTGTTACAGATCACGAGTTGGGGGTTCAGTTCCTCATTTCCATAAGATAATTTTATGTATAAATATGTAATCAATCTCATTGAAAAGGGGAAGAGAGATCAATGTTACGATGTAAGATTTGATCCAGATCTACTATAATCATTCCATTATGATAATAGATGCTGGCATTTTCTTAATTCTGGAGCTGTAGGATTTCATTGTGGAGATCCATCTCTGCTTAGTGGAGGAAGGGCCCTCTTCCCTAAGAAGATGTTGGTAGTGTTGATTGTAGGTGTTTTATTTTATAGATCTGTTATTTGTTAATTCATGCTTTCATGCATTAGATTGATCATAGTTGTTTTTATTATTAATTCATCTTTCATTTGATTTATCATATTTGTTTTTTTGTTAATTCACCTTGGTAGATCATTGGCCAACTTAGCATTGCTTCCAGGTTTATGTACTTAGATCTTGTTTTATAAGAATTGATTCTATTGAAGTGTGATCATATTTACAGTTTGTACTTACAAATAGGTTTGAGGTTTGATTTACTTTCAAGAATGTGTGATCTAGTTTACAAAGAGTTTTGATTGCATACCAATAGATAACACTGTCAAGTAGAAATTGTGCTTGCATAGATCTTCCATGATAGCTTTGAAATAAAAGACTTCCTTGGGTTGATAATTTATGTTTAGCACTGTTCATGTTAAGTTTTAATTAACTGACATATAGTGGGATCAATAGTCATGCTAATGGAACTCAAAATTTTTATAGAATCTAATCCTCTGTTTTGAAAAAAAATTATAGTTTCCTACCCTTAAAGCATCTCGATTGCAAACACTTATCAATCAAAGGTTTGTCTAGACTCTAAATATCTAGGAATATAGGTTATGAGCATGTTTAGTTTGGAGATTCCAGGATGTTGACTCATTCTTTATTGTTTTTTAACTGCTTATTTTATTTGGATTCAAAGAATGAACTTTCATGCATTAACTTTACTTACATGTTTAATCAATTGATTATGTTTCTTGTACCTTCTTTGGTTCCATGGGTGTTGTACAATTATTACAACTTATTTTTTCTAATGTATAATTTTGTTATTTTTTGTAGTGTGAATTGGAATTATATGTTCTGCAAAAATCCAAGGCACAACCTTGATATAAAAACCGTCTTTGTTGATCACAATTGTGGACAACAAAATGGAGCTCTCCCTCCACATCCTGCAAACAATTTTAAGGGAATATTTTCCAATTCAACTCCTTCCCTCCTTCTGTAGCTCCTAATACAGTAAGTGAAAGTTGAAACTAGATTTACATTCATTGCATTTTTTCATTATGAGGTTTTATTAACTCATATTTTGGTCCTTTTTGGTTTCTCTTTGATCATGAATTATTTATGATGGCTTCTTTTGGATGGAAATAACTAGCCATTCCAACCATCATCTACAAATATTCTAAGTTCCCTTGCAGGTTGGATGGCTAATTCTACCCATGTGACTCATCCTGCGCTCTCTGCAGGTGCTATAGGGCTTAGTTCGGAAACAAATCCAGGTAACTCATCCCTTCCTCTAACTGGGATGAAATATAATTTATTTGATTTTATAACAATAACATGTTAACATGGATGGCAATTTATGTGTTTTATTCTTTCTTATCAGAGTTTGCAAATGATTTGATATTTAGTGATTAAATATTCTGCACACATGTTTCATTCTTGTCTATATAAATTTATAAAAAATCTTGTAAAAAAAGGTTTTTAGCTTCTCTGGTTTTTAGCTTCTCAACCGGTACTGACACTGCTTGTTCCTCTGTAACGCAAAACACAACTACAGAATAAAAAATCACAACCACATATCCTTCCCTTGAATAGTCAAATTAATTAACATAACACATCATATACCTCAATCGTAGATCTATTTATTTTCTCCCCATAAAGTCCTTGAGATGATTCAATACCTACAAGACAAATCACAAGACAAATGAAAAGATGAGAGCATCATGATAATACACTATCCATACTGATGATCAAGGAGTCCAATAATATTTAATCACAAACACAATAATCAAATATAGGAAAGGAAAATGTTTTTGTATTAATAATGGATGAGAAGAAGTACAACCAAAATCCTTGATGTTGATAGCTTCCGTCTCAACAAATATCTACAAACTCCTATGAACACCTCTCTAGCTATAAGATACCTCTACTTTTCCTCTATCCTGACTTCAAACTAGCAGCATAAGGATTCTTTTTTTGGTTTCTCCCACTCTCTTCATAGAAGCTCCATTTATAGACCAAGAACTCATAGGATGACTTGACAAAAGAATAGAACAGGATCCCTATAGGTGAGAGAGGCGAATGACATCTCTCCCAGACATGCAGGAACCAATTCCATGAAGGATTATGTATATAATCTTCTAGAAACTTCTTTTTCCCCTTTAAGTGACCACCGACACTTTTTGGTAAACTGGATAGAGTGCTGATTTAGGATTTTTCCCACTGCAAAGGGCTAACTGCACTTTTTGCTCAACTGATGGAGGCATCAATGATGCTCTGTGTAAAAGGTAAAGGAGCACCATTCCTTCTAGGTCAGGGAAAAAAATGGCCAAGGTGATCCAGATCAGGATTTTCGGGAGGTTGGAAGGCAACAAGAAAGTCAACTGAAGGCTGACTAGGCAATGTGAGATTTTCATGTGCAATAGAATGCCCCCCAAAGTATGAAGCTAGAAGGAAGTGATAAGTGAAATACTTTGCAAGTTTTTCATCTGACACAAAGGAAACGAGAGATAGACTTATAGAGGACCAGTAATCGACTTTATCTAATTCAACCACAGCTGCATATAAATATATTGCATATCTATGATGATGACTATGTCATGGCTACCAATAATACATTGTAGATCCATGATTGACTATTGTAAGAGATAGGTCATAGCTACAAGATATAAAAAGTAGAGTCTATGCTTATGATTTTCTGATATAGAACACAGCCATCGAGCATACAATGTGGATCCATGCCATGACTCTAAATGATCTCCAAACGAAACCTGGGCATAGGTAATGATGATGATAAAGCCTAATCACTCAGGGTCTTCATCCCAATATTTGAATGATACGAATCTAGCCATGTGATTACAATGTCTTGACATTGAACATGGTAGAAACCACTTGATTACTAGTCATTCATGTCAACTATTAACAAGTGCGATGGAAATCACCATTGATGTCAATGATTCCCAAGGTATCTCAGTACAAATCATTGAATGCGAATAAAGGACTTGAAGTCCAACATCCAATGAGATCTCTCAATCAAGAGTAAATGGTGTAAACTCATGTTGAAAGTGAGGTAACCTGCCATTGAGGCATGTAGGCCCAAGGTACTTTCTAGGTTTCTAGGTCTAATACTTGGATAATGATCTGAATTCGACAAGAATAGACCTCGTCACAGGAGGGCCATAATGATTCCCACATCAGTGACACGAAACTAAGAATAAAAGTTGATTTGGAATGATAGGAATGACTCAGACGCGACTGAATTTTGAGGACAAGTGAGGTTATTGACAAATTATGTTTCTAAGAGAGGTAACCTTTGAACAATTAGGCGGCATGACACATGACTTGGCAGTATTGACTTGAGAGAAAAGAACCAGGTGTAATGCAAGGAATATAATGAAGGATTCTTTGAATTTACTCAAAGGAGTCAGTTGACTCACAAAAATGGACCGACTTGAGGACAAACTGAAAACCCAAATTGTTCAGATATGCAAATGCAAATAGGTTCCATGTTCAAAGGTGAACTGTAGAGTATTTTCACATAAACAAATGAAAACCATTCCCCTTTCCTTTAATTTCCCCCCCTCGAAAGGTTAGTGCCTCTTTTCATTTTTATGATTCCAAAGAGGGTAACAAACATCATTGAAGCTCATCAAGTGATGAGTCCATTCTCATATTTTTCACGAACCTGAGAAAGGAGGGTTTCATTCCTGAAATAGGGTCTCACATCAGTTGTTTTATGAATCCGATGCAAGTAAAATTATTTGTTGTTTTATGTTTAGAGAGTCTAAAATGACTAAAAATACTCCAAAAAGGTCATTTTTCATAAATAAGACCAGTCGGTCCGAAAAAGAGATAACCTAACCCCGACTAGTCAACCGTTCTAATTCTTTTACAAGCATGAACGCAAAATGTTCACTTGGCAATATTTTTGTGTTTTGAGGAGACTGAAAATAGCTTAAATATAACTCCCAGATGAGGTTCCTTTTTCAAAATCCATTTTTAGCAAGTCTAAAAAAGTGAAAAAGTGGACTCGACACCTTTCTACTGGAAGTTTAATGAGCATGTAAAAAGTGTATAAGATCGCTTGGTACTATTTCAGTTTTACCCCAAGCCTGAAAAAGACAAAAATGACTTGTATCGAAGCCCAAACCTAACATTAACCCTCAAAAGCTCAAAAAATACCATTAAAAACCATTTTGCCAAAACTATAGAAAATAACAACAAAAACCCACTTTCACTCAAATAATTTGGATTTCAAAATATATGAATTGTAAATCATTTTTGAAAATCTCAAATAATCTATAAATAGAAAGTATGGGTAAGAAATAGTTACCATTTCATTTTTACCACTTGTGAGATTTGAAGAGTTGGTTTTGATTGGTAAGAGTTCCATTAGCGGTTTGGCAAGGATATCTCTACTTCATTGCTTCTTCATTCACCATGTGAGAGGTAAGTAATCAAATTTCTTCCCTTCTATCTTTTACAAACAACAATTTTGATTCTTTCATTGTTTAGACTCATATTCATAAAATAATATTTACCAAGATTTTGAAGCCAAGATAGAGGATAGGTTTATAAGTTTCCATTAGAAATAGTTAAACCGACCATTAGTGGGAAATTCTATTGTTTTAAAATAGATGAATTTTCATTTTTCATGGGTTTTTAGCGATCGGGCAGAGTCCCCGACGGTGCTATGTCTGGCCAGGATAGGCGCTCCGTAGGCACCCTATCCATGACATATAGGCAGATGGCATGTTGGGTGCTGAAGGTGTAGGCGCCGATAATGCTCTGTCGATGAAAGGTACCAGCGTTGTTGCTGCCTTAAGGAAAAAAAACCCTAGAATGCTAAAAAAACAATTTCATGTCCAAAATTTGCTTCAAAATGTGTTATTATGTTTTTTCTAGCCATGCCATGTGTTGTAATCATTAAATTGGTATGTTACAGGTGCACTATGGTCATCTAGAAAGAAAGGGAACATGAGATTCCTGACACACAAACTGCTAATGATCCACCTACCATAGAATCCCTAAGAAACTGTGGACTCCTGAAATATTTCCATGTGCCTGATATGAAAGCACACATTCAGCTACTTGAGTATATCATTAATATGTGGGATCCCAACCAAGAACACTTTGTTGTAGGTGTCCACATGTTTCCCATTGAGATAGAGGATATATACTTTTTGACCGGTCTATCCATGAGGGGGAGTTAGGCAGTCTTATCTAGGGCTCAAAGAGGAAAAGGCTCCTTGGATGATGTAATAGACCAGCATTGTGCATTGGGCATAGAGGCTCAATATGGGAAACTAAAGATTCATTCCATAGTGAATATCCAATTGAGGACTGTGGTATACACTATTGGCAAGGTGGTGGGAACAAGATCTTCCCACCTTACTACTAGATCTCATATGCTATATGCTTTGCAATGTATGGAGCCTACCATTTTTAACTGGTGTGAGAGCATGCTAGTGTGTCTGAAGAAGTAGTTGACCAAATGTAGGAGGGGAACACTAAAGCAATTCAGATATGGGGTAGTGGTGGTGTCATTCATATTATAGTGGATTCCACATTTGAGACCACAGGTAACCATCATCAAGCTCGAGTCTGAAGATCGCAGGATGATAGCATGGGTTACAGCTATGCCATGCCTTAGCAACGTAGTGCCTAAATTCAGCTATGGGTCTGGATTCTTTCGCTGATTAAGAAACCAATTGCTTATGGTAGAGGATTATGCCTATGATGGGGCAAATTTTTGTCATGATCCAGATTTGGCCTTACCTGAGGGTGAGATGTGGGATGATCATGGTAAGTAAAGATACTGTCCAAACTATTTTTTGGGAATTTTGTATTTTATTTCATTTTTATGGTTTATAAAATTGAGATAACCAAAAGTGTTTTCATATAGACATTGGATCTTATCGTCCGGTGGGGATGTCACCTATTGCTAGGTGAGTAGGCACCAGAGACATGATGGTGTACCACTCCAAAGCTGAAGATGATATTGGAGATATGGAGGAAAACTTACAACATTTGACTATGGGTATTCCTGATGTAGCCACAGACAGGGTACCTAGGCGTTATCAGTCCCACACCGTAGGTGTTTTTGAACGGTTTTCCAGGCTACTCCATAGAATGTACCAAGCCATTGTATGATATGATGCACAGTAGGAGGATTAGTCTATTTTGATCTTATTTTTGTATATGTATTACTGAAAGATTCGGAGATTCATATTTTTCCCTATGTATTTGTAAATTCTGAACTTTTTATGGTCCTAAACTTTGATGGCACTGAAAGTTAGGGATGCTTCAGGCCATTTTTGTATCTCGATGTTACAGTTTATATATATATGATATAATTTCATATTTAAAGTCGTTTGTGTGACAAATGTGATGTGTGAGATGTTCAGTTACTTATGAATTTACATGCTTTGATTTATGTTTCAAACGAACTTTTATGTGTGAGCAATATGCCGATCCAAAATGTAATTAGCTAAGGAATCTGCCACTGCATTTAAATGTATTGGAATGTGTTGATAAGTGAATTGCTCAAATTAGCTCTCTAACAACCTGACTCTTCAAAAAGTATGAAGAAGCAGGGGATTACAGATGGTGTAGACTTGAATAAGTTGTTGGACAACCAACTTAGAGTCCAATTAAGCCCTAATTTCCCTTACATCATTAGCTAGGGCTTCCATCAATGATATAACCACATCTTGATATTCTGCTAGACTGTTGGTGGAGGGACCTAAGAGAATACCTCCTGAACTCACTAATTCACTTATAGGAGAGTACAATATCCAAGATGCAGATGCAAGGTTAAGCATGTACCTATGAGCACACTCAGCAAAACCAATGAAGGAAGTCATATTTCCATGAGACAAAAGATGTGCATAAGTAGGGTTTTATGAAAAACACACTTTAAATCACAGAAAAGACACACCTCTTAAATTTTAAGACACACAACAAACTATAAACAATCTTTACAAAGAACCTATGCTAGATGACCTAGGCATAGTATCTTTTGAGGTAAATCCCATTTCGGGGCTCTCCCAATTGTATCCCATCGTAATCAACCAGTTCATATGCTCCTTTCTCTAGAACATGACTAACAATGTAGGGTCCATGCCACATAGACTCAAATTTACCTACCCCTAACTTATCATGCTTCTAGTCGTAGGTCAAGACCAGATCTCCTTCATTGAAGGAATGGGGTTGGAAAGTCCTATCATATTGAACTTTCATTCTTCACTTGTGTGCCTCATTATCTAAAGTAGCATCACGTCGAGTTTGGTCAAGTTTGTTTAAATACAAGAATATTTCGAAAGGGGAAAAGGATGAGGATTCATCAGTAATTGTTTTTCCTTTGTCTGTATGAGAGCTAGAAATCATATTAATGGATGTTGTTCGCGAAGAAAGAGGAGGTTTGGAGGAAGGAAAGACTCGCAAAAGTGAAGAATATTTGATGAGACCTACTCCAATGTCTTGATAATGTGGGGTTTTCAAGAGTGGAATGTTGTTTGCATCATTTTTAATGGCACTAGGTGTGATGAAGTCTAACTGGTCAATAGTAACAATCTGTTCTTGGAATGGGAATTGGATGACCCAAAAAATGGTTGATGCTACAACTTGCATAGCATAAAACAAGTTATGACCTAGGTGTTAACCCAAAAAATCCCTCACTAAGCTCTACATGACCTACACTACCTAAGGAGATCCATCTACGACTCTCATTTGACCCCCACACCCTCAAAAAGGCTCAAAAATATGAAAAAGGGCTTAAAAACCCCTAAAAAGAGCCAAAATAGCTCTCATAGGGGATAAAACCTCCAAAAAGGGTCTAAAACCCCTCAAAGGAGCTTAAAACCCCCAAAGGAGCTAAGACTTGGGCGAATGGGGATAAAATCCCAAAAAAAGGGCTAAAGCCCCAACCAAGGGCTTAAAACCCTAAAAATCCCAAGAAAAAGTATAAATAGAGGGGTGGGGATCACTCTCAAATCAGTTCTCATCTCCCTATAGTTACGATGCCCATGTGAGTGCCTTGAGACCATTTTCCTCTCAAGCCATTAACCCTTTCTCTCCTCCATTCCTCCATTGAGCCATAGCTCCCCATTCCTAATAGAGGTGCTCTCCCAAGCTAGGGCATGGTGGCCCATTCCAACCAGAGAAGGTATACTTGTCTTTTCATGTTTTTTCTTAGTTATATTGTAGTTTTTCAACATTATTTGTTTGCAGGTTTATTGCTTAACATTTTCTTGCAAGTTTCCATTGATTGCTTGCAGGTCTTTTGGTTTTCTAATAGTTTGATGCAGGGTTGTGGAGCTTAGCCCTAACCAACACATATTTCATTATTGTAATTATTTAGTGGATCTAGAATTTAGAACTTTCGCTAGATTGAGTTCTTTCAAAATGAGGAAACTCATAGACTTTGAATCCTTACATAATGTCTAGTAATATTATTTATAGTTTGTATTTAATATTAAGTTGATTAAATTATTTTATGACATAATACCAACAATGTATTTGTTACTACAACAATTAGAAATATTGTCGTAGCAATTATTTGTGTCTTTTTTTAGTATGTTGTTTTATTTTTGGAAGTTCGCACCACTTATAATCAATACAGGAAAGTATTTTATGACTTTAAAGTCTAAGTTTTAACCTTGTAATGATTAAAATAAATTATGAATTCAAATAGCAACATAATTTATTATTGTTGTTGTTGGTAGTGGTAGTGGTAGTGTATTAAAAACTAAGTTGATGAATGTTTACTTTATGAATTATAGATTAACGTGAGAAATTTCTTACCTATAAATTTATTTAATGATGTTGATGTTAGTAAAGCCTCCCTTATTTATTAATATTATTTATTTTAACAATCAAAATTAATTATGAACTAGAATAGCATTAGTGCAGTAGAGTTTGATT